>CM051237.1:340947197-341405347 GCA_027917425.1 Gastrophryne carolinensis | reverse complement strand
TAGGTGCACTCCTATTTGGGGCATCCCATTCTGTGACTACAGCAGCCTCTGTTTAAGACCATATAAGCATTTGCTCTTATCATAATTTGAAAATTAGGCCTGATAAAGACACTTTTGCTGGGCAAAGCACTACTGGACCCTGCCAGGTGCACTCCTATTTGGGGCATCCCATTCTGTGACTACAGCAGCCTCTGTTTAAGACCATATAAGCATTTGCTCTTATCATATTTGAAATTAGGCCTGATAAAGACACTTTTGCTGGGCAAAGCACTACTGGACCCTGCCAGGTGCACTCCTATTTGGGGCATCCCATTCTGTGACTACAGCAGCCTCTGTTTAAGACCATATAAGCATTTGCTCTTATCATATTTGAAATTAGGCCTGATAAAGACACTTTTGCTGGGCAAAGCACTACTGGACCCTGCCAGGTGCACTCCTATTTGGGGCATCCCATTCTGTGACTACAGCAGCCTCTGTTTAAGACCATATAAGCATTTGCTCTTATCATATTTGAAATTAGGCCTGATAAAGACACTTTTGCTGGGCAAAGCACTACTGGACCCTGCCAGGTGCACTCCTATTTGGGGCATCCCATTCTGTGACTACAGCAGCCTCTGTTTAAGACCATATAAGCATTTGCTCTTATCATATTTGAAATTAGGCCTGATAAAGACACTTTTGCTGGGCAAAGCACTACTGGACCCTGCCAGGTGCACTCCTATTTGGGGCATCCCATTCTGTGACTACAGCAGCCTCTGTTTAAGACCATATAAGCATTTGCTCTTATCATATTTGAAATTAGGCCTGATAAAGACACTTTTGCTGGGCAAAGCACTACTGGACCCTGCCAGGTGCACTCCTATTTGGGGCATCCCATTCTGTGACTACAGCAGCCTCTGTTTAAGACCATATAAGCATTTGCTCTTATCATATTTGAAATTAGGCCTGATAAAGACACTTTTGCTGGGCAAAGCACTACTGGACCCTGCCAGGTGCACTCCTATTTGGGGCATCCCATTCTGTGACTACAGCAGCCTCTGTTTAAGACCATATAAGCATTTGCTCTTATCATATTTGAAATTAGGCCTGATAAAGACACTTTTGCTGGGCAAAGCACTACTGGACCCTGCCAGGTGCACTCCTATTTGGGGCATCCCATTCTGTGACTACAGCAGCCTCTGTTTAAGACCATATAAGCATTTGCTCTTATCATATTTGAAATTAGGCCTGATAAAGACACTTTTGCTGGGCAAAGCACTACTGGACCCTGCCAGGTGCACTCCTATTTGGGGCATCCCATTCTGTGACTACAGCAGCCTCTGTTTAAGACCATATAAGCATTTGCTCTTATCATATTTGAAATTAGGCCTGATAAAGACACTTTTGCTGGGCAAAGCACTACTGGACCCTGCCAGGTGCACTCCTATTTGGGGCATCCCATTCTGTGACTACAGCAGCCTCTGTTTAAGACCATATAAGCATTTGCTCTTATCATATTTGAAATTAGGCCTGATAAAGACACTTTTGCTGGGCATAGCACTACTGGACCCTGCCAGGTGCACTCCTATTTGGGGCATCCCATTCTGTGACTAAAGCAGCCTCTGTTTAAGACCATATAAGCATTTGCTCTTATCATATTTGAAATTAGGCCTGATAAAGACACTTTTGCTGGGCAAAGCACTACTGGACCCTGCCAGGTGCACTCCTATTTGGGGCATCCCATTCTGTGACTACAGCAGCCTCTGTTTAAGACCATATAAGCATTTGCTCTTATCATATTTGAAATTAGGCCTGATAAAGACACTTTTGCTGGGCAAAGCACTACTGGACCCTGCCAGGTGCACTCCTATTTGGGGCATCCCATTCTGTGACTAAAGCAGCCTCTGTTTAAGACCATATAAGCATTTGCTCTTATCATATTTGAAATTAGGCCTGATAAAGACACTTTTGCTGGGCAAAGCACTACTGGACCCTGCCAGGTGCACTCCTATTTGGGGCATCCCATTCTGTGACTACAGCAGCCTCTGTTTAAGACCATATAAGCATTTGCTCTTATCATATTTGAAATTAGGCCTGATAAAGACACTTTTGCTGGGCAAAGCACTACTGGACCCTGCCAGGTGCACTCCTATTTGGGGCATCCCATTCTGTGACTACAGCAGCCTCTGTTTAAGACCATATAAGCATTTGCTCTTATCATATTTGAAATTAGGCCTGATAAAGACACTTTTGCTGGGCATAGCACTACTGGACCCTGCCAGGTGCACTCCTATTTGGGGCATCCCATTCTGTGACTACAGCAGCCTCTGTTTAAGACCATATAAGCATTTGCTCTTATCATATTTGAAATTAGGCCTGATAAAGACACTTTTGCTGGGCATAGCACTACTGGACCCTGCCAGGTGCACTTCTGTTGGGGCATCCCATTCTGTGACTAAAGCAGCCTCTGTTTAAGACCATATAAGCATTTGCTCTTATCATATTTGAAATTAGGCCTGATAAAGACACTTTTGCTGGGCAAAGCACTACTGGACCCTGCCAGGTGCACTCCTATTTGGGGCATCCCATTCTGCGACTACAGCAGCCTCTGTTTAAGACCATATAAGCATTTGCTCTTATCATATTTGAAATTAGGCCTGATAAAGACACTTTTGCTGGGCAAAGCACTACTGGACCCTGCCAGGTGCACTCCTATTTGGGGCATCCCATTCTGTGACTACAGCAGCCTCTGTTTAAGACCATATAAGCATTTGCTCTTATCATATTTGAAATTAGGCCTGATAAAGACACTTTTGCTGGGCATAGCACTACTGGACCCTGCCAGGTGCACTCCTATTTGGGGCATCCCATTCTGTGACTACAGCAGCCTCTGTTTAAGACCATATAAGCATTTGCTCTTATCATATTTGAAATTAGGCCTGATAAAGACACTTTTGCTGGGCAAAGCACTACTGGACCCTGCCAGGTGCACTCCTATTTGGGGCATCCCATTCTGTGACTACAGCAGCCTCTGTTTAAGACCATATAAGCATTTGCTCTTATCATATTTGAAATTAGGCCTGATAAAGACACTTTTGCTGGGCAAAGCACTACTGGACCCTGCCAGGTGCACTCCTATTTGGGGCATCCCATTCTGTGACTACAGCAGCCTCTGTTTAAGACCATATAAGCATTTGCTCTTATCATATTTGAAATTAGGCCTGATAAAGACACTTTTGCTGGGCAAAGCACTACTGGACCCTGCCAGGTGCACTCCTATTTGGGGCATCCCATTCTGTGACTAAAGCAGCCTCTGTTTAAGACCATATAAGCATTTGCTCTTATCATATTTGAAATTAGGCCTGATAAAGACACTTTTGCTGGGCAAAGCACTACTGGACCCTGCCAGGTGCACTCCTATTTGGGGCATCCCATTCTGTGACTACAGCAGCCTCTGTTTAAGACCATATAAGCATTTGCTCTTATCATATTTGAAATTAGGCCTGATAAAGACACTTTTGCTGGGCAAAGCACTACTGGACCCTGCCAGGTGCACTCCTATTTGGGGCATCCCATTCTGTGACTACAGCAGCCTCTGTTTAAGACCATATAAGCATTTGCTCTTATCATATTTGAAATTAGGCCTGATAAAGACACTTTTGCTGGGCATAGCACTACTGGACCCTGCCAGGTGCACTCCTATTTGGGGCATCCCATTCTGTGACTACAGCAGCCTCTGTTTAAGACCATATAAGCATTTGCTCTTATCATATTTGAAATTAGGCCTGATAAAGACACTTTTGCTGGGCATAGCACTACTGGACCCTGCCAGGTGCACTCCTATTTGGGGCATCCCATTCTGTGACTACAGCAGCCTCTGTTTAAGACCATATAAGCATTTGCTCTTATCATATTTGAAATTAGGCCTGATAAAGACACTTTTGCTGGGCATAGCACTACTGGACCCTGCCAGGTGCACTCCTATTTGGGGCATCCCATTCTGTGACTACAGCAGCCTCTGTTTAAGACCATATAAGCATTTGCTCTTATCATATTTGAAATTAGGCCTGATAAAGACACTTTTGCTGGGCAAAGCACTACTGGACCCTGCCAGGTGCACTCCTATTTGGGGCATCCCATTCTGTGACTACAGCAGCCTCTGTTTAAGACCATATAAGCATTTGCTCTTATCATATTTGAAATTAGGCCTGATAAAGACACTTTTGCTGGGCATAGCACTACTGGACCCTGCCAGGTGCACTTCTGTTGGGGCATCCCATTCTGTGACTAAAGCAGCCTCTGTTTAAGACCATATAAGCATTTGCTCTTATCATATTTGAAATTAGGCCTGATAAAGACACTTTTGCTGGGCAAAGCACTACTGGACCCTGCCAGGTGCACTCCTATTTGGGGCATCCCATTCTGCGACTACAGCAGCCTCTGTTTAAGACCATATAAGCATTTGCTCTTATCATATTTGAAATTAGGCCTGATAAAGACACTTTTGCTGGGCAAAGCACTACTGGACCCTGCCAGGTGCACTCCTATTTGGGGCATCCCATTCTGTGACTACAGCAGCCTCTGTTTAAGACCATATAAGCATTTGCTCTTATCATATTTGAAATTAGGCCTGATAAAGACACTTTTGCTGGGCATAGCACTACTGGACCCTGCCAGGTGCACTCCTATTTGGGGCATCCCATTCTGTGACTACAGCAGCCTCTGTTTAAGACCATATAAGCATTTGCTCTTATCATATTTGAAATTAGGCCTGATAAAGACACTTTTGCTGGGCAAAGCACTACTGGACCCTGCCAGGTGCACTCCTATTTGGGGCATCCCATTCTGTGACTACAGCAGCCTCTGTTTAAGACCATATAAGCATTTGCTCTTATCATATTTGAAATTAGGCCTGATAAAGACACTTTTGCTGGGCAAAGCACTACTGGACCCTGCCAGGTGCACTCCTATTTGGGGCATCCCATTCTGTGACTACAGCAGCCTCTGTTTAAGACCATATAAGCATTTGCTCTTATCATATTTGAAATTAGGCCTGATAAAGACACTTTTGCTGGGCAAAGCACTACTGGACCCTGCCAGGTGCACTCCTATTTGGGGCATCCCATTCTGTGACTAAAGCAGCCTCTGTTTAAGACCATATAAGCATTTGCTCTTATCATATTTGAAATTAGGCCTGATAAAGACACTTTTGCTGGGCAAAGCACTACTGGACCCTGCCAGGTGCACTCCTATTTGGGGCATCCCATTCTGTGACTACAGCAGCCTCTGTTTAAGACCATATAAGCATTTGCTCTTATCATATTTGAAATTAGGCCTGATAAAGACACTTTTGCTGGGCAAAGCACTACTGGACCCTGCCAGGTGCACTCCTATTTGGGGCATCCCATTCTGTGACTACAGCAGCCTCTGTTTAAGACCATATAAGCATTTGCTCTTATCATATTTGAAATTAGGCCTGATAAAGACACTTTTGCTGGGCATAGCACTACTGGACCCTGCCAGGTGCACTCCTATTTGGGGCATCCCATTCTGTGACTACAGCAGCCTCTGTTTAAGACCATATAAGCATTTGCTCTTATCATATTTGAAATTAGGCCTGATAAAGACACTTTTGCTGGGCATAGCACTACTGGACCCTGCCAGGTGCACTCCTATTTGGGGCATCCCATTCTGTGACTACAGCAGCCTCTGTTTAAGACCATATAAGCATTTGCTCTTATCATATTTGAAATTAGGCCTGATAAAGACACTTTTGCTGGGCATAGCACTACTGGACCCTGCCAGGTGCACTCCTATTTGGGGCATCCCATTCTGTGACTACAGCAGCCTCTGTTTAAGACCATATAAGCATTTGCTCTTATCATATTTGAAATTAGGCCTGATAAAGACACTTTTGCTGGGCATAGCACTACTGGACCCTGCCAGGTGCACTCCTATTTGGGGCATCCCATTCTGTGACTACAGCAGCCTCTGTTTAAGACCATATAAGCATTTGCTCTTATCATATTTGAAATTAGGCCTGATAAAGACACTTTTGCTGGGCATAGCACTACTGGACCCTGCCAGGTGCACTCCTATTTGGGGCATCCCATTCTGTGACTACAGCAGCCTCTGTTTAAGACCATATAAGCATTTGCTCTTATCATATTTGAAATTAGGCCTGATAAAGACACTTTTGCTGGGCAAAGCACTACTGGACCCTGCCAGGTGCACTCCTATTTGGGGCATCCCATTCTGTGACTACAGCAGCCTCTGTTTAAGACCATATAAGCATTTGCTCTTATCATATTTGAAATTAGGCCTGATAAAGACACTTTTGCTGGGCATAGCACTACTGGACCCTGCCAGGTGCACTCCTATTTGGGGCATCCCATTCTGTGACTACAGCAGCCTCTGTTTAAGACCATATAAGCATTTGCTCTTATCATATTTGAAATTAGGCCTGATAAAGACACTTTTGCTGGGCAAAGCACTACTGGACCCTGCCAGGTGCACTCCTATTTGGGGCATCCCATTCTGTGACTACAGCAGCCTCTGTTTAAGACCATATAAGCATTTGCTCTTATCATATTTGAAATTAGGCCTGATAAAGACACTTTTGCTGGGCAAAGCACTACTGGACCCTGCCAGGTGCACTCCTATTTGGGGCATCCCATTCTGTGACTACAGCAGCCTCTGTTTAAGACCATATAAGCATTTGCTCTTATCATATTTGAAATTAGGCCTGATAAAGACACTTTTGCTGGGCATAGCACTACTGGACCCTGCCAGGTGCACTTCTGTTGGGGCATCCCATTCTGTGACTAAAGCAGCCTCTGTTTAAGACCTTATAAGCATTTTCACTTATCATATTTGAAATTAGGCCTGATAAAGACACTTTTGCTGGGCAAAGCACTACTGGACCCTGCCAGGTCCATTCCTGTTGGGGCATCCCATTCTGTGACTAAAGCAGCCTCTGTTTAAGACCTTATAAGCATTTGCTCTTATCATATTTGAAATTAGGCCTGATAAAGACACTTTTGCTGGGCATAGTACTACTGGATCTTTTTTGGGGGCATCCCATTCTGTGACTAAAGCAGCCTCTGTTTAAGACCATATAAGCATTTGCTCTTATTATATTTATATTATAAGACACTTTTGCTGGGCATAGGCTTACTGCTGCCTGCCAGGTGCACTTCTGTTGAGGCATCCCATTCTGTAACATAGCATACCCCTCTTTATTTACACTAAGCAGCTCTCTTATTTACACTAAGCAGGCCTGTTGGAGGCTGAGTGTTACTGCTCACTTTTGGTGTGCATTATATTCTGTTTCATATAGACCCACCGCTGCCCGGGGTTTTTTTAAATATCACCTACTACCACGCCAGTTAGACTATGTCGGGCAGACAAGTGCCTGGAAGTGAAAAGAGGAGTGGCAGAGGCCAAGATTCCGCAGGCAGAGCTCGCATCAGACTGGGGGCCAGTAGCAGCAGGAGTCACGCTGAGAGACCTAATCTGCCAGTATCTGCTAGCGGTCGGGTCTCCACCAGTAACGCATCTGCCGTGGTAGATTGGCTGACGCGCTCATCAACAACATCATCACAACTTACATCTGAGACCCCCAGTCTAGGGTCGGTAGGTTCCTCTGACACAACCCTGAGTTGGCATGCCCCGAGAGCAGTCCCTGTCCTCCCATTGCCTCTGTCCTACGCCGTTCCCTCCCCCAGCGACGTATCCTATGCTTTGGGTTCAGCTCCACTCTTTAGTGAGGAGGACGATCAGATACAGGAGGACAGTCAGCAGCTACTGCCCAGCCAAGAAATGGAGGTGGCTTCTTTAGCTAGGCAGACAAATAGTGATGTGGACAGTGTCGTGGGTGCTGCGAGCGTTCCAGCTCCTGCGCCAGACACTGTTGACGAATCCACGAACATCAGTGACGTACAGCCACAACTCGGTGATGATGATGATGATGACGATGAAGCCGATCGCACTTGGGAGCCGGGTGATGAAGGGGCTTCATCGTCATCATCAGGAGAAGAGGGGCGCAGGTTGCCCCGGAGTCAGCAGCTGAGGCAGCAAGGTGGTAGCAGTCAGCATGGGGGCACAATTCCAAAGGCTGGAGCCGGCCGGGGCCGGGGCCGGGGTAGAGCACCTGCTGTGCGGCAGTCTACCTTATCGGGAGGTAGTGGAGCAGGGGTTCCTGGAGTTGGCAACAGCAGCAGTGAATCAGTGAGGCCAGGGGGTGGGAAAAGTAGCTACTCGGCAGTGTGGCAGTTTTTCCTGAGGCATCCGCAGGAGGGTAACATGGCCACATGCAAGATATGTAGGCAAAAGGTGAAGCGTGGCCAGGGTCCAAATGTTGGCACCACGGCCCTGCGTCAACATATGATGCGTCACCATAAAACGACCTGGGAGAACCGAGGCTCCCAAGGGGTGGTCCAGTCTGCTTCCTCACCAAGTGAGCTCCCAATTTCTGCCAGCCAAGGCTCCAGCACCTCAGCCGAAGGCAGCTGTGCGTCATACCCATCCTCTGTCGCTCCTGCTCCTCCTCCTCCAAGTCATGCATCCCGCCAGCAATCCATCAGCGAAGCCATGTCCAAGAGACAGCAGTATGCGCCCACTCATCCTACGGCGCAGAAGCTGAATGTGCTCCTGTCCAAGTTGCTGGTGCTGCAGTCGCTCCCTTTTCAGGTGGTGGAATCTGCACCTTTCAGAGAACTGATGGCTTGTGCCGAGCCGAGGTGGAGAGTCCCAAGCCGTCATTTCTTTGCCAAGAAGGCAGTACCAGCGCTGCACACTTTTGTTGAACAGAAGGTGGGCCAGTCCTTGAGCCTGTCGGTGTGTAGCAAAATACATGGCAGCGCCGACATCTGGAGCTGTAACTACGGTCAGGGGCAGTACATGTCGTTTACGGCCCACTGGGTGAATGTGGTCCCTTTGCAGCAGCAACTTGGACAGGTCACGCCGCTTCGGCCTCCGCGCTCTCTGCCCATTGGGCCTGTGACACCGTGCGACTCGGCCTCCTCATCCTCCGCCATCTCCTCACCCTCCACTGTAGGCTCAAGTCTCAGTGCCCCTCCAGTCTACCATGTGTGCAGGGCACGGAGGTGTCACGCAGTGCTTCACATGGTTTGTCTTGGCGAACGGAGTCACACAGGGGAGGAACTGCTTAAATGTATTCATCAGGAAATCCAAACATGGCTTACTCCGAGAAAACTTAAAATGGGAATCATGGTTACCGACAATGGGAAGAACATTTTGTCTGCGCTGCGCCAAGGAAGCCTGACCCATGCCCCCTGCATGGCTCACGTCTTCAATCTGGTTGTCAAGCGGTTTCTGAAGTGTTCCCCCCATCTGCAAGACATCCTAACAACTTCAAGGAAACTTTGCATGCACTTCAGCCACTCCTACACCGCCAAACACACCCTTCTTGAGCTACAGCGTCAGAATAGTATCCCCCAACATAGTCTGATTTGCGATGTTTCCACCCGTTGGAATTCCACCCTTCACATGTTGGACCGATTATATGAACAGAGAAAAGCCATCACGGATTTCCTGATGATCCAAGCAGATAGGGGGACTCCCCTGTGTAACTTCAATGTCAACCAGTGGCAGCTCATACGTGACACCTGCCGTTTGCTCAGGCCCTTTGAGGAAGCCACTTTATTTGTCAGTCGGCAGGATTACGGGATGAACGACGTGATTCCACTGCTTCATGTACTACAGCACATGTTGGAAACCATGGCTGGTCAGGGCACTGGAGACATGGCGTTTACATCTTACGGCCACATGAACCCCGTTGGAGCTGAACTGGAGGAGGAGGAGGAAGAGGAGGAGGAGGAGTTGCCCAGCGAAACACAGTTTAGGCTTGGCGAAATGGCTGGTTTATCTAGTCAGCGGACAGGAGAGGAGGAGCAGGAGCAGCCAGAGGAGCTAGAGGTTTTTGAGGAAGGCGAGACAGAGGACCCGGGCACACCGTGGCAGTATGCAGTGGAGATGGAGACAGGTAGTCCATCCGAGTCACTTGCGCAAATGGCACGAAGCATGCTCACGTGCTTGCGTAGTGACCCCAGAATTGTTTCCATCTGTCGGCAGGATGACTTCTGGCTGTCCACCTTATTGGACCCTCGCTTCCGGCACAAAATGGGGGCATTTTTTAAACCCACCGAGAGGGAGGACAAACTCAACTACTACAAAGACATTCTACGTAGGCAGTTGGCCGATGCCTATCTGCGCCATGGTCCATACTCTCGCAGGTCTGACTCGAGGGGACCTCTGCGCTCACCTTCCACTGCCATGGCCGCTGGGGGGGTTGGCAGGAGCAGCAGCAGCAGCTCCATCAGCAGCAGCAGCCTCAGTCTTCAGTCGCTAATGAGTAGCTTTCTACACCCGCATAGTGAGGCTACTCATGAGCAGCAGGAAGACCTGGAGCAGGACCTGAACCAGCAGGTCATGTCATACTTTGACATGACCATGCCAACACACCTTGAGGATCCGCTGGACTTCTGGGCAGCCAAACTTGATTTGTGGCCGCAACTAGCAGAGTTTGCCCTGGAAAAGCTGTCCTGCCCGGCAAGTAGCGTGCCATCTGAGCGGGTGTTTAGTGCGGCGGGGGCCATAGTTACGGCGAGGAGAACTCGTCTGTCAACTAAAAATGTGGAGAGACTCACCTTTGTCAAAATGAATCAGGGATGGATCAGCCAGGATTTCCACCCACCAATGCCTGATGCATGCGACTAGATTCAGCATGGTGCCACGTTTTACACTTTCCAAATGGTGCAAAACATATTTATGTCTTTAGGCCATTTTTTGGGCTCCTGCTGCTGCTACTGTCAACTCCTGCCAACTCCAGGGTGTGATTCATCCAATTTTTGGGCTCCTGAGGCCAACTCCAGTGTATATTTGGGCTCCTGCTGCTGCTGCTGCCAACTTCTGCCAACTCCAGGGTGTGATTCATCCAATTTTTGGGCTCCTGAAGCCAACTCCAGTGTATATTTGGGCTCCTGCTGCTGCTACTGTCAACTCCTGCCAACTCCAGGGTGTGATTCATCCAATTTTTGGGCTCCTGAAGCCAACTCCAGTATATATTTGGGCTCCTGCTGCTGCTGCTGCCAACTTCTGCCAACTCCAGGGTGTGATTCATCCAATTTTTGGGCTCCTGCTGCTGCTGCTGCCAACTTCTGCCAACTCCAGGGTGTGATTCATCCAATTTTTGGGCTCCTGAAGCCAACTCCAGTGTATATTTGGGCTCCTGCTGCTGCTACTGTCAACTCCTGCCAACTCCAGGGTGTGATTCATCCAATTTTTGGGCTCCTGAAGCCAACTCCAGTGTATATTTGGGCTCCTGCTGCTGCTGCTGCCAACTTCTGCCAACTCCAGGGTGTGATTCATCCAATTTTTGGGCTCCTGCTGCTGCTGCTGCCAACTTCTGCCAACTCCAGGGTGTGATTCATCCAATTTTTGGGCTCCTGAAGCCAACTCCAGTGTATATTTGGGCTCCTGCTGCTGCTACTGTCAACTCCTGCCAACTCCAGGGTGTGATTCATCCAATTTTTGGGCTCCTGAAGCCAACTCCAGTGTATATTTGGGCTCCTGCTGCTGCTGCTGCCAACTTCTGCCAACTCCAGGGTGTGATTCATCCAATTTTTGGGCTCCTGAAGCCAACTCCAGTGTATATTTGGGCTCCTGCTGCTGCTACTGTCAACTCCTGCCAACTCCAGGGTGTGATTCATCCAATTTTTGGGCTCCTGAGGCCAACTCCAGTGTATATTTGGGCTCCTGCTGCTGCTGCTGCCAACTTCTGCCAACTCCAGGGTGTGATTCATCCAATTTTTGGGCTCCTGAAGCCAACTCCAGTGTATATTTGGGCTCCTGCTGCTGCTACTGTCAACTCCTGCCAACTCCAGGGTGTGATTCATCCAATTTTTGGGCTCCTGAAGCCAACTCCAGTATATATTTGGGCTCCTGCTGCTGCTGCTGCCAACTTCTGCCAACTCCAGGGTGTGATTCATCCAATTTTTGGGCTCCTGCTGCTGCTGCTGCCAACTTCTGCCAACTCCAGGGTGTGATTCATCCAATTTTTGGGCTCCTGAAGCCAACTCCAGTGTATATTTGGGCTCCTGCTGCTGCTACTGTCAACTCCTGCCAACTCCAGGGTGTGATTCATCCAATTTTTGGGCTCCTGAAGCCAACTCCAGTATATATTTGGGCTCCTGCTGCTGCTGCTGCCAACTTCTGCCAACTCCAGGGTGTGATTCATCCAATTTTTGGGCTCCTGCTGCTGCTGCTGCCAACTTCTGCCAACTCCAGGGTGTGATTCATCCAATTTTTGGGCTCCTGAAGCCAACTCCAGTGTATATTTGGGCTCCTGCTGCTGCTACTGTCAACTCCTGCCAACTCCAGGGTGTGATTCATCCAATTTTTGGGCTCCTGAGGCCAACTCCAGTGTATATTTGGGCTCCTGCTGCTGCTGCTGCCAACTTCTGCCAACTCCAGGGTGTGATTCATCCAATTTTTGGGCTCCTGAAGCCAACTCCAGTGTATATTTGGGCTCCTGCTGCTGCTACTGTCATCTCCTGCCAACTCCAGGGTGTGATTCATCCAATTTTTGGGCTCCTGAGGCCAACTCCAGTGTATATTTGGGCTCCTGCTGCTGCTGCTGCCAACTTCTGCCAACTCCAGGGTGTGATTCATCCAATTTTTGGGCTCCTGAAGCCAACTCCAGTGTATATTTGGGCTCCTGCTGCTGCTACTGTCAACTCCTGCCAACTCCAGGGTGTGATTCATCCAATTTTTGGGCTCCTGAAGCCAACTCCAGTATATATTTGGGCTCCTGCTGCTGCTGCTGCCAACTTCTGCCAACTCCAGGGTGTGATTCATCCAATTTTTGGGCTCCTGCTGCTGCTGCTGCTGCCAACTTCTGCCAACTCCAGGGTGTGATTCATCCAATTTTTGGGCTCCTGAAGCCAACTCCAGTGTATATTTGGGCTCCTGCTGCTGCTGCTGCCAACTTCTGCCAACTCCAGGGTGTGATTCATCCAATTTTTGGGCTCCTGCTGCTGCTGCTGCAAACTTCTGCCAACTCCAGGGTGTGATTCATCCAATTTTTGGGCTCCTGAGGCCAACTCCAGTGTATATTTGGGCTCCTGCTGCTGCTGCTGCCAACTTCTGCCAACTCCAGGGTGTGATTCATCCAATTTTTGGGCTCCTGCTGCTGCTGCTGCCAACTTCTGCCAACTCCAGGGTGTGATTCATCCAATTTTGGGCTCCTGAAGCCAACTCCAGTGTATATTTGGGCTCCTGCTGCTGCTACTGTCAACTCCTGCCAACTCCAGGGTGTGATTCATCCAATTTTTGGGCTCCTGAGGCCAACTCCAGTGTATATTTGGGCTCCTGCTGCTGCTGCTGCCAACTTCTGCCAACTCCAGGGTGTGATTCATCCAATTTTTGGGCTCCTGAAGCCAACTCCAGTGTATATTTGGGCTCCTGCTGCTGCTACTGTCAACTCCTGCCAACTCCAGGGTGCTGCTGCCAACTTCTGCCAACTCCAGGGTGTGATTCATCCAATTTTTGGGCTCCTGCTGCTGCTGCTGCTGCCAACTTCTGCCAACTCCAGGGTGTGATTCATCCAATTTTTGGGCTCCTGAAGCCAACTCCAGTGTATATTTGGGCTCCTGCTGCTGCTGCTGCCAACTTCTGCCAACTCCAGGGTGTGATTCATCCAATTTTTGGGCTCCTGCTGCTGCTGCTGCAAACTTCTGCCAACTCCAGGGTGTGATTCATCCAATTTTTGGGCTCCTGAGGCCAACTCCAGTGTATATTTGGGCTCCTGCTGCTGCTGCTGCCAACTTCTGCCAACTCCAGGGTGTGATTCATCCAATTTTTGGGCTCCTGCTGCTGCTGCTGCCAACTTCTGCCAACTCCAGGGTGTGATTCATCCAATTTTTGGGCTCCTGAAGCCAACTCCAGTGTATATTTGGGCTCCTGCTGCTGCTACTGTCAACTCCTGCCAACTCCAGGGTGTGATTCATCCAATTTTTGGGCTCCTGAGGCCAACTCCAGTGTATATTTGGGCTCCTGCTGCTGCTGCTGCCAACTCCTGCCAACTCCAGGGTGTGATTCATCCAATTTTGGGGCTCCTGAAGCCAACTCCAGTGTATATTTGGGCTCCTGCTGCTGCTACTGTCAACTCCTGCCAACTCCAGGGTGTGATTCATCCAATTTTTGGGCTCCTGAGGCCAACTCCAGTGTATATTTGGGCTCCTGCTGCTGCTGCTGCCAACTTCTGCCAACTCCAGGGTGTGATTCATCCAATTTTTGGGCTCCTGAGGCCAACTCCAGTGTATATTTGGGCTCCTGCTGCTGCTGCTGCTGCCAACTTCTGCCAACTCCAGGGTGTGATTCATCCAATTTTTGGGCTCCTGCTGCTGCCAACTTCTGCCAACTCCAGGGTGTGATTCATCCAATTTTTGGGCTCCTGCTGCTGCTGCTGCCAACTTCTGCCAACTCCAGGGTGTGATTCATCCAATTTTTGGGCTCCTGAGGCCAACTCCAGTGTATATTTGGGCTCCTGCTGCTGCTGCTGCCAACTCCTGCCAACTCCAGGGTGTGATTCATCCAATTTTTGGGCTCCTGAAGCCAACTCCAGTGTATATTTGGGCTCCTGCTGCTGCTACTGTCAACTCCTGCCAACTCCAGGGTGTGATTCATCCAATTTTTGGGCTCCTGAGGCCAACTCCAGTGTATATTTGGGCTCCTGCTGCTGCTGCTGCCAACTTCTGCCAACTCCAGGGTGTGATTCATCCAATTTTTGGGCTCCTGAGGCCAACTCCAGTGTATATTTGGGCTCCTGCTGCTGCTGCTGCCAACTTCTGCCAACTCCAGGGTGTGATTCATCCAATTTTTGGGCTCCTGCTGCTGCCAACTTCTGCCAACTCCAGGGTGTGATTCATCCAATTTTTGGGCTCCTGCTGCTGCTGCTGCCAACTTCTGCCAACTCCAGGGTGTGATTCATCCAATTTTTGGGCTCCTGAGGCCAACTCCAGTGTATATTTGGGCTCCTTCTGCCCCTCATAGTGATGCCACTTCAACTCTCTGCAATTGTGCCGCTCTGCGATTCTATTAGCGATGCCTCTGATCTGCATGTGATATTTCTTCAAAGTATTATTTAACTAACCCAGCACGCATCCTGTGCGTGTTACAGCAAGGCTGAATGGTTTACAACCCTATTGAGGCTCTAGGAGGCTCAGAAATAGCCGTTTTTAATAGCGATTCGTCGCGAATTTATTCGGGTCGAAACGATTTTTGTCGGAAAATTCGGCGAATCAGTCGAATCGAATTTTTCAAAAGTTCGCTCATCTCTACATGCTAGCATTCGTGATGCCCCCCGGTGAAAGGCAATGGCTGCTGCAAATTTTACAACGTGACTTTTGTTACAAAATGCAAAAGGTAAGTAGCCATGTGCTCTTAAAAGAAACATGCTAGCATGCGGGATGCCCCCGGTGAAAGGCAATGGCTGCTGGAAATTTTACAACTTGACTTTTGTTACAAAATGCAAAAGGTAAGTAGCCAGATACTCTTAATAGATACATGCTAGCATTCGGGATGCCCCCGGGTGAAAAGCAATGGCTCCTGGAAACTTTACAATGTGACTTTTGTTACAAAATGCAAAAGGTAAGTAGGCAGGTATTCTTAAAAAACACATGATAGCATTCGGAATGCCCCCCGGTGAAAGACAATGGCTGCTGGAAATTTTACGTGACTTTTGTTACAAAATGCAAAAGGTAAGTAGCCAGGTACTCTTAATAGACACATGCAAGCATTCGGGATGCCCCCCGGTGAAAGGCAATGGCTGCTGGAAATATTACAACGTGACTTTTGTTACAAAATGCAAAAGGTAAGTAGCCAGGTACTCTTGAAAGACACATGCTAGCATTTAGGATGCCCCCCCATGAAAGGCAATGGCTGCTGCAAATTTTACAACATGACTTTTGTTACAAAATTCAAGAGGTAAGTAGACAGTAGTCTTAAAAGACATTTGCTAGCATTCAGGATGACCTCTCGGTGAAAGGCAATGGCTGCTTAAAATTTTACAATGTATGCTGGGTTTGGTAGGTGGAGGGCGCCTGGCAGAGGAGTCGCCCGCGACTTCCTGGATGGCTCACGGTGGAAGACCTTACAGGAGATTATGTCTTGGGGGGACCCCCCCCTTCTGCCGTTCTGGAGGGCGCTCCAGGTCTCCCACTATTTGGGGTGTCTGCCCCCTCCGGGGGAATTCGGTCGAGACCTCTCACCCTTTGAGCGGCTATGCACCTCATCGGAGCCTATCAGGGGAGCACTCTCTACTACATACCAACTGCTGGTGGACCCGGGTGAGGATTTCGTGCCAAGCTACATTAGGGCATGGGAAGCAGATCTCCAGGTCTCTTTTCGTCCGAACCAAATCAAGAAAATCCTGGAGCTCGCGCAGCGCGCGTCAATTTGCAACACATACCAGGAGACAGGATACAAGATCCTCTCCCGCTGGTACAGAACTCCCCACATGCTGAGTCGCCTTTTCCCATCGATCTCACCCCTCTGTTGGAGATGTGGGCAAGAGCGGGGCACCCTTCTTCACATTTTCTGGGAGTGCAGGGAGATACAGACATTTTGGAAGGATGTGGTGAAATGGTCTAGTAAAGTGGTGGGTGAGAACATCCCATTATTGCCCGAGACCCTCCTCCTACACGCAACCGAGGCCCCAGTTGGGAAGTACAGGAAGTCTCTCACCATGCACCTGATTAACGCAGCCAGGGCGTGTATCCCGGCCCAATGGAAGTCCTCTTCACCGCCTTCCATCGGCTCTTGGATCCGGAGGGTTGAGGACATTAGGAGAATGGAAGATCTCACGGCTAGCCTCAGGCGCGCGGAAGATAAGCACTGGCGTTTGTGGCTGCCGTGGAACATGTTCATGGAGTCCGCGGAGGGCAAGGCGCTCTTCGCCGGGTCGGGAGGCTAATATTATGCCCAGCCCGGTTGGAAATGCTCTCACTCGTGAGGTGAGTTCTAGGCACGTTCTGTCCCCCCTCCCCCCCCCCTTTTTTTTTTTTTTTTTTTTTTTTTTTTTTTTTTTCCTTCTTCCCTTTGGGGCCCCACTGAGGTGACGGGCCTCGCCAGGTATTATGACCCTGTGGTGATTATCCCGGGCAATGGCTATACTTGGGTGCGGACGCGTGTCTCGGCCGAGGGTGGGCGGCAGTGGGAGGGGCCCTGTGGCCCCTCCTACTTGCTAACTTTCCCTCCCCCCTCCATTACCCCCTCTCCCTCCCTACTCCCCCTATCCCGCCACCTCTTTTTCCCTCCCCCAATCCCTGTTATCTCCCTTTCCTAAAAATTTAGAAAATGTGGCGGGCGGGAACGGAGAAGCGCATAGGCATGGACAGCCGGGGGGTTATGCTATGGGGATGCGTCCCTGCGGCAATGATCCTACAATGACTGTTTTACTATGTGATGCAAACTGTTGACTGCTTTGTACTGCTCTGTGTGCCTTCTTGTCTCGTCTGCCTTAATAAAGATTTATTGTTAAAAAAAAAAAAAAAATTTTACAATGTGCGTTTTGTTACAAAATGCAAAAGGTAAGTAGCCAGGTACTCTTAATAGACACATGCTAGCATCCGGGATGCCCTCCAGTGAAAGGCAATGGCTACTGGAAATTTTACAACGTGACTTTTGTTACAAAATGCAAAAGGTAAGTAGACAGGTACTCTTAAAAGACAAATGCTAGCATTCAGGATGCCCCCAGTGAAAGGCAGTGGCTGCTGCAAATTTTACAATGTGACTTTTGTTGCAAAATGCAAAAGGTAAGTAGCTATGTACTCTTAAAAGACACATGCTAGCATGCGGGATGCCCCCGGTGAAAGGCAATGGCTGCTGGAAATTTTACAACTTGACTTTTGTTACAAAATGCAAAAGGTAAGTAGCCAAATAGTCTTAATAGACACATGCTAGCATTCGGGATGCCCCCCGATGAAAGACAATGGCTGCTGGAAATTTTGCGTGACTTTTGTTGCAAAATGCAAAAGGTAAGTAGCCAGGTACTCTTAATAGACACATGCAAGCATTCGGGAAGCCCCCAGGTGAAAGCCAATGGCTGCTGGAAATATTACAACGTGACTTTTGTTACAAAATGCAAAAGGTAAGTAGCCAGGTATTTTTGAAAGACACATGCTAGCATTTGGGATGCCCCCCGATGAAAGGCAATGGCTGCTGCAAATTACAACGTGACTTTTGTTACAAAATGCAAAAGGTAAGTAACCAGGTACTCTTAAAAGATGAATGTTATCATTTGGGATGCCCCCGGTGAAAGGCAATGGCTGCTGCAAATTTTACAACGTGACTTTTGTTACAAAATGCAAAAGATAAATAGCCAGGTACTCTTACAAGACACATGCTAGCATTCGGGATGCCCCCCGGTGAAAGGCAATGGCTGCTGGAAAATTTACAATGTGACTTTTGTTACAAAATGCAAAAGGTAAGTAGCCAGGTACTCTTGAAAGACACATGCTAGCATTTAGGATGCCCCCCCATGAAAGGCAATGGCTGCTGCAAATTTTACAACATGACTTTTGTTACAAAATTCAAGAGGTAAGTAGACAGTTACTCTTAAAAGACATTTGCTAGCATTCAGGATGACCTCTCGGTGAAAGGCAATGGCTGCTTAAAATTTTACAATGTGCGTTTTGTTACAAAATGCAAAAGGTAAGTAGCCAGGTACTCTTAATAGACACATGCTAGCATCCGGGATGCCCTCCAGTGAAAGGCAATGGCTACTGGAAATTTTACAACGTGACTTTTGTTACAAAATGCAAAAGGTAAGTAGACAGGTACTCTTAAAAGACAAATGCTAGCATTCAGGATGCCCCCAGTGAAAGGCAGTGGCTGCTGCAAATTTTACAATGTGACTTTTGTTACAAAATGCAAAAGGTAAGTAGCTATGTACTCTTAAAAGACACATGCTAGCATGCGTGATGCCCCCGGTGAAAGGCAATGGCTGCTGGAAATTTTACAACTTGACTTTTGTTACAAAATGCAAAAGGTAAGTAGCCAAATAGTCTTAATAGACACATGCTAGCATTCGGGATGCCCCCCGATGAAAGACAATGGCTGCTGGAAATTTTGCGTGACTTTTGTTGCAAAATGCAAAAGGTAAGTAGCCAGGTACTCTTAATAGACACATGCAAGCATTCGGGAAGCCCCCAGGTGAAAGCCAATGGCTGCTGGAAATATTACAACGTGACTTTTGTTACAAAATGCAAAAGGTAAGTAGCCAGGTATTTTTGAAAGACACATGCTAGCATTTGGGATGCCCCCCGATGAAAGGCAATGGCTGCTGCAAATTACAACGTGACTTTTGTTACAAAATGCAAAAGGTAAGTAACCATGTACTCTTAAAAGATGAATGTTATCATTTGGGATGCCCCCGGTGAAAGGCAATGGCTGCTGCAAATTTTACAACGTGACTTTTGTTACAAAATGCAAAAGATAAATAGCCAGGTACTCTTACAAGACACATGCTAGCATTCGGGATGCCCCCCGGTGAAAGGCAATGGCTGCTGGAAAATTTACAATGTGACTTTTGTTACAAAATGCAAAAGGTAAGTAGCCAGGTACTCTTAAAAGATGAATGTTATCATTTGGGATGCCCCCTCCGGTGAAAGGCAATGGCTGCTGCAAATTTTACAACCTGACTTTTGTTACAAAATGCAAAAGATAAGTAGCCAGGTACTCTTACAAGACACATGCTAGCATTCGGGATGCCCTCCCGGTGAAAGGCAATGGCTGCTAGGAATTGTACAGGACTTTTGTTACAAAATTCAAAAGGTAAGTAGCCAGTTACTCTTAAAAGACACATGCTAGCATTCGGGATGCCCCCCCCCCCCCCCCCGGTGAATGACAATGGCTGCTGGAAATTTTAAAACGTGACTTTTCTTAAAAAATGCAAAAAGTAAGTAGCGAGGTATTCTGAAAAAAGAAACATGCTAGCATTAAGGATGCCCCCCGGTGAAAGGCATTGGCTGCTGCAAGTTTTACAACGTGACTTTTGTTACAAAATGCAAATGGTAAGTAGCCAGGTACTCTTAAAAGACACATGCTAGCATTTGGGATGCCCCCCAATGAAAGGCAATGGCTGCTGGAAATTTTACAATGTGACTTTTGTTACAAAATGCAAAAGGAAAGTAACCAAGTACTCTTAAAAGACACATGCTAGCACTTGGGATGCCCCCCGGTGAAAGCCAATGGCTGCTGCAAATTTTACAATGTGGCTGATCTTACAAAATGCAAAAGGTAAGTAGCCAGATACTCTTAAAAGATTAATGTTATCAGTTGGGATGCCCCCCAGTGAATGGCAATGGCTGCTGGAAATTTTACAACGTGACTTTTGTTACAGAATGCAAAAGGTAAGTAGCCAGGTACTCTTTAAAGACACATGCTAGCTGCTAGCATTTGGGATGCCCTCCAGTGGAAGGCAATGGTTGCTGGAAATTTACGTGACTTTTGATATAAGAATAATGTTATTATTTGGGATGCCCCTGATGAAAGGCAATGGCTGTTGCAAATTTTACAACGTGACTTTTGTTACAAAATGCAAAAGGTAAGTAGCCAGGTACTCTTAAAAGACAAATGTTATCATTTGGGATGCCCCCCGGGTGAAAAGCATTGGCTGCTGCACATTTTACAACCTGACTTTTGTTACAAAATGCAAAAGGTAAGTAGCCAGGTACTTTTAACCCTTTAAGTGCCAGCCTACCTGGAGTTTTTGTCACACTCTGTTGCCAGACCATTTTGCACTATTTTGCGCTCCCCATGTTCAAATGTGATTTTTGAAGGGATTTCCAGGGATTTCCCAGGAAAAGTATATATTGTTTTTTTCAGCAGAGTCTGGGATTTAACATGAAATGTCTTGTTTGTCATTTTTTAGGTGTATTCTCAATATTTTTGGGTGAAATATGTGCAAAAAAAATATATATATATATTTTTTACAATTTGTAGTTTTTTTTTGTAATAAAAAATGTAAGTTTGTCAATAAAATCTTATTGCGTGTGAAATCCCAATTTCTCCCGGTTACAGCGATACCACATATGTATAGGGTATAGGTAGACACCCTTTCCTGCCCAGGAGACTCCCCCAAACTGAAACAGCGCTTTAGGGGATTTTCAGATAAAATACAACTATGCTATGCAATATGCGCACCTTGCAATTTTTCAAGCAAAACAACCCTTTACATTTGAAATACCCCCAACAAACTATATATTCTCTGGAAGTAAACACCTCGAGCTTTCTAGGTGTACCAGGCTTGTTGATGTGGCCATAGTTTTCTGGAAGTAATCCCTCAATGGATTCTTTGGTTGCAAAGAGTTTCCCTAAAAAACGGATAGAAAAGCAGAATCAAAGCCACATTTTCCTAAAAAAAACTATATACAAAAAAGAAAAAACAAGTTTAATCTGAAAAAGCAACATCCTCCGAACAGAACGATACCCAACATGCATAGCTACTGTCAGTGGAAGAGTTGCCAAACACCCCAAAGTAAAGCATGTGCGTAACGGTAATTTTGCTTGAAAATTTCAGCTCTGCAGACAAAGTGCGCACCTTGCGATTTTTCAACCAAAACAACCCTTTACATTTGGAATATCCCCCATAAACCATATATTCCCTGAAAGTATACATGTTAAGCTTTCTAAGCGTACCCAGCTTGTTGTAGTGGGCTCAACTTCCTGGAATTATTTCCTCAAAGAATTCTTTGGTTGCGCAGGGTTTCCCTAAAAAAAATTATAAAAAAGCTGAATAAAAAACACCTTTTCCTAAAATATAAATATGCAAACCAGAAAAAAACAAGCTAAGTCTGAAAGCGCAAGGTCCCCCGAACAGAACAGTACCCAACATGCATAGCTACTTTTAACCGTTTTAATTGCCAGCCTACTTGAGATTTTGTCACCCTCTGTTGACAGGTCATTTTTCCCCATTTTGCGCCATGGTTTGCGCCATTTTTGCTGGAACTTTCAGGAAAATTATATATATATTTTTTGCAGCAGAGTTTAGGCTTTAACATGAAATGTCTTGTTTGTAAATTTTTCTTTTTTTTTTACAATATTATTAAGTAAAAAAAAAAAAAAAAAAATATATATATATATATATATATATATAAATTTTTTTTAGAAAATTGACTCCTTTATTTTAAATAAAAAATGTATTTTATTAAGGAAAACCATATTGCATGTGCGAGCCCCATTTCTACCGATTAGAACGGGTGGGACCCCATTTTTTTTTCTTATTTTTATGGGTTAAAAACCCTTAAAAAAAAATTGACGTGGGGTCCCCCTTACCCAAAGTAACCAGCCCGGGACCAGCTATGCAGAGCTTGTAGGAACAGGGCGCAGGGGCCAGCTTTTGTGGCCCCTGGCCCTGCAGGCTACAAGCCCGCATAGCCCGTGGGCCCGGGCTCTTCTGCCCCCCCCTGGCCTTTGGGGAGGCAGGTAATGGGGGTGCCGGGGGTTAATGGCAAGCCACCCGCTAGTCGCAGGTGATGGTCATGGACCCCTTACCAGTTCACAAGGGGTTAAATGTAAAAAAAAAAACAGTCACACACAGAGAAAAAAATATTTTATTAATTTGTTTTTTTTTTTTTTTTATACTTACCTCCCATCCATCCTGGAGCACTGTGTCCCTCGGGCGATCACTGGCTTCTGCTCACCTGCTGGAAGCCTTTTATAGCTGCTGGGTGACAGAACACAAAGGGTTAATCAAAAAAAAAATGACATAGGGTCCCCCCTCCCAGGGGGGGGGGGGGACCCCATTTTTTATTTTTTATTTTTAAGGGTTAAAAACCCTTAAAAAAAAAATAAAAAAATTGACGTGGGGCCCCCCTTACCCAAAGTAACCAGCCCGGGACCAGCTATGCAGGGCTTGTAGGAACATGGCGCAGGGGCCAGCTTTTGTGGCCCCTGGCCCTGCAGGCTACAAGCCTGCATGGCCCGTGGGCCCGGGCTCTTCTGCCCCCCCTGGCCTTTGGGGAGGCCTCCTCGCCTGACACCCGCCCTGCTCCGATCACCACCGGCATCTGACAGATGCTGGAGCTCGGAGGGGGTATAGGAGGAGCGGGATGACGTAATCCCGCTCCTCCCACAATGGGCGGGGCTAGGGGATGGCGGCCATCGCCGCCATTTCAAGAGGTGAGGACCCGGAAGAGGGTCCTCACCTGAAGCCTGCGCAGCCCAGGGGGGGGATCGGTCCCCCCCTGGTGAAGAGGAGACCCAGGCAGAATGCTCGGGTGCGGTGGTGAGTAAATGACAGTTTTTTTTTTTTTTTTACAGCAGCGATGTCAGCGCTGGAAATGGGGGAGGGGGGGCGGCTGTTTTCGGGCCCCCTCCTGAAGACGGAGGATGACGGGGGGGGATCGGATGCCCCCCCAGGAAGAGGGGACTCCAAGCTTCATGGGGATACCAGAGGTAAGTGGGTTTGTTTTTCTATTTTTTAACTGTTAGGGGGAAATGCCAGGCACGTGCTTGGCACTTAACGGTAGGAGAAGCAACCACGTAGAAATTACGTGCTTGGCATTTAAAGGGTTAAAAGACAAATGTTATCATTTGGGATGCCCCCCGGGTGAAAAGTAGAGATGAGCGAACTTTTTAAAAATTCGATTCGACTGATTCGCCAAATTTTCCGACAAAAACCGGTTCGACCCGAATTTATTTGCGACGAATCGCTATTAAAACGGCTATTTCTGAGCCTCCTAGAGCCTCAATAGGGTTGTAAAGCATTCTGCCTTGCTGTAACACGCATAGGATGCGTGCTGGGTTAGTCAAATAATACTGTAAATAATTATCACATGCAGAACAGAGGCATTGCTAATAGAATCGCAGA
Organism: Gastrophryne carolinensis; assembly: GCA_027917425.1. Lineage (NCBI taxonomy): Eukaryota > Metazoa > Chordata > Amphibia > Anura > Microhylidae > Gastrophryne > Gastrophryne carolinensis. The sequence continues at coordinate 341,381,472 of CM051237.1, read as the reverse complement.
GCGGCACAATTGCAGAGAGTTGAAGTGGCATCACTATGAGGGGCCCCTCTAGTGCATGAAAAACACACCCTGGAGCTAGCAGCAGCAGGAGCCCAAAAATTAGCTGATTCACACCCTGGAGTTGCAAGCAGCAGCAGCAGCTGCAGGAGCCCAAACATTGCTTGAAAGAGACACTGGATTTGACTGCAGGAGCCCAAAAATTGGATGAATCACACCCTGGAGTTGCAAGCAGCAGCAGGAGCACACACATTGCTTTAAAGAGACACTGGAGTTGGCATCAGCATTAGGAGCCCATATATTGCCTGAAAAACACATTGGAGTCGGCAGCACCAATGGGAGCTCATATATTGCCGGAAAGAAACACCCAGGAGTTGGCAGCAGCATAGGGAGCTCATATATTGCCTGAAAGAGACGCCCATGAGTTGGCAGCAGCATAGGGAGCTCATATATTGCCTGAAAAACACATTGGAGTTGGCAGCAGCATAGGGAGCTCATATATTGCCTGAAAGACACACCCAGGATTTTGCAGCAGCATAGGGAGCTCATATATTGCCTGAAAGACACACCCAGGAGTTGGCAGCAGCCTTAGGAGCCCATATATTACCTGAAAAACACATTGGAGTGGCCAGCAGCATTGGGAGCCCATTTATTGCCTGAAACACACACCCAGGAATTGGCAGCAGCATATGGAGCTCATATATTGCCTGAAAGACACACCCAGGAGTTTGCAGCAGCATTGTTAGCTCATATATTGCCTGAAAGACATACTCAGGAGTTGGCAGCAGCAGCTTTAGGAGCCCATATATTGCCTGAAAGAGACGCCAATGAGTTGGCAGCAGCATAGGGAGCTCATATATTGATTATATAGGAAAAACCCGCGCTTAAACCTTATCAATAAAAGATTTCAAAAAGTTAGGTACAATGCTCAACGTGTGTAGACCTATTATCCCTCTAGGTTGCATAAACATATGAAAATAAATAAACACAGAGCAAACTTATAACAATCGTGGTTAAAGTCCAAGGCAATAGATCATCCACTGTCTGTTCTCTAACAGTGTAATGTCAAAAGGCTTCCATCTAAGTCCAAAGTGGGTATCCCAAAATGCATGCACTAGTACTGTGCTGTTGGTAGTAGCTACAATTACTCCACTTCAATTTTCCACCACGTGCTCACCACCTGTTTAAATTACTCTTACCAGATGGTATGCGGAGTAAAATACTCCAAATGAAGCTTTGGTTCTGCTGCTGTGTAGACTTCCTTCTTTCCACAACATTTAATCCTTATCCAGCAATATTGCTCCCAAACGTGGTTAGTGTAAGAATATCAAGGCGTATTGCCATAAAAATAAAAGCATAAAAGATATCTAGTGTAACACCGTTTTAATATATTTTCTTAAAAAGTAAAAGTGTGCACTCACATTTCAGTTGATTAAAATACAGCTTCTATTCAGTGTTTAGGCAACAGCCTTCATCCTGCTCCCTTTGCGTCCTGGCCAGTGATGCTATATGGGGGGGAAGAGGCTGTCCGCTGACACTGTTTAAAAGAAGATTGCTGCAATGATAAAACCGCCCAGCCGCCGTCAACGTTTCATTGCTATCAGCCCTGTTTAAAAGAAGATTGCTGCAATGATGAAACCGCCCAGCCGCCGTCAACGTTTCATTGCTATCAGCTGATAGCAATGAAATGTTGACGGCGGGTTGGCGGTTTTATCATTGCAGCAATCTTCTTTTAAACAGTGTCAGCGGACAGCCTCTTCCCCCCCATATAGCATCACTGGCCAGGACGCAAAGGGAGCAGGATGAAGGCTGTTGCCTAAACACTGAATAGAAGCTGTATTTTAATCAACTGAAATGTGAGTGCACACTTTTACTTTTTAAGAAAATATATTAAAACGGTGTTACACTAGATATCTTTTATGCTTTTATTTTTATGGCAATACGCATTGATATTCTTACACTAATCACGTTTGGGAGCAATATTGCTGGATAAGGATTAAATGTTGTGGAAAGAAGGAAATCTACACAGCAGCAGAACCAAAGCTTCATTTGGAGTATTTTACTCCGCATACCATCTGGTAAGAGTAATTTAAACAGGTGGAGGGCACGTGGTGGAAAATTGAAGTGGAGTAATTGTAGCTACTACCAACAGCACAGTACTAGTGCATGCATTTTGGGATACCCACTTTGGACTTAGATGGAGCTCATATATTGCCTGAAAAACACATTGGAGTTGGAAGCAGCATAGGGAGCTCATATATTGCCTGAAATACACACCCAGGATTTTGCAGCAGCATAGGGAGCTCATATATTGCCTGAAAGACACACTCAGGAGATGGCAGCAGCCTTAGGAGCCCATATATTGCCTGAAAAACACATTGGAGTGGCCAGCAGCATTGGGAGCCCATTTATTGCCTGAAACACACAACCAGGAATTGGCAGCAGCATAGGGAGCTCATATATTGCCTGAAAGACACACCCAGGAGTTGGCAGCAGCATAGGGAGCTCATATATTGCCTGAAAGACACACCCAGGAGTTGGCAGCAGGATTAGGAGCCCATATATTGCATAAAAACACATTTGAGTTGGCAGCAGCATTAGGAGCTCATATATTACCTGAAAGACACACTCAGGAGTTGGCAGCAGCATAGTGAGCTTATGTATTGCCTGAAAGACACACCCAGGAGTTGGCAGCAGCCTTAGGAGCCCATATAATGTCTGAAAAACACATTGGAGTTGGCAGCAGCATTGGGAGTCGATTTATTGCCTGAAAGACACACCCAGGAGTTGGCAGCTGCATAGGGAGCCCATATATTGTCTGAAAGACACACCCAGGAGTTGGCAGCAGCATAAGGAACTCATATATTGCCTGAAAGACACACCCAGGAGTTGGCAGCAGCATAGGGAGCTCATATATTACCTGAAAAACACATTGGAGTTGGCAGCAGCATAGGGAGCTTATATATTGCCTGAAAGACACACCCTGGAGTTGGAAGCAGCAGCAGGATTAGGAGCCCATACATTGCCTGAAAAACACATTGGAGTTGGCAGCAGAATTGGGAGCCCATATATTGCCTGCAAGACACACCCAGGAGTTGCCAGCAGCATAGGGAGCTTATATATTGCCTGAAAGACACACCCAGGTGTTGAAAGCAGCAGCATTAGGAGCCCATATATTGGTTGAAAGACACACTCTGGAATTGGCAGCAGCATATATTACCTGAAAGACATACCCAGGAGTTGGCAGCAGCATAGGCAGCTCTTATAGTGCCTGAAAGACAAACCCAGGAGTTGTTAGCAGCATAGGGATCTCAAATATTGCCTGAAAGACACACCCTGGAGTTGGCAGCAGCATAGGGAGCTCATCTATTGCCTGAAAAACACATTAGAGTTGCCAGCAGCATTAGGAGCTCATATATTGCCTGAAAGACACACCCAGGAGTTGGCAGTAGCAGCAGCAGCATTAGGAGCTCATATATTGCCTGAAAGACACACTCTGGACATGTCAGCAGAATATGGAGCCCACATATTGCCTCAAAAACACATTGGAGTTGGCAGCAGCATAGGGAGCTCATATATTGCCTGAAAGACACACCCAGGAGTTGGCAGTAGCATAGCATTAGTTGGCAGCAGAATTGGGAGCCCGTATATTGACTGAAAGACACACCCAGGAGTAGGCAGCAGCATAGGGAGCTTATATATTGTCTGAAAGACACACCCAGGAGTTGGAAGCAGCAGCAGCATTAGGAGCTCAAATGTTGGTTGAAAGACACACTCTGGAATTGGCAGCAGCATATGGAGCCCATATATTGCCTGAAAAACACATTGGAGTTGGCAGCAGCATAAGGAGCTCATATAATGCCTGACAAACACATTGGAGTTGGCAGCAGCACAGGGAGCTCATATATTACCTGAAAGACATACCCAGGAGTTGGCAGCAGCATGGGGAGCTCTTATAGTGCCTGAAAGACACACCCAGGAGTTTGCAGCAGCTTAGGGATCTCAAATATTGCCTGAAATACACACCCAGGAGTTGGCAGCAGCAGCATAGGGAGCTCACATATTGCCTGAAAAACACATTAGAATTGACAGCAGCATTAGGAGCTCATATATTGCCCGAAAGACACACCCAGGAGCTGACAGTAGCAGCAGCATTAGGAGATCATATATTGCCTGAAAGACACACTCTGGACTTGGAAGCAGAAAAGGGAGCCCATGTATTGCCTGAAAATACATTGGAGTTGGCGGAAGCATAGGGAGCTCACATATTGCCTGCAAGACACACCCAGGAGTTGGCAGCAGCATAGGGAGCTCATATATTGCCTGAAAGACACACCCAGGAGTTGGCAGCAGCATAGGGAGCTCATATATTGACTAAACAACACACTGGAGTTGGCAGCAGCATAGGGAGCTCATATATTGCCTGAAAGACACACCCAGGAGTTTGCTGCAGCATAGAGAGCTCATATATTGCCTGAAAAACACATTGGACTTGGCAGCAGCATAAGTAGCTCATATATTGCCTGAAAGATACAGCCAGGAGTTGGCAGCAGCATTAGGAGCTCATATATTGCCTGAAAGACACACCCAGGAGTTGGCAGCAGCATAGGGAGCTCATATATTGCCTGAAAGACACACTCAGGAGTTGGCAGAAGCATAGGGAGCTCATATATTGCCTGAAAAACACATTGGAGTTTGGAGTTGGCAGCAGCATAGGAAGCTCATATATTGTCTGAAAGACACACCCAGGAGTTGGCAGCAGCATAGGGAGCTCATATATTGCCTGAAAAACACATTGGAGTTGGCAGCAGGATTAGAAGCTCATATATTGGTGAAAGACACACTCTGGAATTGGCAGCAGCATATGGAGCCCATATATTGCCTTAAAAACACATAGGAGTTGGCAGCAGCATAGGGAGCTCATATATTGCCTGAAAGACACACCCAGGAGTTTGCAGCAGCATAGGGAGCTCATATATAGCCCTGAAAGACACACCCAGGAGTTGGCAGCAGCATAGGGAGCTCATATATTGCCTTACTGCCTGAAAAACACATTGGAGTTTGGAGTTGGCAGCAGCATAGGAAGCTCATATATTGTCTGAAAGACACACCCAGGAGTTGGCAGCAGCATAGGGAGCTCATATATTGTCTGAAAAACACATTGGAGTTGGCAGCAGCATTAGAAGCTCATATATTGGTTGAAAGACACACTCTGGAATTGGCAGCAGCATATGGAGCCCATATATTGCCTGAAAAATACATTGGAGTTGGCAGCAGCATTAGGAGCTTATATATTGGTTGAAAGACACACTCTGGAATTGGCAGCAGCATATGGAGGCCATATATTGCCTGAAAAACACATTGGAGTTGGCAGCAGCATAGGAAGCTCATATATTGCCTGAAAGACACACCTAGGAGTTGGCAGCAGCATAGGGAGCTCATATATTACCTGAAAGACACACCCAGGAGTTGGCAGCAGCATTAGGAGCCCATTTATTGCCTGAAAAACTCATTGGAATTGGTAGCAGCTTAGGGAGCTCATACATTGCCTGAAAGACTCACCCAGGAGATGGCAGCAGCAGCTGCAGCATTAGGAGCCTGGAAAACACATTGGAGTTGGCAGCAGCATTGGGAGCTCATATATTCCCTGAAAAACACATTCAAGTTTTCAGCAACATTGGAAGCTCATATATTGCCTGAAAGACACACCCAGTAGTTAGCAGCAGCATAGGGAGCTCATATATTACCTGAAAAGCACATTGGAGTTGGCAGCAGCATAGGGAGCTCATATGTTGCCTGAAAGACACACCCAGGAGTTAGCGACAGCAGCAGCATTAGGAGCCCAAATATTGCATGAAAAACACATTGGAGTTGGCAGCAGCATTAGGAGCCCATATGTTGCCTAAAAGACACACCCAGGAGTTGGCAGCAGCAGCATTAGGAGCCCATATATTGCCTGAAAGACACACTCTGGACTTGGCAGCTGCATAGTGGGCCCATATATTGCATGAAAAACACATTGGAGTTGACAGCAGCATAGGGAGCTCATATATTCCCTGAAAAGCACATTGGAGTTGGCAGCAGCATAGTGAGCTCATATATTGCCTGAAAGACACACCCAGGAGTTGGCAGCAGCAGAAGGAGCTACCATGCATCAGCTACTCGCATGCATCAGCTATTGGTGGGTGGAAATCCTGGCTGATCCATGCCTGATTCATCATGTCGTTAATGCCGTAATCCTGGCCACTGACAAATAAAGTGGTTTCCTCAAAGGGCCTGAGCAAATGGCAGGTGTCATGTATGAGCTGCCACTGGTTCACATTAAAGTGACACAGGGGAGTCCCTCTATCTGCTTGGATCATCAAGAAATCAGTGATGCCTTTCCTCTGTTCATATAGGCAATCTAACATATGTAGGGTGGAATTCCAACGGGTGGGAACATCTCAAATCAGACTATATTGGGGGATACCAGTCTGATGCTGTAGCTCAAGAAGAGTGTGCTTGGCGGTGTAGGAGTGGCTGAAGTGCATACAAAGTTTCCTTCCCGCTGTTAGGATGTCTTGCAGATGGGAGGAAGACTTCAGAAAACGCTTGACAACTAGGTTAAACATGTGTGCCATACAGGGCGCATGGCTCAGGCTTCCTTGTCGCAGTGCAGACAAGATGTCAGTCACCACGGTACCCATTTCCAATGTTCGCGGAGTAAGCCATGTTTTGATTTCTTGATGAATGAATTTCAGGAGCTACTCCCCTGTGTGACTCCGTTTGCCAAGGCAAACCATGTGAAGCACAGCGTGACTCCGCCATACCCTGCACACATGGTAGGCTGAAGGGGCATTGAGAATTGACCGTACGGTGGAGGCTGCAAAGACGGCGGAGGATGAGGAGGCAGAGTCGCACACTTTGACAGGCAAAACGGCCTGGGAGCGTGGAGGCCGAAGTGGTGTGACCTGTCCAAGTTGCTGTTCAGGAACCACATTCACCCAGTGGGCCGTAAAGGACATGTATTGTCCCTGACCGTAGTTACAGCTCCAGATCTTGGCGCTGCCATGCATTTTGGTGCTCACCGACAGGCTCAAGGACTGGCCCACCTTCTGCCCAACAAATTTGTGCAGGGCCGGTACTGCCTTCTTTGCAAAGAAATGACGGCTTGGGACACTCCAAACTGAAATTGGAAGCGGCGTGGCACTGGCTGTCGCAGCAGGCTGGACCCCCACTTCGAAACCTTGGTTCTCCCAGGCCGCTTTATGGTGACGCTGTATGTGTTGCCACAGGGCCGTGGTACCAACATTGGGGCCCTGGCCATGCTTCACCTTCTGTCTACACATCTTGCATGTGGCCAGGTTACCCTCATGTGGATGCTTGATGAAAAAGTGCCACACTGCCGAGTAGCTAATTTTCCCTCCAACAGTCTGCACTAATTCACTGCTACTGCTGCCAACTCCAGGAACCCCTGCTCCACTACCTCCCAGGAAGGCAGCCTGCCATGCAGCAGGTGGTCTACCCTGCCCCCGGCCACGTGTGGCTCCAGACATCCCAATTCTGCCACCATGCTGACTGCCAACCATACTGCCACCATACTGCCACCTTGCTGCCTCAGCTGCAGACTCTGGGGCAACCTGGGACCCTCTTTTGCTGCTGATGATGAAGCACCTTCTGCATCATGCTCCCAAGTGCGATCGGCTTCATCATCATCATCATCGAGTTGTGTCTGCACGTCACTGATGTCCTCCTCGGTTTCCACAAGAGCTTGTGCTGCAGGAGACGGCGCGTTCGCCACGCCACTCTCCTCCTCAGTGTCTGTCTGCCTAGCGGAAGAAGCGGTAGATATCTCCTTCATTTCTTGGCTGGGCAGTAGCTGCTGACTGTCCTCTAACACATTGTCTTCACTGAATAGTGGAGCTGAACCCAAAGCATAAGATACAGCGGCTGAAGGGGGGGGGGGCGTAGGACAGAGGCAATGGAAGGACAGGGGCTGCTCCCTGGACATGCCAACTCAGGGTTGTGTCCGAGGAACCTACGGACTGTTGACTGGGGGTGTCAGATGTCACTTTTGATGAGGTCGATGACCACGTTAACCAATCGATGATGCATTGCTGGTTGCGACACGACCGCTAGCAGTTACCGGGAGATCAAGCCCTCTCACCGCGACTCCTGCTGCCACTCGCCCCTAGTCTGCTGCGAACTCTACCTGATGAATCTAGGCCTCTTCTCAGTGCACATCCTGGCACATCTCTGTCTTACATTTTTACCGCGTTTAGGAGGGGAAAACAATACACTACACTACACCTAGAACAGTAGTTTTGTAACAGCAGGTGCATAGAAAAGTTAGATCAAAATAGGCAGACACTGTAGTTAAAAGCTAATGCAAAAAGACACTGTCAGATGGTCTTACACAGGATGCCCCTGGTCAGAGTTAAATGCACCACAGGCATTTTTAAAACTTGGTTTTTGGTCAAAATGTAAAAAAGGTAAAGATGCAGGTACTATTAACTGCTAAGCGCTAGTATTCAGGATGCCCCCCGGTGAAAGGCAATAAGTGCTTTAAACTTGAAAACCAGACATTTTCATACAAAAGGCAAAAGATTAGTAGGCAGGTATTCTTAAAAGATAAGTGCCAGCACTGACAATGGCACCAGTGCAAAGCAAAGGGTGCTTTAAACTTGAAAACCAGACTTTTTTTTACACAAAAGGCAAAAGGTTAGTAGGCAGGTACTCTTAAAAGATAAGTGCTAGCACTGCCAATGCCCCCCCGGTAAACGGCAATGGGTGCTTTAAACTTGAAAACCAGACTTTTTTTATACAAAAGGCAAAAGGTTAATAAGCAGGTACCCTTAAAGGATAAGTTCTAGCACTGCCAATGGCCCCCTGGTGAAAGGCAATGGGTGCTTTAAACTTGAAAACCAGACTTTTTTTAATGCCAAAAGGCAAAAGGTTAGTAGGCAGGTACTCCTAAAAGATAAGTAGTAGCACTGAAAATGGAACCTGGTGAAAGGCAATGGGTGCTTTAAAATCGAAAACCAGACTTTTTTTTATACAAAGGGCAAAAGGTTAGTAGGCAGGTACTCTAAAAAAGAAATGTGCTAGCATTTGGGATGCCCCCTCGGCGAAAGGCAACGTTTGCTTAAAAAGTAACTTTGCTTACAAAATGCAAGCAGTTATTAGACAGGTAGTCTTGAAATATTTATGCTAGTGTTTGGGATGCCCCCTCCTCACATACGGAGGTGGGCTTCTTTGAAAAGTGATGTTGATTATAAAATGCAATCAGTTATTAGACAGGTAGTCTTGAAAAATGAATGCTAGTGTTTGGGATGCCCCCTCCTCACATACAGAGGTGGGCTCCTTTGATTGTGGAAAAGTGAAGTTGATTATAAAATGCAAGCAGTTATTAGACAGGTAGTCTTGAAATATTTATGCTAGTGTTTGGGATGCCCCCTCCTCACATAAAGAGGTGTCCTCCTTTGATTGTGGAAAAGTGAGGTTGATTATAAAATGCAAGCAGTTATTAGACAGGTAGTCTTGAAATATTTATGCTAGGGTTTGGGATGTCCCATCCTCACATACAGAGGTGGCCTATTTTGATTGTGGAAAAGTGACTTTGCTTACAAAATGCAATCAGTTAGTACACAGGTAGTCTTGAAATATTTATGCTAGTTTTTGGGATGCCCCCTCCTCACATACAGAGATGGCCTCCTTTGATTGTGGAAAAGTTACCTTGCTTACAATATGCAACCAGTTATTAGACAGGTAGTCTTGAAATATTTATGCTAGTGCTTGGGATGCCCCCTCCTCACATACAGAGGTGGGCTCCTTTGATTGTGGAAAAGTGACGTTGATTATAAAATGCAAGCAGTTATTAGATAGGTAGTCTTGAAATATTTATGCTAGTGTTTGGAATACCCCCTCCTCACATACAGAGGTGGGATCCTTTGATTGTGGAAAAGTGACATTGATTATAAAATGCAACCAGTTATTAGACAGGTAGTCTTGAAATATTTATGCTAGTGTTTGGGATAACCCCTCCTCACATACAGAGGTGGGCTCCTTTGATTGTGGAAAAGTGACGTTAATTATAAAATGCAAGCAGTTATTAGACAGGAATTCTTGAAATATTTATGCTAGTGTTTGGGATGCCCCCTCCTTACATACAGAGGTGGGCTCCTTTGATTGTGGAAAAGTGACGTTGATTATAAAATGCAAGCAGTTATTAGATAGGTAGTCTTGAAATATTTATGCTAGTGTTTGGGAAGCCCCCTCCTCACATACAGAGGTGGCCTCCTTTGATTGTGGAAAAGTGACTTTGCTTACAAAATGCAACCAGTTAGTACACAGGTAGTCTTGAAATATTTATGCTATTGTTTGGGATGCTCCTCCTTACATACAGAGGTGGCCTCCTTTGATTGTGGAAAAGTGAGGTTGATTATAAAATGCAAGCAGTTATTAGACAGGTAGTCTTGAAATATTTATGCTAGTGTTTGGGATGCCCCCATCTCACATACAAAGGTGGCCTTCTTTGATTGTGGAAAAGTGATGTTGATTATAAAATGCAAGCAGTTATTAGACAGGTAGTCTTGTAATAGTTATGCTAGTGTTTGGGATGTCCCATCCTCACATACAGAGGTGGCCTCTAGGGATGAGCGAATCGATCCGGACGAACCCGGATTCGATCCAAATTTCATGAAAAATTCGATTCGGATCGAATCCGAATTTCCCCGTGCTTCGATCGCTCGAAGTTTTCCTTTAACATCCATTCATTTACATTACAGGCATTCTAAGATGGCGGACGGGACATGTCCAGACATCTACCCCGCTCCAGTGCATGCTGGGGCAGTCACATGCAGCCTATCAGCAGCCAGCAAGCCCGGTGACGTCAAAGCACTATTTAAGGCGGAGGACATCTTGCTTTTCCTCATTTCTCTATTGCATTCGTGAGAGACAGGACGCTGCTGTAGTCAGGGAGAGACAGAGAGCCAGGGACAGACATGGACAGGCAGGAGACAGGCAGGAGACAGGCAGGAGACAGGCAGGAAGTCAGCGAGAAGCAGGGAAAGTTAGGAAAAATTGGAGGCAGTCACAGGGAGATTTTTTTTTTTCATCCAGCCTGTGGGTTACTGGCTGGCTGACTGGCTTTGTTAGCGTTTTCAGGCTGCTTATACACTTACTGTGCATATATACTGAACTGATCTCAAGTCTGCTGTGGGAACATTACCATTTTGTAAAATCTCATTAGCCTCTGTATTTACTGTAAGCTGCACACTTATTTAAAGTAATTTGGCCTGTATGAGCCTGCTTACACACTGTTGCTGTGTGCATATATACTGATCTCAAGTCTGCTTGGGGCATCCCATTCTGTAACATCACATTAGCCTCTGTATTTACTGTAAGCTGCACAGTTATTTAAAGTAATTTGGCCTGTATGAGCCTGCTTACACACTGTTGCTGTGTGCATATATACTGATCTCAAGTCTGCTTGGGGGATCCCATTCTGTAACATACCATTAGCCTCTGTATTTACTGTAAGCTGCACAGTTATTTAAAGTAATTTGGCCTGTATGAGCCTGCTTACACACTGTTGCTGTGTGCATATATACTGATCTCAAGTCTGCTTGGGGCATCCCATTCTGTAACATCACATTAGCCTCTGTATTTACTGTAAGCTGCACAGTTATTTAAAGTAATTTGGCCTGTATGAGCCTGCTTACACACTGTTGCTGTGTGTATATATACTGATCTCAAGTCTGCTTGGGGGATCCCATTCTGTAACATACCATTAGCCTCTGTATTTACTGTAAGCTGCACAGTTATTTAAAGTAATTTGGCCTGTATGAGCCTGCTTACACACTGTTGCTGTGTGCATATATACTGATCTCAAGTCTGCTTGGGGCATCCCATTCTGTAACATACCATTAGCCTCTGTATTTACTGTAAGCTGCACAGTTATTTAAAGTATTTTGGCCTGTATGAGCATGCTTACACCTTGTTGCTGTGTGCATATATACTGATCTCAAGTCTGCTTGGGGGATCCCATTCTGTAACATACCATTAGCCTCTGTATTTACTGTAAGCTGCACAGTTATTTAAAGTAATTTGGCCTGTATGAGCCTGCTTACACACTGTTGCTGTGTGGATATATACTGATCTCAAGTCTGCTTGGGGCATCCCATTCTGTAACATCACATTAGCCTCTGTATTTACTGTAAGCTGCAAAGTTATTTAAAGTAATTTGGCCTGTATGAGCCTGCTTACACACTGTTGCTGTGTGCATATATACTGATCTCAAGTCTGCTTGGGGCATCCCATTCTGTAACATCACATTAGCCTCTGTATTTACTGTAAGCTGCACAGTTATTTAAAGTAATTTGGCCTGTATGAGCCTGCTTACACACTGTTGCTGTGTGCATATATACTGATCTCAAGTCTGCTTGGGGCATCCCATTCTGTAACATCACATTAGCCTCTGTATTTACTGTAAGCTGCAGAGTTATTTAAAATAATTTGGCCTGTATGAGCCTGCTTACACACTGTTGCTGTGTGCATATATACTGATCTCAAGTCTGCTTGGGGCATCCCATTCTGTAACATACCATTAGCCTCTGTATTTACTGTAAGCTGCACAGTTATTTAAAGTAATTTGGTCTGTATGAGCCTGCTTACACACTGTTGCTGTGTGCATATATACTGATCTCAAGTCTGCTTGGGGCATCCCATTCTGTAACATCACATTAGCCTCTGTATTTACTGTAAGCTGCACAGTTATTTAAAGTAATTTGGCCTGTATGAGCCTGCTTACACACTGTTGCTGTGTGCATATATACTGATCTCAAGTCTGCTTGGGGCATCCCATTCTGTAACATACCATTAGCCTCTGTATTTACTGTAAGCTGCACAGTTATTTAAAGTAATTTGGCCTGTATGAGCCTGCTTACACACTGTTGCTTTGTGCATATATACTGATCTCAAGTCTGCTTGGGGCATCCCATTCTGTAACATACCATTAGCCTCTGTATTTACTGTAAGCTGCACAGTTATGAGCAGTGTGTAAGCAGGCCTGTATGAGCCTGCTTACACACTGTTGCTGTGTGCATATATACTGATCTCAAGTCTGCTTGGGGCATCCCATTCTGTAACATACCATTAGCCTCTGTATTTACTGTAAGCTGCACAGTTATTTAAAGTAATTTGGCCTGTATGAGCCTGCTTACACACTGTTGCTGTGTGCATATATACTGATCTCAAGTCTGCTTGGGGCATCCCATTCTGTAACATCACATTAGCCTCTGTATTTACTGTAAGCTGCACAGTTATTTAAAGTAATTTGGCCTGTATGAGCCTGCTTACACACTGTTGCTGTGTGCATATATACTGATCTCAAGTCTGCTTTGAGGCATCCCATTCTGTAACATACCATTAGCCTCTGTATTTACTGTAAGCTGCACAGTTATTTAAAGTAATTTGGCCTGTATGAGCCTGCTTACACACTGTTGCTGTGTGCATATATACTGATCTCAAGTCTGCTTGGGGCATCCCATTTTGTAACATCACATTAGCCTCTGTATTTACTGTAAGCTGCACAGTTATTTAAAGTAATTTGGCCTGTATGAGCATGCTTACACACTGTTGCTGTGTGCATATATACTGATCTCAAGTCTGCTTGGGGCATCCCATTCTGTAACATCACATTAGCCTCTGTATTTACTGTAAGCTGCACAGTTATTTAAAGTAATTTGGCCTGTATGAGCCTGCTTACACACTGTTGCTGTGTGCATATATACTGATCTCAAGTCTGCTTGGGGCATCCCATTCTGTAACATCACATTAGCCTCTGTATTTACTGTAAGCTGCACAGTTATTTAAAGTAATTTAGCCTGTATGAGCCTGCTTACACACTGTTGCTGTGTGCATATATACTGATCTCAAGTCTGCTTGGGGCATCCCATTCTGCAACATACCATTAGCCTCTGTATTTACTGTAAGCTGCACAGTTATTTAAAGTAATTTGGCCTGTATGAGCATGCTTACACACTGTTGCTGTGTGCATATATACTGATCTCAAGTCTGCTTGGGACATCCCATTCTGTAACATACCATTAGCCTCTGTATTTACTGTAAGCTGCAGAGTTATTTAAAGTAATTTGGCCTGTATGAGCCTGCTTACACACTGTTGCTGTGTGCATATATACTGATCTCAAGTCTGCTTTGAGGCATCCCATTCTGTAACATACCATTAGCCTCTGTATTTACTGTAAGCTGCACAGTTATTTAAAGTAATTTGGCCTGTATGAGCCTGCTTACACACTGTTGCTGTGTGCATATACTGATCTCAAGTCTGCTTGGGGCATCCCATTCTGTAACATCACATAACCTACCTCTCTTATTTACACTAAGCAGCTCTCTTATTTAAACTAAGCAGGCCTCTTATTTACACTAAGCAGCTCTGTTATTTAAGCTAAGCAGCTCTCTTATTTAAACTAAGCAGGCCTCTTGGAGGCTGATTGTCCACTTCTGGGTGTGCATTTATATTCGGTTTCATATACAGTGGGATATCCCAATTTGTAAAATAACCTACCCCAACCATGTAAACTAAAGAGGCCTGTTGCAGCCTGAGTTTATCTGCTTGTGTATGGCCTGCATTACAATCTGTCTCTTTCAATGACACTGCTGCCTGGGGTATCCCAATTTGTAAGATAACCTACCCCAACCATGTAAACTAAAGGTTACGTCCTTCCAGAAGGAAAACTTATGCTGAACACTATTTTTGTTAGGGGCATTGACCTTTGGATTGATCGGCATGAAATTAAGGATTTTTTTTCAAAGTATGGCGCTGTAAAGAAGGTCAAAATTATTTCTCATACTTGGACTATTGTTACTTTTTGTTCAGCTTGAAATATACCAGGCCACACGGGCATCCCAAGGCACATGCTGATTAACCCTATATGTTAAGCTAAAGCATTTCTCATACTTGGATTATTGTTACTTTTTGATCAGCTTAAAATATACTAGGCCACACGGGCATCCCAAGGCACATGCTGTTTAACCCTATTTGTTAAGCACAAGCATTACTCATACTTGGATTATTGTTACTTTCTATTCAGCTTGAAATATACCAGGCCACACGGGCATCCCAAGGCACATGCTATTTTAACCCTATCTGTTATACAACATAAGCGTTGATCAGCATCAGCTTCTTTATTAACCCTTTAAATGGCAGCCACGTAAAATTTACGTGATTGCCTCTCCGCCACTTAAGTGCCAGCCACGTAAATTTTACGTGCCTGGCATTCCCCAATCACAGTTAAAAAAGTTAAAAAAAAAGTCACTTACCTGACCCCTTGTTTGATCCGGCCGGGTCTCCTCTTCAGCCAGCGGGGCTCCGATCGCCGATCGGGGCTCCTCCGGCTGCAGGGGAGGGCCCGGAATAGGGTGCCCCCCCCGTTTCAGCAGCCGCCGGGATTGCCTGTAAAAAAAATAAAAATAAATGACTCATTTACTCACCTCCGCTCCCGCCGCCTCTCCTCTTCATGGGGGGGGCTCCGATCACCCCCCCGGCTCTTCTGTCTTCTGGAGGGGGGCATAACAGCCCTCCCTCCGCTGCAGCTTCCGATGGCGGCCGCCATCTTGGATTTTAGTCCCGCCCCTTCGGGGGCGGGGCTAATGACGTCACTGCCGGGTGTCATCGGGGCACCCGGCAGTTCTCTTGTCAGATGCCGGTGACGGCTGGGCAGAGAAGGAGGGAGGTAGGCGATCTCCGATCGCCTGCCTCCCCCCTTCTCTGTCCAGCTGTCATCTACATCAGATCGCCGCGGGACACTGCATCTGAAGATCGGAGGTGAGTAGAGGTAAAATGTTTTTTTTTTTTAATAAAAATGTTAAACAACCTGTGTCTGTGATTATTTTTTAGACTGTTAACCCTTTGTGAACTGGTAAGGGGTCCATGAGACCCCTTATACCAGTTCACAGGGCTCGGGGGTCTGGCAAGTCACCTGCGCAAGCGGCAGAAGAGCCGTGGTCCTAGGCTATGACGGCTTGTAGCCGCAGGGCCAGGGGCCACTAAAGCTGGCCCCTGCACCCTGTTCTACAAGCCCCCATAGCTGGTCACAGGCTGGTTACGCTGGGTAGGGGGGACCTCACGCCATTTTTTTTTTATTTTTAAGGGTTTTAACCCTTAAAAATAAAAATAAAAAAAATGGGGTCCCCCTCCCTCCGAGGGGGGACCCTATGTCATTTTTTTTTTTTTTAATTAACCCTTTGTTATGTGGATAGTAGTTGTATTTTATTTGTAAATGTTATAAAGTGCTCTTCTAAGTTTAGGGGATCTCCTGGACAGGAACGGGGGGCTACCAATACATATGTGGTATCATTGTAATCGGGAGAAATGGGGCTTTCACGTGCAATATGGTTTTCTTTAATAAAATAAATGTTTTTGTTAAAATAAAGGAGACAATTTAAAAAAATATATATATATATATTTTTTTTTTTACTTATTTACTTAAAAATATATAAAAAAGTAGAAAAAATATATAAAAAAAAATAAAAAAAAATACAAACAAGACATTTCATGTTAAAGCCCAGGCTCTGCTGAAAAAAACAATATATCATTTTCCTGGGAAATCCCTGGAAATCCCTTCAAAAATCACAGTTGAACATGGGGAGCGCAAAATAGTGCAAAATGGTCTGGCAGCAGAGTGTGACAAAAACTCCAGGTAGGCTGGCACTTAAAGGGTTAAGCTACTTCAGTTTGCACTTGTTTTTGACTGCTTTTAATAAACCAGGCTGCAGGGCACCCCAAAGCTGCACCTTGCACCCTATCTGGTATACAACATAAGCGTTGATCAGCATCAGCTTCATTAAGCTACTTCAGTTTGCACTTCCTTTTTGACTGCTTTCATTTAACCAGGTCGCAGGGCACCCCAAAGCTGCATGCTGCACCTATCTGTTTATACTAAATAAGCATCTACAGCCTCAGCTTTATTAAGTTATTGCATTTTGAATTGGTTCTGGTCTGCTTTAAATACACCAGGCCGCAGGGTATCCCAAACCTGCATGTTGCACCCCATCTGTTATACTAAATAAGCGTTGATCAGCATCAGCTTTATTAAGCTATTGGATTTTGCATTGTTTTTTGTCCTGCAGTCAAAACACTAGCCCATATGGGCATCCCAAACCAGCACATGTCACCCTATCTGTTATACTAAATAAGCTTCTACAGGCCCTTTTTTTTATTTATTTATTTTTATTTATATAGAGCTGTAATAGATTATATAGTGAGGTAAATTTGCCATTTTGCACCATTATATAGAGAAGCTCACTGTGTAAATCTGAGGAGCAATAGTTTATACAGTATTGTGAGGTAAATTCGCTGTTTTGCACTATTATATATATCAACCTAAATCCCTGTGTAAATCTGAGGAGCAATAGTTTATATTGTGAGGTAAAGTTGCCATTTTATAGAGCAGGCCCTGTCTGAAAATCTCATTTTGCAATCTATGTTATATTGTGAGCTAAATTCGCCATGTTGCACCATTCTTTAGAGTGGCCCTCCTGTGTAAATCAGAGCAGCAATAGTTTATATTGGACAATACATTTGCCCTGTTTTGCACCATTATATGGAGCAGCCCCTGAGTAAACCTGGGGGGAAATAGTTTATATTATGAGGTAAATTAGCCATTTTGCAGCATAATATAGAGCAGCCCCTGTGTAAATCTGAGGGGCATTAGCTTATATAGTGAGGTAAATTTGCCATTTTGCAGCATTATATAGAGCAGGCCCTGTGTAAATCTGAGGGGCAATAGCTTATATTGTGAGGTAAATTTGCCATTTTGCAGCATTATATAGAGCAGGTCCTGTGTAAATCTGAGGGGCAATAGCTTATATTGTGAGGTAAATTTGCCATTTTGCAGCATTATATAGAGCAGGCCCTGTGTAAATCTGAGGGGCAATAGCTTATATTGTGAGGTAAATTTGCCATTTTGCAGCATAATATAGAGCAGCCCAGTTGCCATCTAAATCAACTACTGACCGGGCAGGACAGCTTTTCCAGGGCAAACTCTGCTAGTTGCGGCCACAAGTCAAGTTTGGCTTCCCAGAAGTCCAGTGGATCTTCAAGGTGTGTTGGCATGGTCATGTCAAGGTATGACATGACCTGCTGGTTCAGGTCCTGCTCCAGGTCTTCCTGCTGCTCATGAGTAGACTCACTATGCGGGTGTAGAAAGCTACTCATTAGCGACTGAAGACTGAGGCTGCTGCTGATGGAGCTGCTGCTGCTGCTGCCACCCCCCCCCCTGGCAGCCATGGCAGTGGAAGGTGAGCGCAGAGGTCCCCCCGAGTCAGACCTGCGAGAGTATGGACCATGGCGCAGATAGACATCGCCCAACTGACTACGTAGGATGTCTCTGTAGTAGGTCAGTTTGTCCTCCCTCTCAGTCGGTGTAAAAAATGCCCCCATTTTGTGCCGGAAGCAAGAGTCCAATAAGGTGGAGAGCCAGAAGTCATCCTGCTGACAAATGGAGACAATTCTGTGGTCACTACGCAAGCACGTGAGCATGCATCGTGCCATTTGTGCAAGTGACTCGGAGGGACTACCTGTCTCCATCTCCACTGCAAACTGCCACGGTGTGTCTGGGTCCTCTGTCTCACCTTCCTCACAACCCTCTAGCTCCTGTGGCTGCTCCTGCTCCTCCTCTCCTGTCAGATGACTAGATAAAATGGTCATTTTGTCAAACCTAAACTGTGCTTCGCTGTGCCCCACCCCATCCTCCTCCTCCACTTCAGCCCCCACAGGGTTCATGTGGCTGTGAAATGTATGCTCCATGTCTCTAATGCCCTGACCAGCCATGGTTTCCAACATGTGTTGTAGTACATGAAGCAGTGGAATCTCATCGTTCATCTCATAGTCCTGGCGACTGACTAATAAAGTAGCTTCCTCAAAGGGCCTGAGCAAACGGCAGGTGTCACGCATGAGCTGCCACTGGTTTACATTGAAGTTACACAGGGGATTCCCCCTATCCGTTTGGATCATCAAGAAATCCGTGATGGCTTTTCTCTGTTCCTATAGTCGATCCTGCATATGGAGGGTGGAATTCCAAGGGGTGGAAACATTGCAAATCAGACTATGTTGGGGGATACCGTTCTGACGCTGAAGCTCAAGAAGGGTGTGCTTGGCGGAGCAGGAGTGGCTGAAGTGCATGCAAAGTTTCCTTCCCGTTGTTAGGATGTCTTGCAGATGGGGGGAAGACTTCAGAAAACGCTTGACAACTAGATTGAACACGTGTGCCATGGCAGGACGCATGGCTCAGGCTTCCTTGTCGCAGTGCAGACAAGATGTTCTTCCCAGTGTCAGTCACTATGGGTCCCATTTGCAGTTTTCGTGGAGTAAGCCATGATTTAATTTATTGAGTTCTCATTTTTAGCAGTTCCTCCCATGTGTTGCTCTGTGGCTCAAGGCAAACCATGTGAAGAACAGCATGAAACCGCCATGTCCTGCACACATGGTAGGCTGGAAGGGCACTGGGAAAAAAAAAATAAAAAAAAAAATATTTAGAAAAAACAAAATACAAAAAAAAATTAAAAAAAAATAAAAATTTGTACAAAAATTCACAAAATATTAAAAAAAGACAATGGAAAAAAATATTTAAAAAAATTCAATATATATATATATATATATATATATATATATATGTTTTTAAAAAATACAAAATATGAAAAAAAAATATCCCCAAAAAAAAATTTTGCTAAATTTTATATGTTACTGTTATCATGTTAGATGTTATTGTTGCTATGTTATATGTTATCATATGTTATTATTATAAATATGTTCAAATAAGATAAATGTTAACTATTAATATGTAATTGACAATTAGCCACTTTTTTCTGTGACACCATTGCTAAGTGCAAGTGCACTGTCACAGGCACAAAGGCCTAGAAGCGTGGAGGCCACAGCAGAGGGACCTGTTCAAGTTGCTGTTGTGGTTGTGCAGGAACTCTTTAAAGTAATGTTTCGGCTCCTGCTGCTGCTGCTGCCAACTCCAGGGTGTGATTCATCCAATTTTTGGGCTCCTGCTGCCAACTCCAGTGTCTCTTTAACCCTTTAACCGCCAGCCTACCTTGAGATTTTGTCACCCTTTGTTGCCAGACCATTTTGCACTATTTTGCGCTCCACATGTTCAACTGTGATTTTTGAAGAGATTTCCCAGTATTTCCCTGGACAATTATATATTGTTTTTTTTCAGCACAGTCTGGGCTTTAACATGAAGTGTCTTGTTTGTAAGATTGTCAGTGTTTTTTAAATATTTTTATGGAAAATATGTAAAAAAAAAAACCCAAAAAACATTTTTTTACAATTTTAGTGTGTTTTCCTAATAAAACATGCAAGTTGTTCCAGAAAATCATATTGTGTGTAAAAGCCCTATTGCTCCCGATTGCAACAGTACCACATATGTATTGGTAGACATCCTTTCCTGCCCACGAGACACGTAAAACTAAAAAGAGCGACTGAGCTAATTTTCAAAGAAAATACACCATTTTGCTCTCCTTACGGTTTTTCAACCAAAACACCACTTTTCAATTGAAATACCCCCCACAAACCATATGTTCGCTGAAAGTACACACCTCAAGCGTTCTAGACGTACCAGGCTTGTTGTTGTAGCTGCAGCTTTCTGGGCGCAAGCCTTCCCGAAACTCACTGGTTGTACTGGATTTCCCTAAAAAAATAGCAAAAATGCAGCATTAAGACCAATTTTTTCTATAAAAAACATGCGCTAACCAAAAAAAACGAATCAAATCTGAAATGGCAAGGTCTTCTGAACAGAACAATACCCAACATGCATAGCTACCTCCAAGGGTAGGGTTGCCAATTACCCCAAAGCAAAGCGTATGCATAACGGGCATTTCCATTGAAATTTCCTGCTCTGCAGACAAAGTGCGCACCTTGCGCTTTTTCAACAAAAACATCACTTTTTAATAAAAATACCCCCTACAAACCACATGTTCCCTGAAAGTACACACCTCAAGCGTTCTAGGCGTACCAGGCTTGTTGTTGTAGCTGCAGCTTTCTGGGCGCAAGCCTTCCCGAAACTCACTGGTTGTACCGGATTTCCCTAAAAAAATAGCAAAAATGCAGCATTAAGACCAAATTTTTCTATAAAAAACATGCGCTAACCAAAAAAAACAAATCAAATCTGAAATGGCAAGGTCTTCTGAACAGAACAATACCCAACATGCATAGCTACCTCCAAGGGTAGGGTTGCCAATTACCCCAAAGCAAAGCGTATGCATAACGGGCATTTCCATTGAAATTTCCTGCTCTGCAGACAAAGTGCGCACCTTGCGCTTTTTCAACAAAAACACCACTTTTCAATAAAAATACCCCCCACAAACCACATGGTCCCTGAAAGTACACACCTCAAGCGTTCTAGGCGTACCAGGCTTGTTGTTGTAGCTGCAGCTTTCTGGGCGCAAGCCTTCCCGAAACTCACTGGTTATACTGGTTGTTGTGGAGGTTGGTCTTCCCCTGGGGAAGAGCGCCGGAACCACCGAACTGGCCAGATTTACTTGTTGGTCATGGGACACGGGCGCCCATATGGGCATGCGCTCGGGAGCCCCGTGACCAAACTGAAAAAAAAAAAACACACATATACACACACACACTCCCTCTCCAAAATCAACATCTATTTTTTTTTTCATTTTTTTAAATACCTTTTCTTCCGGGGTCTCTTCCTCAGTACTTCAGTCAGTCACACGTCCCTGACCCAGCAGGTGGGCGGAGTCCGGCGGCCTGCTCTCATGTACCGCGCCGGCAATGCTCTGTAACCAATGGCTGAGGCGGGGCAGGCAGGGCGAGGAGGCCAATCAAGATGCCGGCTGTCAGAGCCGACCAAGATGGAGGCCAGGTGGGTGCGAGCGCGGCCGCCAGGGAGCACATGATCGCCTGGGGGGATAGGATGGATGGCTCCATGGGGGTGATAGGATGGATGGATGGCTGCATGGGGGTGACAGGATGGATGGATGGCTGCATGGGGGTGACAAGATGGATGGCTGCATGGGGGTGACAAGATGGATGGCTGCATGGGGGTGACAAGATGGATGGCTGCATGGGGGTGACAAGATGGATGGCTGCATGGGGGTGACAGGATGGATGGCTGCATGGGGGTGACAAGATGGATGGCTGCATGGGGGTGACAAGATGGATGGCTGCATGGGGGTGACAAGATGGATGGCTGCATGGGGGTGACAAGATGGATGGCTGCATGGGGGTGACAAGATGGATGGCTGCATGGGGGTGACAAGATGGATGGCTGCATGGGGGGTGACATGATGGATGGATGGCTGCATGGGGGTGACAGGATGGATGGATGGCTGCATGGGGGTGACAGGATGGATGGATGGCTGCATGGGGGGTGACAGGATGGATGGATGGCTGCATGGGGGGTGACAGGATGGATGGATGGCTGCATGGGGGGTGACAGGATGCATGGCTGCATGGCTGCATGGGGGGTGACAGGATGCATGGTTGCATGGGGGGTGACAGGATGCATGGCTGCATGGGGGTGACAGGATGCATGGCTGCATGGGGGTGACAGGATGCATGGCTGCATGGGGGTGACAAGATGCATGGCTGCATGGGGGTGACAAGATGCATGGCTGCATGGGGGTGACAAGATGCATGGCTGCATGGGGGTGACAGGATGGATGGATGGCTGCATGGGGGTGACAGGATGGATGGATGGCTGCATGGGGGTGACAGGATGGATGGATGGCTGCATGGGGGGTGACAGGATGCATGGCTGCATGGGGGGTGACAGGATGCATGGCTGCATGGGGGGTGACAGGATGCATGGCTGCATGGGGGGTGACAGGATGCATGGCTGCATGGGGGTGACAGGATGCATGGCTGCATGGGGGTGACAGGATGCATGGCTGCATGGGGGTGACAGGATGCATGGCTGCATGGGGGTGACAGGATGCATGGCTGCATAGGGGTGACAGGATGCATGGCTGCATGGGGGTGACAGGATGCATGGCTGCATGGGGGTGACAGGATGCATGGCTGCATGGGGGTGACAGGATGCATGGGGGTGACAGGATGCATGGCTGCATGGGGGTGACAGGATGGCTGGATTGGAGGTGAGAGGATGGATGGATGGATTGATTGCTGCATGGGGGTGACAAGATGGATGGATGGATGGCTGCATTGGGGGTGACAGGGTGACTGGATTGGGGGTGAGAGGACGGATGGCAGCATTGGGGGTGATAGGATGGATGGATGGATGGATGGCGGCATGGTAGTGAGCGGAGAGCCGTCGGGCGCGCGTCGCGCGTATAGCCAGCTAATAGGAGGCAAGAGGCGAGGGGCGGGCGGGCAGGCGGGGCGGCGGAGGCTAGGCTGGTGGAGGGCGTTTTGCCGGCGATCGGCCTTACCGTCGCCCTGGGCTCCAGAAACGATGCTGCGCCGGATGAGGTAAGCAGGGGGCGCCGGCTGATGACAGCTGCCGTGCGCCCCCTGCTGATTGGTCAGGGGAGCGATCGGGTGACTTGGGTCACACCCAGGTCACCTCCCCCTGACCCCTGGACTCCCTGCAAGCTGCTCCACAGCAACGGGCCCGCTGATGCCCCCCCGATGGCCCGGAAGGTAAGGGAACGCTAGCTACGTGAAATTCACGTAGCTGGCGTTTAACGACAGGAGAGGCAGCTACGTGAATTTTACGTAGCTGGCGCTAGAAGGGTTAAAGTAATGTTTGGGCTCCTGCTGCTGCTGCTGCCAACTCCAGGGTGTGATTCATCCAATTTTTGGGCTCCTGCTGCCAACTCCAGTGTCTCTTTAAAGTAATGTTTGGGCTCCTGCTGCTGCTGCTGCCAACTCCAGGGTGTGATTCATCCAATTTTTGGGCTCCTGCTGCCAACTCCAGTGTCTCTTTAAAGTAATGTTTGGGCTCCTGCTGCTGCTGCTGCCAACTCCAGTGTGTGATTCATCCAATTTTTGGGCTCCTTAAGCCAACCCCAGTGTCTCTTTAAAGTAATGTTTGGGCTCCTGCTGCTGCAAACTCCAGGGTGTGATTCATCCAATTTTTGGGCTCCTGCTGCCAACTCCAGTGTCTCTTTAAAGTAATGTTTGGGCTCCTGCTACTGCTGCTGCCAACTCCAGGGTGTGATTCATCCAATTTTTGGGCTCCTGCTGCCAACCCCAGTGTCTCTTTAAAGTAATGTTTGGGCTCCTGCTGCTGCTGCCAACTCCATGGTGTGATTCATCCAATTTTTGGGCTCCTGCTGCCAAATCTAGTGTCTCTTTCAAGCTATGTTTGGGCTCCTGCTGCTGCTGCTGCTTGCAACTCCAGGGTGTGATTCATCCAATCTTTGGGCTCCTGCTGCCAACTCCAGTGTCTCTTTCAAGCTATGTTTGGGCTCCTGAAGCCAACCCCAGTGTCTCTTTAAAGTAATGTTTGGGCTCCTGCTGCTGCCAACTCCAGGGTGTGATTCATCCAATTTTTGGGCTCCTGCTGCCAACTCCAGTGTCTCTTTAAAGTAATGTTTGGGCTCCTGCTGCTGCTGCTGCCAACTCCAGGGTGTGATTCATCCAATTTTTGGGCTCCTGCTGCCAAATCCAGTGTCTCTTTCAAGCTATGTTTGGGCTCCTGCTGCTGCTGCTTGCAACTCCAGGGTGTGATTCATCCAATCTTTGGGCTCCTGCGACCAACTCCAGTGTCTCTTTCAAGCTATGTTTGGGCTCCTGCTGCTGCTGCTTGAAACTCCAGGGTGTGATTCATTCAATTTTTGGGCTCCTGCAGCCAACTCCAGTGTCTCTTTCAGCCAATGTTTGGGCTCCTGCTGCTGCTTGCAACTCCAGGGTGTGATTCATCCAATTTTTGGCCTCCTGCAGCCAACTCCAGTGTCTCTTTAAAGCAATGTTTGGGCTCCTGCTGCTGCTTGCAACTCCAGGGTGTGATTCATCCAATTTTGGGGCTCCTGCTGCTGCCAACTCCAGTGTCTCTTGAAAGCAATGTTTGGGCTCCTGCCCCTCATAGTGATGCCACTTCAACTCTCTGCAATTGTGCCGCTCTGCGATTCTATTAACGATGCCTCTGATCTGCATGTGATATTTATTTAAAGTATTATTTAACTAACCCAGCACGCATCCTATGCGTGTTACAGCAAGGCAGAATGGTTTACAACCCTATTGAGGCTCTAGGAGGCTCAGAAATAGCCGTTTTTAATAGCGATTCATCGCGAATAAATTCGGGTCGAAACGATGGGCTCCTGCTGCTGCTGCTGCTGCCAACTCCTGAAGCCAACCCCAGTGTCTCTTTAAAGTAATGTTTGGGCTCCTGCTGCTGCCAACTCCAGGGTGTGATTCACCCAATTTTTGGGCTCCTGCTGCCAACTCCAGTGTCTCTTTAAAGTAATGTTTGGGCTCCTGCTGCTGCTGCTGCCAACTCCAGGGTGTGATTCATCCAATTTTTGGGCTCCTGCTGCTAAATCTAGTGTCTCTTTCAAGCTATGTTTGGGCTCCTGCTGCTGCTTGCAACTCCAGGGTGTGATTCATCCAATCTTTGGGCTCCTGCAACCAACTCCAGTGTCTCTTTCAAGCTATGTTTGGGCTCCTGAAGCCAACCCCAGTGTCTCTTTAAAGTAATGTTTGGGCTCCTGCTGCTGCCAACTCCAGGGTATGATTCAACCAATTTTTGGGCTCCTGCTGCCAACTCCAGTGTCTCTTTAAAGTAATGTTTGGGCTCCTGCTGCTGCTGCTGCCAACTCCAGGGTGTGATTCATCCAATTTTTGGGCTCCTGCTGCCAAATCCAGTGTCTCTTTCAAGCTATGTTTGGGCTCCTGCTGCTGCTGCTTGCAACTCCAGGGTGTGATTCATCCAATCTTTGGGCTCCTGCAACCAACTCCAGTGTCTCTTTCAAGCTATGTTTGGGCTCCTGCTGCTGCTGCTGCTGCTTGATACTCCAGGGTGTGATTCATTCAATTTTTGGGCTCCTGCAGCCAACTCCAGTGTCTCTTTCAGACAATGTTTGGGCTCCTGCTGCTGCTTGCAACTCCAGGGTGTGATTCATCCAATTTTTGGCCTCCTGCATCCAACTCCAGTGTCTCTTTAAAGCAATGTTTGGGCTCCTGCTGCTGCTTGCAACTCCAGGGTGTGATTCATCCAATATTTGGGCTCCTGCTGCTGCCAACTCCAGTGTCTCTTGAAAGCAATGTTTGGGCTCCTGCCCCTCATAGTGATGCCACTTCAACTCTCTGCAATTGTGCCGCTCTGCGATTCTATTAGCGATGCCTCTGATCTGCATGTGATATTTATTTAAAGTATTATTTAACTAACCCAGCACGCATCCTATGCGTGTTACAGCAAGGCAGAATGGTTTACAACCCTATTGAGGCTCTAGGAGGCTCATAAATAGCTGTTTTTAATAGCGATTCATCGCGAATAAATTCGGGTCGAAACGATGGGCTCCTGCTTCTGCTGCTGCCAACTCCTGAAGCCAACCCCAGTGTCTCTTTAAAGTAATGTTTGGGCTCCTGCTGCTGCCAACTCCAGGGTGTGATTCATCCAATTTTTGGGCTCCTGCTGCCAACTCCATTGTCTCTTTAAAGTAATGTTTGGGCTCCTGCTGCTGCTGCTGCCAACTCCAGGGTGTGATTCATCCAATTTTTGGGCTCCTGCTGCCAACTCCAGTGTCTCTTTAAAGTAATGTTTGGGCTCCTGCTGCTGCTGCTGCCAACTCCAGGGTGTGATTCATCCAATTTTTGGGCCCCTGCTGCCAACTCCAGTGTCTCTTTAAAGTAATGTTTGGGCTCCTGCTGCTGCTGCTGCCAACTCCAGGGTGTGATTCATCCAATTTTGGGGCTCCTGCTGCCAACTCCAGTGTCTCTTTAAAGTAATGTTTGGGCTCCTGCTGCTGCTGCTGCCAGCTCCAGGGTGTGATTCATCCAATTTTTGGGCTCCTGCTGCCAACTCCAGTGTCTCTTTAAAGTAATGTTTGGGCTCCTGCTGCTGCTGCTGCCAACTCCAGGGTGTGATTCATCCAATTTTTGGGCTCCTGCTGCCAACTTCAGTGTCTCTTTAAAGTAATGTTTGGGCTCCTGCTGCTGCCAACTCCAGGGTGTGATTCATCCAATTTTTGGGCTCCGGAAGCCAACCCCAGTGTCTCTTTAAAGTAATGTTTGGGCTCCTGCTGCTGCTGCTGCCAACTCCAGGGTGTGATTCATCCAATTTTTGGGCTCCTGCTGCCAACTCCAGTGTCTCTTTAAAGTAATGTTTGGGCTCCTGCTGCTGCTGCTGCCAACTCCAGGGTGTGATTCATCCAATTTTTGGGCCCCTGCTGCCAACTCCAGTGTCTCTTTAAAGTAATGTTTGGGCTCCTGCTGCTGCTGCTGCCAACTCCAGGGTGTGATTCACCCAATTTTTGGGCTCCTGCTGCCAACTCCAGTGTCTCTTTAAAGTAATGTTTGGGCTCCTGCTGCTGCTGCTGCCAACTCCAGGGTGTGATTCATCCAATTTTTGGGCTCCTGCTGCCAAATCTAGTGTCTCTTTCAAGCTATGTTTGGGCTCCTGCTGCTGCTGCTGCTTGCAACTCCAGGGTGTGATTCATCCAATCTTTGGGCTCCTGCAACCAACTCCAGTGTCTCTTTCAAGCTATGTTTGGGCTCCTGAAGCCAACCCCAGTGTCTCTTTAAAGTAATGTTTGGGCTCCTGCTGCTGCTGCTGCTGCCAACTCCAGGGTGTGATTCATCCAATTTTTGGGCTCCTGCTGCCAACCCCAGTGTCTCTTTAAAGTAATGTTTGGGCTCCTGCTGCTGCTGCTGCCAACTCCAGGGTGTGATAAATCCAATTTTTGGGCTCCTGCTGCCAAATCCAGTGTCTCTTTCAAGCTATGTTTGGGCTCCTGCTGCTGCTGCTTGCAACTCCAGGGTGTGATTCATCCAATCTTTGGGCTCCTGCAACCAACTCCAGTGTCTCTTTCAAGCTATGTTTGGGCTCCTGCTGCTGCTGCTGCTGCTTGATACTCCAGGGTGTGATTCATTCAATTTTTGGGCTCCTGCAGCCAACTCCAGTGTCTCTTTCAGCCAATGTTTGGGCTCCTGCTGCTGCTTGCAACTCCAGGGTGTGATTCATCCAATTTTTGGCCTCCTGCATCCAACTCCAGTGTCTCTTTAAAGCAATGTTTGGGCTCCTGCTGCTGCTTGCAACTCCAGGGTGTGATTCATCCAATATTTGGGCTCCTGCTGCTGCCAACTCCAGTGTCTCTTGAAAGCAATGTTTGGGCTCCTGCCCCTCATAGTGATGCCACTTCAACTCTCTGCAATTGTGCCACTCTGCGATTCTATTAGCGATGCCTCTGATCTGCATGTGATATTTATTTAAAGTATTATTTAACTAACCCAGCACGCATTCTATGCGTGTTACAGCAAGGCAGAATGGTTTACAACCCTATTGAGGCTCTAGGAGGCTCATAAATAGCTGTTTTTAATAGCGATTCATCGCGAATAAATTCGGGTCGAAACGATGGGCTCCTGCTGCTGCTGCTGCCAACTCCTGAAGCCAACCCCAGTGTCTCTTTAAAGTAATGTTTGGGCTCCTGCTGCTGCCAACTCCAGGGTGTGATTCATCCAATTTTTGGGCTCCTGCTGCCAACTCCATTGTCTCTTTAAAGTAATGTTTGGGCTCCTGCTGCTGCTGCTGCCAACTCCAGGGTGTGATTCATCCAATTTTTGGGCTCCTGCTGCCAACTCCAGTGTCTCTTTAAAGTAATGTTTGGGCTCCTGCTGCTGCTGCTGCCAACTCCAGGGTGTGATTCATCCAATTTTTGGGCCCCTGCTGCCAACTCCAGTGTCTCTTTAAAGTAATGTTTGGGCTCCTGCTGCTGCTGCTGCCAACTCCAGGGTGTGATTCATCCAATTTTGGGGCTCCTGCTGCCAACTCCAGTGTCTCTTTAAAGTAATGTTTGGGCTCCTGCTGCTGCTGCTGCCAACTCCAGGGTGTGATTCATCCAATTTTTGGGCTCCTGCTGCCAACTCCAGTGTCTCTTTAAAGTAATGTTTGGGCTCCTGCTGCTGCTGCTGCCAACTCCAGGGTGTGATTCATCCAATTTTTGGGCTCCTGCTGCCAACTTCAGTGTCTCTTTAAAGTAATGTTTGGGCTCCTGCTGCTGCCAACTCCAGGGTGTGATTCATCCAATTTTTGGGCTCCTGAAGCCAACCCCAGTGTCTCTTTAAAGTAATGTTTGGGCTCCTGCTGCTGCTGCTGCCAACTCCAGGGTGTGATTCATCCAATTTTTGGGCTCCTGCTGCCAACTCCAGTGTCTCTTTAAAGTAATGTTTGGGCTCCTGCTGCTGCTGCTGCCAACTCCAGGGTGTGATTCATCCAATTTTTGGGCCCCTGCTGCCAACTCCAGTGTCTCTTTAAAGTAATGTTTGGGCTCCTGCTGCTGCTGCTGCCAACTCCAGGGTGTGATTCATCCAATTTTTGGGCTCCTGCTGCCAACTCCAGTGTCTCTTTAAAGTAATGTTTGGGCTCCTGCTGCTGCTGCTGCTGCCAACTCCAGGGTGTGATTCATCCAATTTTTGGGCTCCTGCTGCCAACTTCAGTGTCTCTTTAAAATAATGTTTGGGCTCCTGCTGCTGCCAACTCCAGGGTGTGATTCATCCAATTTTTGGGCTCCTGAAGCCAACCTCAGTGTCTCTTTAAAGTAATGTTTGGGCTCCTGCTGCTGCCAACTCCAGGGTGTGATTCATCCAATTTTTGGGCTCCTGCTGCCAACTCCAGTGTCTCTTTAAAGTAATGTTTGGGCTGCTGCTGCTGCTGCTGCCAACTCCAGGGTGTGATTCATCCAATGTTTGGGCTCCTGCTGCCAAATCCAGTGTCTCTTTCAAGCTATGTTTGGGCTCCTGCTGCTGCTGCTTGAAACTCCAGGGTGTGATTCATCCAATCTTTGGGCTCCTGCAGCCAACTCAAGTGTCTCTTTCAAGCTATGTTTGGGCTCCTGCTGCTGCTGCTTGAAACTCCAGGGTGTGATTCATTCAATTTTTGGGCTCCTGCAGCCAACTCCAGTGTCTCTTTCAGCCAATGTTTGGGCTCCTGCTGCTGCTTGCAACTCCAGGGTGTGATTCATCCAATTTTGGGGCTCCTGCTGCTGCCAACTCCAGTGTCTCTTGAAAGCAATGTTTGGGCTCCTGCCCCTCATAGTGATGCCACTTCAACTCTCTGCAATTGTGCCGCTCTGCGATTCTATTAGCGATGCCTCTGATCTGCATGTGATATTTATTTAAAGTATTATTTAACTAACCCAGCACGCATCCTATGCGTGTTACAGCAAGGCAGAATGGTTTACAACCCTATTGAGGCTCTAGGAGGCTCAGATATAGCCGTTTTTAATAGCGATTCATCGCAAATAAATTCAGGTCGAAACGATTTTTGTTGGAAAATTCGGCGAATCAGTCGAATCGAATTTTTCAAAAGTTTGCTCATCTCTAGTGGCCTCCTTTGATTGTGGAAAAGTCACTTTGCTTACAAAATGCAATCAGTTATTAGACAGGTAGTCTTGAAATATTTATGCTAGTGTTTGGGATGCCCCCTGCTCACATACAGAGGTGGGCTCCTTTAATTGTGGAAAAGTGACGTTGATTATAAAATGCAATCAGTTATTAGACAGGTAGTCTTGAAATATTTATGCTAGTGTTTGGGATGCCCCCTGCTCACATACAAAGGTGGCCTTCTTTGATTGTGGAAAAGTGATGTTGATTATAAAATGCAAGCAGTTATTAGACAGGTAGTCTTGAAATAGTTATGCTAGTGTTTGGGATGTCCCATCCTCACATACAGAGGTGGCCTCCTTTGATTGTGGAAAAGTGACTTTGCTTACAAAATGCAATCAGTTATTAGACAGGTAGTCTTGAAATATTTATGCTAGTGTTTGGGATGCCCCCTCCTCACATACAGAGGTGGGCTCCTTTAATTGTGGAAAAGTGACGTTGATTATAAAATGCAAGCAGTTATTAGACAGGTAGTCTTAAAATATTAATGCTAGTGTTTGGGATGCCCCCTCCTCACATACAGAGGTGGCCTCCTTTGATTGTGGAAAAGTGACGTTGATTGTAAAATGCAAGCAGTTATTAGACAGGTAGTCTTGAAATATTTATGCTAGTGTTTGGGAAGCCCCATCCTCACATACAGAGGTGGCCTCCTTTGATTGTGGAAAACTGACTTTGCTTACAAAATGCAATCAGTTATTAGACAGGTAGTCTTGAAATATTTATGCTAGTGTTTGGGATGCCCCCTCCTCACATACAGAGGTGGGCTCCTTTAATTGTGGAAAAGTGACGTTGATTATAAAATGCAACCAGTTAGTACACAGGTAGTCTTGAAATATTTATGCTATTGCTTGGGATGCTCCTCCTTACATACAGAGGTGGCCTCCTTTGATTGTGGAAAAGTTAGGTTGATTTTAAAATGCAAGCAGTTATTAGACAGGTAGTCTTGAAATATATATGCTAGTGTTTGGGATGCCCCCTCCTCAAATACCGAGGTTCGCTCCTTTGATTGTGGAAAGGTGAAGTTGATTATAAAATGCAAGCAGTTATTAGACAGGTAGTCTTGAAACATTTATGCTGGTGTTTGGGATGCCCCATCCTCACATACAGAGGTGGCCTCCTTTGATTGTGGAAAAGTGACTTTGCTTACAAAATGCAATCAGTTAGTACACAGGTAGTCTTGTAATATTTTTGCTAGTTTTTGGGATACCCCTCCTCACATCCAGAGATGGCCTCCTTTTGTGGAAAAGTGACTTTGCTTACAAAATGCAACCAGTTAATAGACAGGTAGTCTTGAAATATGTATGCTAGTGTTTGGGATGCCCCCTCCTCACCTACAGAGGTGGGCTCCTTTGATTGTGGAAAAGTGACGTTGATTATAAAATGCAAGCAGTTATTAGACAGGTAGTTTTGAAATATTTATGCTACTGTTTGGGATGCCCCCCTCCTCACATACAGAGGTTGGCTACTTTGATTGTGGAAAAGTGACTTTGCTTACAAAATGCAATCAGTGATTAGACAGGTAATCTTGAAATATTAATGCTAGTGTTTGGGATACTCCCTCCTCACATATAGAGGTGGCCTCCTTTGATTGTGGAAAAGTGAAGTTGATTATAAAATGCAAGCAGTTATTAGACAGGTAGTCTTAAAATATTTATGCTATTGTTTGGGATGCTCCTCCTTACATACAGAGGTGGCCTCCTTTGATTGTGGAAAAGTGAGGTTGATTATAAAATGCAAGCAGTTATTAGACAGGTAGTCTTGAAATATTTATGCTAGTGTTTGGGATGCCCGCTCTTCACATAACGAGGTTCGCTCCTTTGATTGTGGAAAGGTGAAGTTGATTATAAAATGCAAGCAGTTATTAGACAGGTAGTCTTGAAATATTTATGTTAGTGTTTGGGATGCCCCCCCTCCTCACATACAGAGGTGGCCTCCTTTGATTGTGGAAAAGTGACTTTGCTTACAAAATGCAATCAGTTAGTACACAGGTAGTCTTGAAATATTGTTGCTAGTTTTTGGGATACCCCTCCTCACATACAGAGATGGCCTCCTTTTGTGGAAAAGTGACTTTGCTTACAAAATGCAACCAGTTAATAGACAGGTAGTCTTGAAATATGTATGCGAGTGTTTGGGATGCCCCCTCCTCACATACAGAGGTGGGCTCCTTTGATTGTGGAAAAGTGACGTTGATTATAAAATGCAAGCAGTTATTACACAGGTAGTTTTGAAATATTTATGCTAGTGTTTGGGATGCCCCCCTCCTCACATACAGAGGTTGGCTCCTTTAATTGTGGAAAAGTGACGTTGATTATAAAATGCAAGCAGTTATTAGACAGGTAGTCTTAAAATATTAATGCTAGTGTTTGGGATGCCCCCTCCTCACATACAGAGGTGGCCTCCTTTGATTGTGGAAAAGTGATGTTGATTGTAAAATGCAAGCAGTTATTAGACAGGTAGTCTTGAAATATTTATGCTAGTGTTTGGGAAGCCCCCTCCTCACATACAGAGGTGGCCTCCTTTGATTGTGGAAAAGTGACTTTGCTTACAAAATGCAATCAGTTATTAGACAGGTAGTCTTGAAATATTTATGCTAGTGTTTGGGATGCCCCCTCCTCACATACAGAGGTGGGCTCCTTTAATTGTGGAAAAGTGACGTTGATTATAAAATGCAACCAGTTAGTACACAGGTAGTCTTGAAATATTTATGCTATTGCTTGGGATGCTCCTCCTTACATACAGAGGTGGCCTCCTTTGATTGTGGAAAAGTTAGGTCGATTTTAAAATGCAAGCAGTTATTAGACAGGTAGTCTTGAAATATATATGCTAGTGTTTGGGATGCCCCCTCCTCAAATACCGAGGTTCGCTCCTTTGATTGTGGAAAGGTGAAGTTGATTATAAAATGCAAGCAGTTATTAGACAGGTAGTCTTGAAACATTTATGCTGGTGTTTGGGATGCCCCATCCTCACATACAGAGGTGGCCTCCTTTGATTGTGGAAAGTGACTTTGCTTACAAAATGCAATCAGTCAGTACACAGGTAGTCTTGTAATATTTTTGCTAGTTTTTGGGATACCCCTCCTCACATCCAGAGATGGCCTCCTTTTGTGGAAAAGTGACTTTGCTTACAAAATGCAACCAGTTAATAGACAGATAGTCTTGAAATATGTATGCTAGTGTTTGGGATGCCCCCTCCTCACATACAGAGGTGGGCTCCTTTGATTGTGGAAAAGTGACGTTGATTATAAAATGCAAGCAGTTATTAGACAGGTAGTTTTGAAATATTTATGCTACTGTTTGGGATGCCCCCCTCCTCACATACAGAGGTTGGCTCCTTTGATTGTGGAAAAGTGACTTTGCTTACAAAATGCAATCAGTGATTAGACAGGTAATCTTGAAATATTAATGCTAGTGTTTGGGATACTCCCTCCTCACATATAGAGGTGGCCTCCTTTGATTGTGGAAAAGTGATGTTGATTATAAAATGCAAGCAGTTATTAGACAGGTAGTCTTGAAATAGTTATGCTATTCTTTGGGATGCTCCTCCTTACATACAGAGGTGGCCTCCTTTGATTGTGGAAAAGTGAGGTTGATTATAAAATGCAAGCAGTTATTAGACAGGTAGTCTTGAAATATTTATGTTAGTGTTTGGGATGCCCCCCCTCCTCACATACAGAGGTGGCCTCCTTTGATTGTGGAAAAGTGACATTGATTATAAAATGCAAGCAGTTATTAGAGGTAGTCTTGAAATATTTATGCTGGTGTTTGGGATACCCCTCCTCACATACAGAGATGGCCTCCTTTGACTGTGGAAAAGTGACTTTGCTTACAAAATGCAACCAGTTAATAGACAGGTAGTCTTGAAATATGTATGCGAGTGTTTGGGATGCCCCCTCCTCACATAAGGAGGTGGGCTCCTTTGATTGTGGAAAAGTGACGTTGATTATAAAATGCAAGCAGTTATTAGACAGGTAATCTTGAAATATTAATGCTAGTGTTTGGGATACTCCCTCCTCACATACAGAGGTGGCCTCCTTTGATTGTGGAAAAGTGACGTTGATTATAAAATGCAAGCAGTTATTAGATAGGTAGTCTTGAAATATTAATGCTAGTGTTTGGGGTGCCCCCTTCTCACATACAGAGGTGGCCTCCTTTGATTGTGGAAAAGTGATGTTGATTATAAATTGCAACCAGTTAATAGACAGGTAGTCTTGAAATATTAATGTTAGTGTTTGGGATGCCCCCTCCTCACATACAGAAGTGGGCTCCTTTGATTGTGTAAAAGTGACGTTGATTATAAAATGCAAGCAGTTATTACACAGGTAGTCTTGAAATATTAATGCTAGCAAGCTTTTTAAAGAATGACACCAGGTAAAGGAAAAGCTAAATAGGCAGATGTGTTATTAACACTAAATAGGCTTGGAAGCTAAAGCAAACACTTTAAACTGTCCCTGTCTTTATCTGTCACTGTCACAGGCTCTCTCCTTCTCTATCTGTCCCTTGCTTCTTCTGTTTCATCTATCTATCTATCTATCTATCTATCTATCTATCTATCTATCTATTTTTCTCTCCCTCGCTGTGTCTATCTATCTATCTATCTAGCCCTCGCTCTCTCCCTGCCTGATCTGCTCTGGCCGCAATACAGTGTCAAAATGATCTTCCGCAAGATGGCCGCTGTTTATATGGGGCTGTGACATCATCAGTAAGCCTGTCTGCTGATAGGTAGCATGTGACACCTACACAGGATTTCTTGCCCCATGGCACATGTCCTGACATGTGGATCCACCATTTTAGATGGGCTGTATAGCAGTAAATGGAGTTTTAAGGAAGCGATTCGAGCGATCGAATCGTGGCGATATTCGGAATCATAACAAAACTAATATTTCATGAAATTCGTAACGAATTTGGGTTCGTCAGAATCGATTCGCTCATCTCTAATAGCGACTGGTAGATAAATCTTCAAAGAGTATCCTAAGGATATGTGAACTAATTATAAAATGTTATCACAATGGTACCAGACCCCAGCAAAGCTGCATCAAAACTTGTATAAAATTCCATATTGATTTTGGAGAAGTAAGCGTGAGAGGGGTTACACTAGAGCATATTTGGTGTCATTATAAAGGATTTGCTGATTGTTTTAACTAATAATTTGAATGCATTTATAATAGCTGTATAAATTATAAATAAATAAAGTTTAAGATACAAAAAGTTAAAGCACCCTGAAAAAGAGCCTATCTAATATGTTTCCCACACTCTGTACATACAGATTACTCACATTAAAAAAAAAACCTACCTGCATCTACTGCATGTTATGAGCCATTAAACATCCAAGATAGTGGCTCATGGAGCATCAGACAGCCTGCCGACAGAAAGTGTCTTCTTACTGTATCGCTCTGCATTCTGGGATTGCTGTCCTTTACCTGACCCCAGCTCTTCTCTGTCTTTGCAAAGCACAGTTATAATCCCACCGCCTGCACTTTATCCCCCTCTTCTCTCCTCAGTATGTGATGCTTCTGAGGCAAGATGGCAGCACCCGTATCCTAGGGTCCTGAACAGAGTCGCAGCCCATTGGGGTAAAGAATAATGTGACTAAAACCTTAAAATATATTCATTTTAGATGCTGGGGAATAGTTTTTAAGAGTTTGGGCTTTTCATTAAATCATGGGGAAGGTTTGGTTTAAGAAATTCATCATATGCATATGTACTAGCACATACATCAGTCAAAATATGCCCAATCATGACATCCTAAATTATGGGCACAAATGCACAAGACCACAGTATATAGAAATACATAGATAGTATAACACAAGCATAGATACCATGTCAATAGTAAAAAGACATAACTCACATACCTGCAGGCAGAGTGACCGCTTAGAACACAATACTGGTGTTTTGAGGCCGCAGGCCCCCTCCTCAAGGTGGCGGTGGACCTATTTTTACTGATTTATGTGCTGGTACTTATGCATATGATGAATATCTAATCTGAGCATTGTGTTTACTAAGAGGCTGATTTATTAATAGCGACATGTAGCTACAGTTGAGCGACTGTAGCGGTATTTTCACAGCGCCCGCTAGTAGTCACTGTGCTTGGCCGTTGTTCGGTTGTTGACAGCGACTCAGTCGGTGTGGCGTAATGTTGAATACCAGGTTATGAGTCGCTATTTGACAGGTTCCGCGATGTATGGGTGCGCATGATAGCGACTGGTCAGAGCGACCAGCTTCCACCATATTCATCAAAAAATCACGCTCCAAAAAATTCAAGCGCTGTGAAATGCATGTTTAAACCCCAGAGCGCTGGAGGCGATGTGTTAAAAGTATTTTTTTAACCCCCAAACCACCATATTTTTGGAAACCAAAAAAATATATATATTTTAAATAATTTAGTAATATGAATACATTAATATCAGACCTGTAATATCAATTCTGTACCATTTTTTTTTTTTATCTAAAATGGCAGAAGTGGTCACAGAATTTTTCACATTTAAAAAAAAAAAAAAAAAAATTATTAACAATTAATTATTAATATTTAAAGATTGTTCCATTGAAATGCATTGGAGCACGCCAGGTAGCGAGAGGTCATACCTGTCGCTGTTCAAGGTCGGACGCTGGCGCTGTGGGCTGAGGCTGGAATAATGATGAATGAGTCGCTATATGGCGCTATCTCAGTCGCTAAGCAGGATTGGCTTGATAAATGTGTGATTGTGGTGGGGAGCCGGCGTTCTCGTGGCGGGGCCCGTCATTACCGGCCGCTCACCAGTCGCTACCTGTCGCTATTCCTTCATAAATAAGGGCCTAAACTTTTTGTACATATGCAATTATGTGCACTTTTTCTGCAAGTCCCTTGACTGTTATTCCAGACCTTATGTGTTACCTAAGCCTACCTGAGTGAGAATAACATCTTACAGTTAATCATATGATGAGGATTTTTTAACCATAGAATAGCAATATGGCTACTGCTGCCTGGCTTATTGCATCCTTTTTGGAGCATAATGAAAACTATGGAACATTGTTTATAGCATGTCAGCATGGGTTTATTGATCTCATTGACACTTTATATGTTTTGTTGGAAAACAAAAAATTGCACCATTTCCCTTTCTATGATTTCTTGATTGATATGCTGACCCTAAGATGTTCTATTCATATAATTGTTTAACATTTTAAATTAATTTGATATTAATTTTGATAAATTGCACCAAAAAGTGTCTGCTGAATTGTTTTTTTCTCGCCTTAAACCATATGAGAATGCATTCACGCTTAGTTCTGAATCAAGCCTTTTATATTATACAACAATAAATTAGCCACATGGACCAAGAGTTATGTATATGGTTTAAATTAGGTCAGGTTTCCTGTACTTACTTTGCATTCCCGTCACTGGGTTTCTTTCTTTTAAAGATGCTCAAAAAAGTATTAGATCTACAAGGAGTTTTTCCATCACCAACATGCATACGTACAACATCCGAAGTGGTGAATGCACTCCTAACATTTCTCTCTGGTTTGGAGATAATAATATACATCTTAGGAGTAAACATGCAGCCTAAGGCAACTGTGACGCTAAGGCTGACTGCAAATGAAGTGGTGATTATCTTGTAGTTGCTTCCAAAATAAATTGGGACAAATGCTAACCAGATGATGCAGGTGGTATACATTGTGAAAGCAATGTATTTAGCTTCATTAAAATTAGCTGGAACATTGCGTGTCTTGAATGCATAGTAGGTACAACTCATAATTAGAAGTCCATTATAACCAAGTGGAGCCACCACACTTAAATTTCTTGTGTTGCAAATCAAGTAGACTTCTTTAATGCTTGGATAGAACAAGACGGGCATTGGAGGCTCCATGATAATAAGACAGATTACCAATGCAAGTTGCAGGCTAATTAATATCGATGCAATAATTACTTGAGCACAAGCACTCATAAAACGTGGTTTCCGTGTACAGATCTTTTTCTTGCTTCCTGCTAGAATGCGGGCAATACGGTTGGTTTTGGTTACCAAAGCAGAGTAGCACATAGCTGAGGAGAGACCAACCAAGAGGCGCTGCAGATAACATGAAGTAGTGGTCGGCTTGGCAATCAGTGTAAAAGGGCATATATAACCCAGGAAGATCCCAGCAAGTATAATGTAACAAAGTTCTCGACTTGAAGATTTGACCACAGGAGTATCTCTGTAAAGTATGAAGATTAAGGTGACGAACATAGTGATAAGGATACCCACACAGGAGAAAGCCACTGCAACCATGGATTCTATGTCGCTCCACTGTAGATATTTAATACCTATTGGCTCACAACCTATCAGAACAAAAGAAGTATTTGTTACTTTCAGGAACATAATGCTTGTAGAATAATAGCTATACACATTCAGTAATATTGCTATAATACTATTACTCAAAATAGGGCTATAGAGTTTCTGTAAAAAAAAATTTTGTTATTTGTTATGTAAAGTAAAGCTTGATTTAATTTCAGATCTCAATGTTGTTTTCCTCTGTCTTTATAGGCAAGAATATATCTTGCTTCCTATACTGGACTTATGACTCTTGTGTATCTCCTTTCTTCAAGGGCTCAAACAAAAATTGTGGGGAAATGAAACTCACGTTTGGTTCTTACCGGTATATTCCTGCCTTTAATAGGCTGTAATTGTTCCCAGCAAAAGATTGGGGGGGCTTAAAAAGCTAGTTTAGAACAATGATATCCTGACAGAAACCAGCAGCATGCAATGGCATCGCTGGGGGAAATCGAAAATGAAAATCACCATAACAGGAATACCAAGCAGCATTGAGGGCAGAAAACAAAAACAAAAAAGGAGCTATTGGCCTCTCTGACAGTGTTTCTTGCTTTCACTCAGGAAGCCATTTTTTTCTTCATTCTATTCCAGTCTTGGTTAGAGATGAGCAAACTTTTTAAAAGTTCAGTTCGGTGTCCCAAAGAAATTAAGGTTCGGCCGAACCAAACTTTTACCAAACTTGCTCAAAAGGTAAAAAAAAAATAGCTTGCCTCCGTCCCCCGTTCCAGTGCCAGGTGATGTTCTGCTCTGGTCTCTGCAGTAGGGATGAACGAATCTAATCTGATGAATCTGAATTCATTACAAATTTCAGGAAAAATTTGATTCTAAACGAGTCCGAATATCGCCGCAATTTGATCACTTAAATTTCTTCCATAAACTCCCTTTAGTGTGGTCCAGGCCATCTAAAATGGTGTATCCACATGTCAGGACATGTTCCATGGGGCAAAGAATCCTGGTTAGGCATCACATGCAGCCTAGTAGCAGCCAGGCACCCTGTGATGTCACAGCCCTATATAAGTGGCTGCTCATTTCAGCGGTGTATTGTGATGAGAACGGGAGGGAGAGATAGAGCCAGGGAGAGATAGAGCCAAACCACATTTTAAACATTGCTCTAGTTTATTTAACTCTTACAAGGGGCATCCCATGTAAGGCCATCTGACAGTGTGTTTGCATTTCTCTTTAGCTAGAGCACCAGCTTATATTGCTCTTACTTTTCTTCTAAAACCACATTTTAAAGCTTGCTGTAGTGCATTTAACTCTGACCTAGAGCATCCCATTTAAGGCCATCTGGCAGTCTGTTTGCATTTCTTTTTAACTAGAGAAGCTGCTTATATTGCTCTAGCTTTTCTACCAAAACCATGTTTTAAAGCTTGCTGAAGTGCATTTAACTCTAATCAGGGGCATCCCATTTAGGGCCATCTGACAGTGTCTTTGCATTTGCTTTTAGCAAGTGCACCTGCCTATATTGTTTTTTTGCTTTTCTACCAAAACCACATTTTAAATCTTGCCGTAGTGCATTTAACTCTCACCAGGGGCATCCCATTTAAGGCCATCTGACAGTGTGTTTGCATTTAGTTTTATGCCCAGGCCTTGCAAGCCTAGTTAGTGTTACAGATCACATCCACCTTTCTATATTGCTCTTTCTTTTCTACTAAAACCACGTTTTAAAGCTTGCTGTAGTGCATTTAACTCTGACCAGGGTCAAACCATTTAAGGCCATCTGACAATGTCTTTGCATTTGTTTTTAGCAAGTGCACATGCCTGTATTGTTTTTTGCTTCTCTACCAAAACCATGTTTTAAAGCTTGCTGTAGTGCATTTAGCTCTGACCAGGGGCATCCCATTGAATGCCATCTGACAATGTCTTTGCATGTGTTTATAGCTAGAGCACCTGCCTTTATTGCTCTTGCTTTTCTATTAAAACCACATTTTAAAGCTTGCTGTAGTGAATTTAGCTCTGATCAGGAGCATCCCATTTAAGGCCCTCTGATAGAGTCTTTGCATTTCTTTTTAGCTAGAGAACCAGCCTATATTGCTCTTGATTTTCTACCAAAGCAATGTTTTAACCCTTTCAGTGCCAAGTACGTAGTTTCTACGTGCTCGCTTCCACTCCACTTAAGTGCCAAGCACGTAGAATCTACGTGCTTGATTTCCCCCCGGCTAGCAAAAAAAATAAAAATCAAAAATACTCACCTGACCCCTCGTTGGATCCGGCCGGGTCTCCTCTTTAATTTGGTGCCATCCGATCCTCCGTGGGGGGTCGGATGGCTCCAGGGGAGCCCCTGGAATAGCCCCCCCGTTTGGCAGCAGCAGCTGCTAACTGTAAAAAAATAAAAAAAATAAAAATGACATTTACTTACCTGCAGTCGCGCTGCCTCCCTCCAGGTCTCCTCTTCCCTGGGGGGGGGGGGGCTCTGATCGCCCCCCCAGCCTCTTCAGCTTCAGGGGAGAGCCTGAAAGGGCCAGGGTCATCCCATTTAAGGCCATCTAACAGTGTCTTTGCATTTCTTTTAGCTATAGCAACTACCTACATTGCTCTTGCTTTTCTACCAAAACCACGTTTTAAAGCTTGCTGTAGTGCATTTAACTCTGACCAGGTTTAAACCATTTAAGGCCATCTGACAATGTCTTTGCATTTGTTTTTAGCTAGAGCACCTGGCTTTATTACTATTGCTTTTCTACCAAAACCACAAGGTAAAGCTTGCTTTAGTGAGTTTAACTCTCACCAAAAGCATTCCATTTTAGGCCATCTGATCGTGTCTTTGCATTTGTTTTTAGCTAGAGCACCAGCCTATATTGCTCTTGCTTTTCTACCAAAGCCACGATTTAAAGCTTGATGTACTGCATTTAATTCTGACCAGGGGCATCCCATTTAAGGCCATCTGACAGTGTGTTTGCATTTGTTTATAGCTAGAGCACCTGCCTTTATTGCTCTTGCTTTTCTACCAAAACCACGTTTTAGAGCTTGCTGTAGTGAATTTAGCTCTTACCAGGAGCATCCCTTCTAAGGCCATCTGACAATGTCTTTGCATTTCTTTTTAGCTAGAGAACCTGCCTTTTTTACTCTTAGTTATCTACCAACACCATGTTTTAAAGCTTGCTGTAGTGCATTTAATTCTGACCAGGGTCATTCAATTTAAGGCCATCTGATAGAGTCCCTGCATTTCTTTTTAGATTGAGCACGTGCCTATATTACTCCTGTTTTTTTACCAAAACCACATTTTAAAGCTTGCTGTAGTGAATTTAACTCTGAACAGGAGCATCCCATTTAAGGCCATCTAACAGTGTCCTTGCATTTCTTTTTAGCTTGAGCACGTGCCTATATTACTCTTGCTTTTCTACCAAATCCACCTTTTGAAGTTTGCTATAATGAATTTAACTCTGACCAGGGGCATCCCATTTAAGGCCACCTGACAGTGTGTTTGCATTTGGTTTTATAACTAGGCCTTGCAAGCCCAGCTAGTTTTACAGATCACACCCACCTGCATATTTTGCTCTTGGTTATCTACCAACACCATGTTTTAAAGCTTGCTGTAGTGCATTTAACTCTGACCAGGGGCATCCCTTTTAAGGCCATCTAATGGTGTCTTTGCATTTCTTTTTTGCTAGAACACCTGCATATATTGCTCTTGCTTTTCTACTAAAACCATGTTTTAAAGTTTGCTGTAGTGTATTTAACTCTGACCAGGGTCATCCCATTTAAGCCCATCTGACAGTGTGTTTGTATTTAGTTTTATACCCAGGCCTTGCAAGCCTAGTTAGTTTTACAGATAACAACCAACGGCCTATTTTGCTCTTGGTTATCTACCAACACCATGTTTTAAAGCTTGCTGTGGTGCATTTTATTCTAGCCAGGGTCATCACATTTAAGGCCATCTGATAGTGTCCTTGCATTTATTTTTAGCTTGAGCACCTGCGTATATTGCTCTTGCTTTTTTAACAAAGCCACATTTTAAAGCTTGCTGTAGCGTTTTTAACTCTGACCAGGGGCATCCCATTTAAGGCCATCTGACAGTGTCTTTGCATTTGTTTTTAGCTAGAGCACCTGCATTTATTGCTCTTGCTATTCTACCAAAACCACAGTTTAAAGCTTGCAGTAGTAAATTTAGCTCTGACCAGGACCATAACATTCAAAGCCATCTAATAGTGTCTTTGGATTTGTTTTTAGCTAGAGCACCTGCCTATATTGCTCTTGCCTTTCTACAAAAAACAAGTTTTAAAGCTTGCTGCAGTACATTTAACTCTGACCAGGGTCATCCCATTTAGGGTCATCTGATAGTGTCTTTGCATTTATTTTTAGCTTAAGCCTCTGCCTATATTGCTCCTGCTTTTTTTTACCAAAACCGCATTTTAAAGCTTGCTGTAGTATTTGACTCTGACCAGGAGTATCCCATTTAACCCTTCTAGTGCCAGCTACGTGAGTCTCGCATAGCTGCCTCTCCAACCGTTAAGTGCCAGCTACGTGAGACTCACGTAGCTGATTTTAAACCCCCATAAAAAAGACCCTGACCCCTCATTTGATTTGTGCCAGCGATTCTCTTCAATTATCAGCTGTTTGATATTCGCCCCTGGGCCTCTGATCTTCAGGAGGGGGCCCGTAATAACCCCCCCCGCGCCATCTGAAAGAAAAAAATAAATAAATAAAAATGACACAAACTCACCTGACAGCCCGATCGCTCTCCCCGGGTCTTCTCTTCACCAGGGAGGGCTCCGATCCCCCCCCTGGACTTACCAATCTTCAGTTGAGGACCCAGAAACGGGCCCTCACCGTCCTACTTCTCCGGCGCTGACCCCACCCCTAGCCCCGCCCACTTGTGGGAGGAGCTGGATGACGTCATCCAGCTCCTCTACACTGGCACCCGGGGCACCGACTGTCACTTGTCGGTAGCGATCGGAGCAGGGAGGGTGGCAGGCAGGGAGGCCCTGATCTTTAAAGAACCCTTTAAATTTGAAATACCCCCCAAAAACTATATATTCTCTGGAAGTATACACCTCAGGCTTTCTAGGCGTACCAGGTTTGTTGACATGGGCGCAATTTTCTGGAAGTAATCCCTCAATCAATTCTTTGGTTGCACAGAGTTTCCCTAAAAAAGAATAAAAAAGAAGAATCAAAGCCACATTTTCCTAAAAAAAACTATATGTAAACAGAAAAAAAGAAGTAAAATCTGAAAAAGCAACAACCCCCGAACAGAACAATACCCAACATGCATAGGTACTGTCAAGGGAAGAGTTGCCAAACACCC
The DNA here is from genome assembly GCA_027917425.1 of Gastrophryne carolinensis. NCBI lineage: Eukaryota > Metazoa > Chordata > Amphibia > Anura > Microhylidae > Gastrophryne > Gastrophryne carolinensis. The sequence goes on along the minus strand of CM051237.1, from coordinate 341,337,435 downwards.
CAAAGTAAAGCATGCGCATAACGGTAATTTTACTTAAAAATTTCAGCTCTGCAGACAAAGTGCGCACCTTGCGGTTTTTCAACCAAAACAACCCTTTAAATTTAGAATATCCCCACAAACCATATATTCCCTGAAAGTACACATGTTAAGCTTTCTAAGAGTACTGAGCTTGTTGTAGTGGGCTCATCTTTCTGGAAGTAATCCATTGAAGAATTCTTAGGTTGTACAGGGTTTCCCTAAAAACAATTATAAAAAAGCAGAATAAAAACCATGTTTTCCTAAAATATCAATATGCAAACAAGAAAAAACAAGCTAAGTCTAAAAGCGCAAGGTCCCCCGAGCAGAACAATACCCAACATGCATAGGTACTATTAACCCTTTTAATTGTCAGCCTACTTGAAGTTTTGTCACCCTCTGTTGACAGGTCATTTTTCCCCATTTTGCGGCATGATTAACCGTGATTTTTGCTGGAATTTCCAGAAAAATTATATACATTACATATACATTTTTTGCAGCAGAGTTTACGCTTTATCATGAAATGTCTTGTTTGTATTTTTTCTACTGTTTTTTGAATATTTCTGCTTAAAAAACCTTAGCCTAACCCTTAAAAATAAAAAAAATGACGTAGAGGGGAACCCATTTTTTTTTAATTTTAAGGGTTAGGGTTAAGCTAACCCTAACCCTAACCCTTAAAAATTAAATAAAAATGACGTAAGGTCCCCCCTCCGGGGGGGGGGGGGAGAACCCATTTTTTTTTAATTTTAAGGGTTAGGGTTAGGGTTAGGCTAACCCTAACCCTTAAAATTAAAAAAAAAATGACGTAGGGTCCCCCTTACCCGTCATTACCAGCCCGGAACCAGCTATGGGGGCTTGTAGGAACAGAGTGGAGGGGCCAGCTTTTGTGGCCCCCCACCCTGCAGCCTACGAGCCCACATACCCTGTGTGGGCCCGGGCTCTTCTGCCCCCCTTGGGCTTTGGGTAGGCAGGTAATTGGGGGTGCGGGGGTTAATGGCAAGCCACCCGCTAGTTGCAGGTGGCTTGCCAGACCCCAGCCTTGTGAACTGGTATAAGGGGTCTCATGGACCCCTTACCAGTTCACAAAGGGTTAACATAAAAAAAAACACACACACAAAAATGTCATTTATTAAAAAAAAAAAAGTTTTTTTTTTTTTTACTTTACTCACCTCACCCGATTGTCAGCTCCTGTGGTGATCAGCTGTCAGATGCCTTGGTGATAGCTGGCCAGAGGAGGGGGGGCAGGGGATCAGAGCATCCCCTGCCCATCCACTGCTCTGCCCAGCGATCACCAGGGCATCTGACAGCTGAGCTGAGGAGAGGTAGCAAGAGGCCCGCGAGTGACGTCATAAGCCCCGCCCCCAAAGGGCTTAACAGCAAGATGGCGGCGCCCGTCGGGAGAGGAGGGGGAGAGCCCTTTCAGGCTCTCCCCTGAAGCTGAAGAGGCTGGGGGGGCAATCGGAGGCCCCCCCAGTGAAGAGGAGACCCGGAGGGAGGCAGCGCAACTGCAGGTAAGTAAATGTCATTTTTATTTATTTATTTTTTTTCTACAGTTAGCAGCTGCTGCTGCCAAACGGGGGGGGGGCTATTCCGGGAGCTCTTCTGGAGCCATCCGACCCCCCACGGGGGATCAGATGGCACCAAATTAAAGAGGAGACCCAGCCGGATCCAACGAGGGGTCAGGTGAGTATTTTTGATTTTTATTTTTTTTACTAGCAGGGGGGAAAGTCAAGCACGTAGATTCTACGTGCTTTCCACTTAAGTGGAGTAGAAGCAAGCACGTAGAATCTACGTGCTTGGCACTGAAAGGGTTAAAGCTTACTGTAGTGTATTTAACTCTGACCAGGGGCATCCCATCTAAGGCCATCTGACAATGTCTTTGCATTTGTTTTTAGCTAGAGCACCTGCCTATATTGCTTTTGCATTTGATTTATACCCAGGCCTTGCAAGCCTAGTTAGTGTTACAGATCAAACCTGCCTGCCTATATTGCTCTTGCTTTTCTACCAAAAGCATGTTTAAGTTTGCTGTACTGCTTTTACCTCTGACCTGGGGTATCCCATTGAAGGTCAACTGACAGTGTTTAGGCATTTGGTGTTATACCCAGGCCTTGCAAGCCTAGTTAGTGTTACAGATCACACCCTCCTACCTATATTGCTCTTGCTTTTCAACCAAAACCACATTTTAAAGTTTGCTGTAGTGCATTTATCTCTGACCATGGTCATCCTATTTAAGGCCATCTAACAGTGTCTTTTCATTTCTTTTTAGCTAGAGCAACTGCCTACATTGCTTTTCTACCAAAACCACGTTTTAAAGCTTGCTGTAGTGCATTTAACTCTGACCAGGGTCAAACCATTTAAGGCCATCTGACAGTGTCTTTGCTTTTGTTTTTACCTAGAGCACCTGCATCTATTGCTCTTGCTTTTCTACCAAAACCACAGTTTAAAGCTTGCAGTAGTGAATTTAGCTCTGACCAGGACCGCACATTTAAAGCCATCTGATAGTGTCTTTGAATTTGTTTTTAGCTAGAGCACCTGCCTATATTGCTCTTGCTTTTCTACAAAAAACAAGTTTTAAAGCTTGCTGTGGTGCATTTAACTCTGGACAGTTGCACCCCATTTAAGGCCATCTGATAGAGTGGTTGCTCATGATTTTTTACCAATAAAACGTTTTAAAGCTTGCTGTAGTGCATTTAACTCTGACCAGGGGAATCCCATTTAAGGCCATCTGACAGTGTGTTTGCATTTGGTTTTATACCCAGGCCTTGCAAGCCTAGTTAGTATTACAGATCACAGCTGCCTTCCTATATTGCTCTTGCTTTTCTACCAAAATCACATTTTAAATCTTGCTGTAGTGCATTTAACTCTGACCAGGGTCAAACCATTTAAGGCCATCTGACAATGTCTTTGCATTTGTTTTTAGCTAGAGAACCTGCCTTTAATGCTCTTGCTTTTCTACCACAATCATATTTCAAAGCTTGCTGTAGTGAAATTAGCTCTGACCAGGAGCATCCCATTTAAGGCCATCTGATAGTGTCTTTGCATTTGTTTTTAGCTGTAGCACCAGCCTATATTGCTCTTGCTTTTCTACCAAAGCCACGTTTTAAAGCTTGTTGTAGTGCATTTAACTCTGACCAGGGACATTCCATTTAAGGCAATCTAACAGTGTCTTTGCATTTCTTTTTAGCTAGTACACCTTTATATATTGCTCTTGCTTTTCTACGAAACCACGTTTTAAAGCTTGCTGTAGTGTATTTAACTCTGTCCAGGGGCATCCCATCTAAGGCCATCTGACAGCGTCTTTGCATTTGCTTTTAGCTAGAGCACCTGCCTATATTGCTCTTGCTTTTCTAACAAAACCAAGTTTTAAAGCTTGCTGTGGTGCATTTAACTCTGACCAGGGGCATCCCATTTAAGGCCATCTGACAGTGCTTTTGCATTTGGTTTTATACCCAGACCTTGCAAGCCTAGTTAGTGTTACAGATCACACCTGCCTGCCTATATTGCTCTTGCTTTTCTAACAAAACTGTGTTTTAAAGTTCGCTGTAGTGCTTTTAACTCTGACCAGTGGTATCCCATTGAAGGTCATCTGACAGTGTTTTTGCATTTGGTGTTATACCCAGGTCTTGCAAGCCTAGTTAGTGTTACAGATCACACCCTCCTACCTATATTGCTCTTGCTTTTCTTGTTCAATAATTTTTATTTGAAAGAATAAGAATATACAGCGATTATGCCATACAGTCACAACAGTATCCTTCCACTAAGGAGAAGGGTAGTACTATACAACTTTCAGGTCTGTTGACCAGCATCTCAACTATTGCATCCTGATAGAGCTAACTTTCGCATATTCATTAACTTTCATCTACATGTAGTAACAGATAGAACAACATTAAAATCAGATCAATTTGTTGAACTAAGATGATTAATAACCAATAACAAATTAAAAAAAAAAAAAAAAAAAAAAAATTAGGGGGTGGTGGAGGAGGAAGGGGAAAAGTATTTAGAAAGGGATAGAGCAGAGAGGAAGAGAGGGCAGAGCCCTGAAAGATGTGGTGGTATCGATACTGTCTGTATTGGAAAGAGCGCTTTAGCCGAAGTGGGATGATTCCTACCTGATGTCTTATAAGGGCTAATTATGTTTACGTGAGAAGATCAGCCGCACTTCAAGATCATATTTCTAGTAGGTTAGTATCGAAGTCTGCAGGTAGATATTTCTGGATCCAGGGTTCCCATGTGTCTCTAAATCTGTCCATAGTACCTTTATGTAATGCGGTCATTTTCTCCATAGCCATAATATTTGAGATCGAGACCTGGAATTCCTTAAAGCTGAGTTTGGGAGACTTCCAAGACCTGGCTATGACCAGCTTAGCCCCCGTTAAAAGGTGGTAAATGAGGTTCTTATTGTTTTTAGTTGTTCCAACTATTGGGCCATTTAATAGTGCAATCCAGGGCTCTGATGTTATAGTGGTACCCAGGACATTACTGAGAACCTCAAAAATTTTCTGCCAGAATTTTTTAACTACATGGCATTCCCACCAAATATGAGCTTGCGTTCCTACTGACCCGCATCCTCGAAAACAAAGTTTACCTGGGTCTCCAGTAATGTGGCAGAGTCGGTCTGGGACTAAATGCCATCTTAGAAAAACCTTAATGTTGATCTCGATCGAGTTCGTTGAAGCCTCTCTACCAAAAGAAGCCTGCCAACTTGTCAGCCATTCAACTTCAGAATGCTGAATATCTAATTCCCTTTCCCACCGTTGCATATGCGCTCTTCTGGGGTTCCCATGCGTCATACACAGCTGCTCATACACCTCAGATATTGAGCCCCTAGCTCTGGGGTATTGTTTACATCTGGTCTCAAACTTTTGGAGCTGATCGATGTTATCCTTACTGCGGATCAATGATGTTATAAAATGTGAAATTTGTAAGTAGCTAAATATCTCTTTCCCCGAGAGGCCATATTTTTCCTGTAGCCAAGGAAAGGGAATTATGCTTGGTCCCTGCAAGCAATCTGAGATGTACCGGACACCCGCTTTCCTCCATTTAGCAAATCTGCCCGGATCTGTGAAAGCTGGGGTAAACAGTGGGTTGCCCCAAAGCAGCATCACTGGCAAATGCGAGGAGATCAATCCTTTTGTAGTTTTAAGTCCATCCCATAGATGGAGGGAAAAGGACAGGATCGGGTTCACCACAGATTTCCTATAGCTCGCGGGTAGCCATAATAAATTTGCAACCTCTATTGGGTGACAAATGGCTGCCTCTATTTGGACCCATAGTGGTGCCTCTGACTGTAGATAATAAGAAGTTAGTTGTGATATCTGCGCTGCCTGATAGTATTTAGTCAGGTGGGGTACTCCTAAGCCTCCCATGGATTTTGGTAGTAACATTGTTGCTTTAGGAATTCTAGATTTCTTTTTTGCCCAAATGAATTCGAAAATTTTATTCTGCAAGCTCTTCAGATATGATGATGGAATTTTAATTGGGAGTGACCTAGCGATATATAAAAATTTGGGAAGGATATTCATTTTTACTGCCGCTATTCTGCCCAACCAGGAAAGACTAAACGTCTTCCAGGATTTTAGGAGTCCTAAAAGCTTTTGACGTAATGGTAGATAATTAGCATTGAAAAGGGTCTCATAAGAGTTCGTCAAGTTGATACCTAAGTATTTCACTCGATCTTTTTCCCAGCGGAAATCATAAGCCGCTTGAAGACGAGACCATGTATCGTGCGGGATGTTTATGTTCATAGCACTGGATTTAGAAGTGTTCACCTGCAGACCCGAGATTTTATCAAATTCTGTTAATAGTTTCATTATGTTGGGTAAAGATATTAGCGGATCAGAGACCAAAAGAAGTACGTCATCAGCAAAAAGACTTATTTTGTGTTGCATCCCCCGGACATCTATACCCGAGATGTCTTGCGAATTTCTGATGGTTTGAGCGAGTGGCTCCATCGCTAGGGCGAATAGAAGGGGAGATAAGGGACAGCCTTGTCTAGTTCCTCTAGCTAAGGGGAAATAGTCTGATCGGAAGCCGCAGTATTTAACGAATGCTGTCGGTCCATTGTATACTTTTTTAATCATATTAATGAATTTGGGCCCAAATCCCCATTTTTCTAGTAGTGTGAAGAGATATTCCCATGATACAGAGTCAAACGCTTTTTTAATGTCAAGCGAAAGAAGCATTGCTTGGACCCCACTCTCTCTAGCCCGATGAATCAGATGTACTGCTCGTCTGATATTATCTCCTGCTTGGCGCCCTGGGATGAAGCCAGTCTGGTCTTTTTTAATTATTTGAGGTAGATATTTTAGCAACCGTTCCGCCAAGATCTTTGTAAATATTTTTACATCTAGGTTTATTAGCGATATAGGTCTGTAGTTGGACCATATGGAGTGATCTGAGTCTGGTTTGGGTATCATACTTATAGAAGCAAATAGAGATTCCTTCGAAAATTGATTACCCTGTCTTAAATCATTAAATAAAGCTGCTAATTTTGGGGCTAGGATTGCGGCATAGGTCTTGTAGTAGATCGCCGAAAATCCATCTGGGCCCGGTCTCTTGTTAAGTTTAAGAGTTTTAATTATCTGTTCAACTTCTGAGGGTCCAAAATCCTCTTCAAGCATGTCTATTACCTGGTCAGGCAGAATAGGCAGAGATATAGAATCTAGGAAATCTGAAATGTCTTTCGGATTAGGTGGGTGGGGATTTGCGTATAGTTTCCGGAGTTGGGTGCAAAAGATCTCTGTGATTTTGTTTGGGTTACTCGTAAGGGTGCCTCTTTCATTCTTAAGTCTGATTGGCTTGTAGGATTGGTCTGGGGATCTAAGCTTTCTCGCTAGTAATGTGTCTGGTTTATTTGCCTTACAATAGTATTTATGCTTTGTCCATCTCAGACAGTTTTCTGCTTTCCCTGCTAGAGCTAAATTCAATTCCTGGGTCACTCTCTGAAGGTTAGAGCGAGTTTGTGGTGATGAGGAAGTTTTAGCTCTGGCTGATAAGGATTGATAGTCTGCTTCTAATGCCGAGATACGTTCGTTTCTTTCTCGCTTCTTCTTGGAGGCTAATTGGATTAATCTGCCCCTAATTGTGGGTTTATGGGCTTCCCAACATGTGGTGGCTGACATCCCATCAGTCTCATTTACGGAAAAATATTCAGCCAGATCTTTAGCTATGGTGTCTTTTATTATAGGGTCTGCTAAAAGCGTTGAATTTAAGGACCATGTATAACTGGAAGGTTTACTAAGTAACGTATTAAGATGTAGAAGCAGGCCTGCATGGTCTGACCATGAAACAGGGAAGATCTTAATTTTCTGAATCATGGGAATTGATCTTTGGGGCATAAAAAAGTGGTCAATTCTGGTGTATAGGGTGTGTGGGTGGGAAAAATGTGTAAAATCTTGCAGCCCTGGATGTTTCTCTCTCCAGCAATCTACCAAGGCAAACTTATCTAGAAGCTGCCTAAATGATCTAGATGCCGCTGAGGAGTGGGTGGAAACAGTGGGTGAGTGTGGAGACTGTTTATCTAAATAGGGGTTAAGGGTCAGGTTGGAATCTCCACAGATAACCACAGCGCCTTTCGCTACTTCCTCTACTTTTCCTAGGAAACCTGATAAAAAGGCTACTTGGTTCACATTTGGGGTGTAGTAGGTGGCGATCGTGATTTCTGTATCTTGGATCTGTCCTACTAGAATTAAGAATCTACCTTCCTTATCTCTAAATTCTTTCTGGCTTTGAAATTGAACGCCTCTCTTGAAGCAAATCAATACCCCTCTTTGTTTTGACTTCGCGTTGGACATGTATACTTGGGGATAGTTTGCATTTAGGAAGCTTGGTTTGGAGGATTGGGAAAAATGAGTTTCCTGAAGGCAGATGATATCAGGATGAAAACTTTTAAAGTGACGAAACGCCGTGCTTCTCTTGTGTGGGGAATTGAATCCCTGCACATTAAGAGAACAGATGATCGTCATTTCCAACACTGTCCTAAATGTAACCTAGGTTCTCTGTATGTTTTATAGCTCAGTATCAAGTTAAAAGGCGGTCTGAGGGAATTGCTGGCGATGTTGAGAGCTGAGATAGGAATAGTAGAAAGAAGTGCAGAAAGGGAGGAGAGGAGGGGGAGAAGAAGAGGAGAGAGAAAAAAAAAAAAAAATAATAAATAAAAAAAAAAAAAATAAAAAAAAAATTAAATACTAAATCAAACTAGACGTGGTCTACAAGACTCTACTATACTCCCAAGTTTTAGGGAGACTAGGATTTTATAAAACACGTAATCTTGTTGAGTGCAATCTGGGCTCTCGGGGAAAGGCAAATATATTGTTATACAAAAAAAAAACGCTCTTGTCCCTTTGGGCCCACTGTACTCAACACTTCGGTAAACTTTTGAGTGAACAAATATTAAACTCTATAAACTCTAGCCTCGCTACTTCGAGGCGAAACCAACCACAGAACTAAATCTGTCGGTTTTACTGGAGTACGAACATGACATTGCCTACGGGTTGAGGGGGTTTCAAATCAAAAACTATCATGAATAAGCTTAGGGCTATATGAGGTAATGTTGAGGTAGTCCATCTGCATCAATTTAACTCAGAGGGTGAGTTATGAGCATAAAACATAGTACTTAGTTATTACCTGCTATTACACACCGGCTTTGGATGGCGATGCAGGAAAGGGGTAAATAGTATATTTACTTTTCCTATCCTGTAGCGTCATGTTTACCTACAGTAAACATAATAGTAACGTATTTTTTAAATTTTAAATCTGCTTAGAACAGAGACCAACGGCTCAGGTCAACTTTAAATTCTTCAGAACTTTGGTTAAAGCCATGGAATAAATCATGAACTTAGATTACAATAATAAAATACTGCTTATTATTTCAGAACATCTTTGAATGGCGATGCAGGAGAGGGGGCGTAATCTCCCTGTCCTGTTTCGCCATGTTAGGCTGGATGGCTTGTGCGTCATTTTGTTAACTCAGGAGGACTGGGTATATGTGCCTCTTCAATAAGACGCTGGGTAAGAAGGAAAGGTTAGAAATGTGGATCATACGACCAGTCCGTATGGCCATATCTTGGGGATTTACTAATTAGAGGCGTCCTCTGGCAGTTAAATTTCTTAATCTCAAGAAGGAGGATTAGCTGCCCAGGGAAGCTTGTCAAGTGTCTTCAGAACTTTGATTAAAGCAATGCAATAAACCATGAACTTAGATTACAATAATTAAATACTGCTCGTTGTTTCAGAACTTCTTTGGATGGCGATGCAGGGGAGGGGGTGGAGTCCTCCTGTCCTGCATCGCCATGGCAGGCTGCAATAGACATTAGAATAATGGCTTATACTACATCCTGTTAACCCAGAAGAGCTGGACATATGTGTCTCTTCAATAAGTCCCTGGGTAAGAAAGAAAGGTTAGTAATATGGAACATACTACCAGTCCGTATGGCCATATCATGCAAATTTACTAATTAAAGGCGTCTTCTGGCAGTTCAATTTCTTAATATTAAGAAGGAGAGTTAGCTGTCTAGGAAAGCTTGTCAAGTGTCCTGGAAATCAAGAGAGGTACTGCAGGTTTGGTGTCTTATCCCCCGTCTTGATCTTTTCCCTGATCTTTGGTGGGTTGGGGATTCTTCAATCACTCTAGGTGTTTTGGTTTGATTGGACTTGGTGAGGCCAGCTGTCAGTAGATGGAACTGTAGTTCTTCATAGCTGGAGGCAGAGTATGCCTTGTCTTTAATATTAAAGGAGATACGGAAGGGAAAGCCCCATCGGTATCTAATTTGATTGTCCTGTAGCAGCGTCAATAGCGGTTTAAGCTCTCTTCTTCTGGCCATTGTGGAGGCTGACAGGTCTGAGAATATCTGATACTTATGACCTTGGAAGGTTAATATATTTTTTTCCCGTGCCTTTTTTTGGATCATTTCTTTTGTCTGATAATAATGAAATTTGACGATCACATCTCTGGGGAGGTCCGATTGTACGTTACGAGGGCCAAGAGATCTGTGCACCCTATCCATTTCTAATCTTTCTGTTGGGGTGCCTGGAATCAGCTCTTGACAAATTGTATGAATGACTGAGTGTAAATCTTCAAGATTTTCAGGGAGGCCTCTAAATCGTAGATTTGATCGCCTATCACGATTCTCAATGTCCTCAATCTTTGTAGAGAGCATTACGTTATCTTTTTTGAGTTGTATTATTTCAGATTCTAATATTTCTTGTGAGGCAATTACTCCACTCACTTTGTTTTCTAGAGTATTTAGGCCAGAGGTAATTTTATCCAATTCCTTAGACAGGTGCTTTTTGTAGCAGCCCTTCAAACTGCAGTATGAGTGAATCATTTAATGGAGCTTGGCTTTCAGCATACTCTTGACTGTGCCCCATGCTTTTATTCAGCAGGAATGAAGCTTCTGACTGAGCAATCACTTCTAAGTCTGCCACTGACATATCCTCTGCCATTGTGGATTTATAATAAGACAACTGTAGATGGAGTACACAGTTCAGGCTGCTGTTTTAGCTAGTGAGAGGGAGACGTTTGCTCTGCACACTCACTGGGTGTCACACAGCTTTCACTTTCGTTTGTGGCTGTGAGAGCTCTATCTCAGAAATCATGCAGGCTTCTATGCAGCATGGATGGCTGCACTATGCTTCTCTCCCTTCCACAGCTATCTCTCAGACTCAGGACTCAAACAAAAGGCACTGACCGTGTAATTGGACACCACTTTGCTGCTCCTCAGCTCTGCCTTCCTCGTCAGCCACATTTAGAGCTCGCATTCAGGCTTGAAGCTCTCACAGCCTGCTGTGCTGCATCCGGCCGCCATCTTGCCTCCTCCTCCACACTTGCTGCGTCTGTCTCCTTTCTGGGCTCAATACTCCGTCCGGACGACTCCCCGCCGCTGCCTCTGCCCGCCGCCGGTCTCAGGACCACTCCAGGTCAGTGTGTGCCCCTTGTTTGGCTGCTAGTTGCCCCCTCAAACGCCGTCGGGCACGGAGCCGAGCTATGCAGCGTCCATCTCGGCCTCGTGCGCATGCGCCACCTGCTCTTGCTTTTCAAGTAAAACCACATTTTAAAGTTTGCTGTAGTGCATTTATCTCTGACCAGGGTCAAACCATTTAAGGCCATCTGACAATGTCTTTGCATTTGTTTTTAGCTAGAGCACCTTCATATATTGCTCTTGCTTTTCTACCAAAACCACAGTTTAAAGCTTGCTGTAGTGAATTTAGCGCTGACCAGGACCATTACATTTAAAGCCATCTGTTTTTTTTTTTTTTTTTTTTTTATAATTCTTTATTTTTGTTTTACAAGGTAACAGGGTGTACAACATAGGTAAACACACAAGGGAGGTGTAGCTGTCTGTAGCTCACTTATCCAAATATATTTAAGATCAAACCTTTAATACAATAACATTTGTCAAATGAATACATTATCATATAAAGAAGAAGAAGAAAGGGAAACAGTCTCAGCACGCACATCATGCTTCACAGGGGTGGCTAGTGGTTCTAATCTTTTATCGTCAAAGGGGGTTGGGAAGGCCTAATGGGGGGGATCTCCCCTACACCGCGATTTTATATTATTCCCATGTGTTCTTCCGCCCCACATAACTGTACTGCCTTGTATCCCGCTCTGTATGTGAGGACAGTATAAGACAAGTGTCTAAGGTATAAGGGGAAGGGGGAAGAAGGGGGGGGGGCCAGGGACAGGACTTCTCAGAGTTGGGTGGGACGCCTGATCCCATAGGGCACTCACATAGTCTCTACACACACCCGTTTGTCACGGTCGCAGTTTAAACCACCCGTATTAACTCAACCATCTATCAGGGATCTGTATTCCTCCGACTCTTGGAAGACCAACCAGGGCCTCCAAGTGTTCCCAAACTGCTCGTCCCTGTCATGAAGGGACAGGGTCATGTCCTCCATTTCTCTAATGGAGGACACTTCCCTCAACCAGTCCCTCACCGACGGGGGCTCCTTTTGTTTCCACAGTCGTGGGACCACCTGCTTAGCCACGTTTAGCAGATGCACCAACAGGGACCTCCTGTATTTCCCGATGGGGCGGTAAACTAAATGCAGGAGTATGACGGCAGGATCGCCCCGTGTCTGAAATCCCGTGATCTTTTCGATAATAGGGATGACCCTACCCCAGTATGTCTGGACCCTGGGGCACTCCCAGAAAATATGAAGTAGAGTCCCCCTTTCCCGACCACACCTCCAGCAGCAACTGTCTGTCCCCGGGAACATCTTGCTAATCCTATCCGGGGTGTAGTACCATCTCGTTAATAGCTGGTAGTTCATTTCCTGCACCTTGGTGGCAACTGAGGAGGTGTGCACCAACACTGCCACCTTCTCTCTTTGTTTATCTGAGAGGGGTCTTCCCAGATCTGCTTCCCAGTCCCCCCAGAACTTTGGAGCGGTCTCTTGATTTCCGGAAAGCAGGGAGTATATCTTAGAGATAAGGTGGGAACGTTCCAGCTCGCCTGTGCAGATCTTTTCAAAGACTGTGAGGCTCCTGCACCTGTCCCTCCTAAAGCCTATGCAGGATAAGTAAGATTGGAAACAAAGGAGGTTCCAGGAATCAAGGTCCCTATCCGGCCACTTATCTTTCAATGCACTCAGTGAGGTCCAGCCATTTGCAGCTATCAGGTTCCCGCTTCTCAGGTGTGGCAAGTCTAACCATCCCCTGAGTGAGGCTCTAGAGGGGAGTGTAGGATCGAGGGGAGTGTAGGATTGTTTAGGAGAGAGGTCAAGGGGGTTGGCCAGGGCGATATCCCCTCTCTAGCCCTATTCTTCCTAAAGGCGGTCAATGTCGCTGATATCGTGGGGTGTGTCTTAACATCAGACAAGGGGATTTCTTTATTCCATGGGACAACGTGAAGGGGGGTTGGCGTCATTGCTCTTTCCATGTTTACCCACCTCTTTGTAGTTCCACCTAACTGCCATTCGCATACCCGCTGCAAGTGGGAGGCTAACCAATATTGTTTTATATCCGGCAGCGCCATCCCTCCCCGCTGCTTCGGTCCACACAAGATCTGGAACCTTATCCTGGCTGCCTTCCTCTGCCAAACAAATCTTTTAAATGCCTGATTCAGATCCCTAAAAAAATGCTCGGGGAGGTGGATTGGCAGGGATTGGAAGAGGAACAGCAGGCGAGGCAACACCGACATCTTGATAATGTTGACTTTACCCATCCAAGAAAAGGTGGGCAGGTCCCATTTCTCTAGATCTGTCTTTATCCGTCGCGCAAGGGGTGCAAAGTTTAAGGCGAAGATGAGCGGGAGTTGACTCGGCAGTTGAGTACCCAGATAAGAAATTGAGGTACGAGCCCATCAGAGAGAGAAGGACAGCATCAAGGTCACGCTCAGCCCCGCCGGGAGTGTCACGTTTAGGGCCTCTGATTTACTGAAGTTTATTTTGAAGAAGGAGAGTCTTCCGTATACTTCAAACTCTTTCAATAGTACCGGGAGGGATATTATCTGATTACTGATGAAAAAAAGCAGGTCATCGGCGTAGGCTGCTATTTTGTGTGAGCCCTCCGAGGCGTCCACCCCCTGGATGTCCCCGTTGCTCTGCACCTTACATAAGAAAGGTTCCAGTGAGAGGGCAAAGAGGAGGGGCAACAGTGGGCAACCCTGCCGGGTGCCATTGCGAATGAGCACCGGCTCGGACAGGAGGCCGTTCACCCTAATCCTAGCAGAGGGGGTAGTGTATAGGGCTTCAATGTAGCTCCTCATCATATCTCCCAGCCCAGCGTGGCAAATTGTTTCTGACATAAACCGCCAATTGACCCTGTCGAAGGCCTTCTCTGCGTCTGTAGACAGGAGCATCGCGGGTAGCCCCTCGGATCGTACCTTGTAGATCGCGTTGATGGCTCTCACCACGTTGTCCCTAGCCTCCCTTCCCAACATGAATCCCGTTTGGTCCAGGTGCACAACCTGTGCTACTACTGGGGATAATCTGTTAGCGAGAATTTTCGCATACAGCTTCAGGTCCGTGTTGAGAAGGGAGATGGGGCAGTAGCTCTGACACACCAACGGGTCCTTACTGGGCTTATGCATGACTGTAATGTGAGCCTCGAGCTCCCTGTCCGAGAAGGCACCTCGTATTTCCGGGTCTGTAATTGAGTTCCAGGCTTTGAGCAGATGGGGGCCTAGGACTGGGAGAAACGATCTATAATACTTTACGGTGTAGCCGTCAGGGCCAGGGGCCTTTCCAGGTGGGGTCTGCTTTAAGGCTTTCTCTAACTCCTCCATGGCAATAGGGGCCTCCAGGGACTCCATAACTTCTCTCGGGGCTGTGGGCATCCCAGAGCTCCGTATGTACTCCCGTACCCTGTCTTGTGGGGTACCCCCCGTCACGCCTGGCGACAGGTTGTATAGGCTTTCGTAATATGCTCGGAACGCGGCGGCAATCTTTTCCGAGGCGTGTTGTTGAGACCCGTCCCGGATTTCAGCTATGTAATTTTGGGCGCGCTGTTTTTGCAGAGCCCAGGCTAGGAGTACGCTGCTCTTGTTCCCGAATTCGTAGTATGTGTGCCTACATTTTTTAATCACGTATTTAGCCTTACTCAAAAGTAGCGCGTTTAATTCTTCCCTTGCTTGCGTCAGCTCGCCGAGGACCCGGGACGCCTCGGACTGCTTGTGGGTCTGCTCCAAGGCCTTGACCCTCTCCAGGAGCTTAGCTAGTTGGCCCTCCCTTTCCTTTTTTAGTCTGGAGGCTTGGTTAATCAGCGTGCCCCTAATCACGCTCTTGTGCGCCTCCCACAGTGTCAAGGGCGACACTTCCCCGGTGCCATTCTCCCTAAAGTAGTTCTTGATGTTCTCATTGACCTCCTGTGTGACAAAAGTGTCCTGAAGAAGGGACTCATTAAGTCTCCACGTCATTGGGGCGAGGGGTCTATCGTTAATGTTCAGGTCCAGGTAAACCGGAGCATGATGTGAGAAAGAGGCTGGGTATATGCCACACCCCACCATTCTGTCCAGTAAGCTATGTGAAACCAAAATGTAATCGATCCTGGAGTACGTCCCGTGGGCCCTGGAGTAGAAGGAGTAATCCCTCTCCTTGGGGTTGGCAACCGCCAGGCAGCCACCAGCTGCATACAGTGCAATTTTTTCCGGAGTACTCTGATGCTTGCCTGGGACAGCACTGATTTGCCTGTGGATGTGTCTAAAATGGGTTCCATAGCCAGGTTAAAATTGCCCCCCAGGATCACCTCCCCCTCTGCGAACTCTTCTAGTTTGTCGAGCGCCTGGGTCAGGAACCTGAGCTGGCCTTGGTTAGGGGCATAGAGTGATGCAAGTGTATATTTCCTACGACCCAGCAGCCCTTTAATCATTATCACTCTACCCCATTCGTCACTCCATTCCTCCAGTAAACTGGAGGTCCCTGGACATCAGAATTGCGACTCCCTTTTTTTTCTTACCCTCCTCTGTGCAGCTGGTGTATATCTGGACAAAGTCCCTGCCAGTGAGTCGCGGGACGGCGGTCTTTTTAAAATGGGTCTCCTGTATAAATGCTATCTTCACCCTCTGCCTCCTCAACTCCTGCCAAAGGATCGTTCTTTTTTCCGGGGAGTTAAGCCCCTTCACATTGAGCGACACCACCTTTACAGAACTCATCTCTAAGCCAAGTCCCAAGGAGTCCTAAGGAAAAGGGCGACGTAGGGAAGGGGGGGAGTAGGGGGCTTCTAAGACAAGGGGCTTCTAAGACAAGGGTAGGGGAAGAGGAAGAGGGGGCTGGAGAGTAGTGGAAAGCTAACTCCAGCAAAGTACCGGTGCTACGCCAACTGATGTGCACCGGCTACGGTGCCAATTACTTTCACGGGGTGGGCGCCTGGCCCGAGTCCCCCGATGGGATGTAAATCTCGCTCTCCCGTCTAAGAGGATCCGAGGGTCCTCTCAGAGGGGCGCACGCAAGATTCCGTGGGGGGTGGAAGGTCTAACTCTCGGTCGGTGCGCGGGGTCCGCACCTTGAATATCGCTAATTAATGAGGCACAGAACAAACAAATCAAACTTAACTTTAACCATAACTAAGGCATCAAACCGGCTGAACGAGATGTAAACATTTCAAACCTTATGGATGACTGCAACGCTCACCGTCCACCCGAGCTCCTCGCTCCATGCCCCCGGGAGATTCCCAGCAGCTGGCTCGTGGGTCGACTGCGGACTGATCATCCCAGCTCCCCGTACAAGGGGGGCAAGCAATGATGATGGGGGGATGCGGGGAGGACACCGGGGAGGCAGCAAAGGAGAGAAAAAAAAAAATATATATATATATATATATATATATATTCAGAGCATTAGTACCGGGGGCGGCGTTTCTACCCAGCGGGGCCGGATCACTCCAGGCCTACCTATGCTGTCCCCTCCCTCCTCCACGGCCACCCCGGGGACCACCCCCTGGGCGACGGGGCAGCCGTCCGGCGAACACGGTCAGATCGGGCGCAGTCCAGTCCGGAATGTCAATCGGCTCAGAATCCAGGAAACGAAAAAGATCCGGCAACTGTCCTGGGGCTTTAAGTATGAAAAGGCTTCCGTTCTTCCGGACAATGAGCTGAAAAGGGTGGCCCCATCTGTAAACCGCTCCTTGTCGGCTAATTACTTCCAGCAATGGTTTCAGGATCCTGCGCATGTGCAATGTCCTGCGGGATAAGTCCTGTAGGATGATCACCTGGGCTCCCTGGTACGTGAGGGGCCCTTTTTCCCAGGCCCTTCTCAGAATCTCCTCCTTTATTTTGAAGAAATGGACCCTGCAAATGATGTCTCTGGGTCTGTCGCCTTCCTGAGAGGGGGGCCCCAGGGCCCTATGCACCCGGTCTAGCTCAATGACATTCTCGCTTGGCTGCTCGAGTAGGGTGTTGAAGATGGAAGTGACGGCCTGCAGAAGACCCTGAGCTCCTATCGACTCCGGGACCCCCCGTAGCGGGAGGTTATTCCTTCTGCTCCTGTTTTCCGCGTCGTCATGTGCCAGGAACAGATCCGAAAAAAGCCTTTTGTTGGTTTCTTGTTGCTGCTCCATCGCTGTCATTCGTTCTGATAGGGTGCTATGCGAGGTTTCCATGCCATCCAATCTCTGGGTGACCTCCGTTACTTTTCCCTGGAGGCTCGCCAACTCTCTTTTTATAGTCCCTTCCATTCTAGAGACATACCCATCAAAGTCTCCTCATGTAGGGAGGCCTCGTAGGGCCTCACTGATATTGATCCGAACCGCCTCCGCTACAGACTGTGATATAATATCCAGAGGGATGGATGGGGCCTGACTCTGCCTGGGTGTGGGGGCCCACTCCTCGCATCTCTTCCGTTGCGTGTTGTAAGGGGGCGCACGCTGATCAAACTCCCATGACGGGCTGGGCCATGCCCGATCAGCTCGGGGAGGGAGGTCACCAGCGCGCCTCTCAAGGGACGCGACACGCTGTGAGAATCCCCCGTCGGACCAGGAGCCGCGCCGCTCTGGCCTTGGCTCTCTAGGTGTTGGGGACGTCACTGGGCTAATGTGTGGCGATGTAATGTGTATGCCCCATCTTGAGTTTGGGCTCCCAGGGGGTGTTGGGGTGCCCGACATGAAGCTGCTCCCGGGGGGCGCCTGTGTGCCTGCCATTGCTGGGGGCCTGGACTGGGCCGGACCGGGCCATTCATGAGGGGAGGCCACTCCCTGTTTTCCGAGGAGTCAGGGCTGACAGCTGGTGTCCCTAAGTTCTGCGACCCATGTGCATGTAGAATTGGCGGCATTGACCCTCCCCCGCTCTGGGGACGCACATCCCCTATTGCCTGTGGAGTTGTGGGTGATTGGGGACAAGTGCTCAGGCTTGGGCCCTTCTCTACATTCGGCGCAGCGGGCCCGCCGGGTATTCCCTCGGTCATTCCCGTCGGCCGGTCCGGCGCCCTATGCACGAGCGCCTGGACCACATGCGGGCGCCCCCGCTCTTCTGCCGACATTGGCGTCTCACTGCCTGGGTGGGCAGCCAGTCTCGCCTCCTCCTCCTCTGTGAGACTGGCGCCCTTCACCGCCGCCAGCCCGGGCGCTGAAGAACTCACCGCGTGCTGCTCCTCGCCAGACCGTCCCGCGGCCCCGCCCGCTGCCATCTTGGATGATGTCGCCGGGTCTTCTGCCTCCTCTCCCCAACGAAGTAGGAGGTGATGGCCCGGTCCTTGTTCCTCTGGGCTGCTGGGCGCTGCTTCCCCTTCCTGGGCATCCGTCTGCCTGTCGCCGGTTGTTGACTGTGCCTCTGATCGTGGTGAGTAAGGTGCGGAGCTCCCTCAGATTGCTCCTCACGCCGCCATGCCAAGCCACGCCCCCCCCGACAGGGTCTTTGCATTCATTTTTAGCTAGAGCACCTGCCTATATTGCTCTTGCTTTTCTACAAAAAACACGTTTTAAAGCTTGCTGCAGTGCATTTAACTCTGACCAGGGTCCTCCTATTTAGGGTCATCTGATAGTGTCCTTGCATTTATTTTTAGCTTAAGCACCTGCCTATATTGCTCTTGCTTTTTTACCAAAACCGCATTTTAAAGCTTGCTGTAGTCTATTTAACTCTGACCAGGAGCATCCCCTTTAAGGCCATCTGATAGAGTTGTTGCATTTCTTTTAAACTAGAGAACCTGCCTATATTGTATATTTATAGTGTATTTAACCCTGAGCAGAGTCATCCCATCTAAGGCCGTCTGACAATGTCTTTGCATTTTTTTTAGCTAGAGCACCTGCCTACATTGCTCTTGCTTTTCTACTAAAACCACGTTTTAAAGCTTGCTGTAGTGCATTTAACTCTGAACAGGGTCAAACCATTTAAAGCCATCTAATAGAGTATTTGCATTTCTTTTTAGCTAGAGAACCTGCCTATATTGTTCATGATTTTCTACCAAAACAATGTTTTAAAGCTTGCTGTAGTGCATTTAACTCTGAGCAAGGTCATTCCATCTAAGGCCATCTGAAAGTGTCTTTGCATTTGTTTTTAGCTAGAGCACCTGCCGATATTGCTCTTGCTTTTATACCAAAACCAAGTTTTAAAGTTTGCTACAATGCATTTAACACTTACCAGGGGCATCACAATTAAGGCCACATGACAGTGTGTTTGCATTTGGTTTTATACCCAGGCCTTGAAAGCCTAGTTAGTTTTACAGATCACACCCACCAACATATATTGCTCTTGCTTTTCTTCCAAAACCATGTTTAAAAGCTTGTAGTAGTGCACTTAACCCTGTCCAGAGTCATCCAAATTAAGCCTTCTGACAATGTCTTTGTATTTGTTTTCTTAGCAAGTGCACCTCCCTATATTGTTTCTTTGCTTTTCTACCATAACCCCTTTTTAAAGCTTGCTGTAGTGCATTTAAACTCTGAGCAGGGGCATCCCATTTAAGGCCATCTGACAGTGTGTTTGCAGTTGGTTTTATGCCCGGCCCTTGCAAGCCTACTTAGTGTTACAGATCACACCCGCGTTCCTTTATTGCTCTTGCTTTTCTACCAAAACCACATTTTAAAGCTTGCTGTTAGTGAAATTAGCTCTGACCAGGAGCATCCTATTTAACCCTTCTAGTGCCAGCTACGTGAGTCTCACATAGCTGCCTCTACTCCACTTAAGTGCCAGCTACGTGAGACTCACGTAGCTGATTTAAACCCCCACAGTAAAAAAAATCTAAAAGTAAAATACTCACCTGACCCCTCGTTGGATCCAGCCGGGTCTCCTCTTTAATTTAGTGCCATCCGATCCCCTTGGGGGGTCGGATGGCTCCAGGAGAGCCCCCGGAGTAGCACTCCCCGCTTCGGCAGCAGCAGCTGCTAACTATAAAAATAAAAAATGTAAAATGACATTTACTTACCTGCAGTCGCGCTGCCTCCCTCCGGTCTTCTCTTCACTGGGGGGGGGGGCCTCCGATGGCCCCCCCTGGCTCTTCAGCTTCAGGGGAGAGCCTGAAAGGGCTCTCCCCCTCCTCTCCCGACGGGCGCCGCCATCTTGCTGTTAAGCCCCGCCCCTTATGACGTCACTCACCGGGTGTCGTCCTGGCTCCCTGCTGCTCTTCATTCAGATGCGATCATGCTGGCCACAGGAGCAGAGGGGCAGGTGATCAGATCATCACCTGCCCCTCTGCTACTGTAGCCAGCATGATCACATCTGTCATCACATCGAGGGACAAAGGAGCTGACGATCGGAGGTTAGTAAAGTAAAAAAAAGTTTTTACTTTTTAATAAAAGTAATTTTTTCTTATGTGTCAGTGTGTTTTTATGTTAACCCTTTGTGAACTGGTAAGGGGTCACAAGGCTGGGGGCTGGCAAGTCACCTGCAACTAGCGGGTGACTTGCCATTAACCCCCGCACCCCCAATTACCTGCCTCCCCAAAGCCCAGGGGGGGGGGGGCAGAAGAGCCCGGGCCCACACAGGCTATGTGGGCTTGTAGGCTCAAGAAAAGCACATACATATAAAGACATGGTTAAATGCTGGGCTGGTGAGAAACACAAGGCAGGCTGAACAAACTGCCAGAAAAAAGACATTCATTTATTATCCAAAAATGTAAAGGCACAGGACATATATGCACATATGGGTACAAACACAAAACACTGCTGGGGAATTAAAATAGCAATTGCTGTATTAAAAAGTAACATGAAGGGCCCCTGCCAGGAATTCCTGGGCTTCACACATCCCTCTTCACACAAACCAATTGCACCAGCTGGCCAGCCTTTTATACCCTAGGGCAGCAAATGCCCATCAATAATTAATAGGAAATCAAGAGGCAATTCATATGCGTAAATGTCCCGAAAGGACTAAATAAAGCTAGGCGCGCTGATTTCTATAAATGGCATCCCATTGATAGTAAGTTGAGCATGCTGGCAAAGAGTTCACCACTTAATGATGGCCGTGTATATTACAGAGCATCCATATATAGGCTCCGCCACAAGGCGGACATTGATGCAGGGGCTCACAGGCTCACAGGCTCAAAGCAGCTGGACAACTGAATTGCGCAATATCTTGGCGTTGCAAAACTCATAACCAGTGAAGGACTAATCTCACCGCCCTTTGCAAATCAGTGTTCATGCTTCCTCCTTGCAATGTCAGTCACAGCATGCTGGCGCGCACTTCACGCGCTGAACTGAAGACTGGATATTATGCGGCCATGGTCCATTGGTAGTGTCAGAAGAAGGGGCGTGGCCAAGGGCCCGTCACCGACAGCTGTTTCGCTCCGCCAATGGAGCTTCGTCAGGGTGGGGAGGGCCGGTGCTGACAGCCTAATTTATACTGGCAAAACACATCTCCTAATTGTCACTCGTTGAGCATTACTGCTTTAACTCTTGGTGTGCTGGTCTGTAACAACCAGACCCGTTTTTGCTCAGTGTTCACTTGGCCGCATCTGATTTAATTTATTATTGTAGTATCAATAGGCAAGTAGAACTGCTTCCTTCAGGGACTCTTCACATAGCTACTTAGTTTGCACTTATAGGAGTGATATACGGATGACACTTAGGATTTAACATCTTATATAGAATGTAGTCATCATCATTGAACTCCTCCTTACAATTTGTTGATTCCTTCCTTAGAAGTATAACTTCTCTAGCAAACTCTAGATATTATTGACAACACCACACAAAACAGATATTCATCTCCTCCACATTTAGCTAATATTGTAATCTCATTCATTCATTTTATTTTATCTTACTTTTACTTTATTTTTATTTAATCTCTATCCAACAAAAATGGTGAATGAAATACTATACCCTATTAAGAAAGAAAAAATTAAAAGGAAAAGGATAAATCTATTTATATGCCTACTACACCCACATGCAGTGACCCTAAATGAAAAAGCAAGTGTACCTACACCAAAATAAACATACAGGATGAGTATACCAGTGAAAAAAACATATAAATAGAGTAGAATGAAAACCCACAAGTGTGGAAATTATAAAAATGTATAGAGTCTATATGAATTAATGTAGTTTATTATTGCACTATGGGACCCAAAGGAATTTATATGACCACCTATGAGGGTACATATCACAACGCAGTTTTAACTAAGAAGCCAATCCGAGAACAAATCTCAGAGAAAGGCATTTAAACCCCTTTCAGTGTTGAGTCCCACTGGGACCATGGTCCCTAGTTCATAAATAAGTCTGGCTTCTTGTTGGAGGAGTCGGGTATTACCGGGCCCTCCCCTGCTGTTTTCTTTCAACTTAAAAATTCCACATACAACAAGACCAGTAGGGTCACTGTTATGAAAAACTCTGAAATGCTCCGCCACGGGGCTTTTTTCGTAATTTTTCTTAATGTCTCTTACATGCTCCCCAATACATACCCGCAATTCTCTTTTCGTTTTTCCCACATACTTCTTATTGCAGGGACATGAAAGTAGATAAATTACATATCTAGAAGAACAGGTAATAAATTCTGTTATAGGTCTAGGATTGATACTTTTTGGGCCGCTGAAGCTACTAGTCCTTATCATAAAGGGGCATACAGTGACCACATTTGAAAAAAAACACAATTTTGGTCACACTTTTCTCTATTTGAGGCTTATATTCACTGCGTACCAACAGGTCACGGAAATTTGGTGCCCGTTTCGCCTTCAACAGGTCTTGGCCCGACATGTTTAGCTATAATTGGATCTAAAAGTAAAACATGCCAATGGGATTGCAATATATTTCGAAATTTCTCCCAGTGTACGCTATATTTGGTGATTAGCCGAACAGGTTGTACATCAGTCGCTCTCTTGGCACTTGGCCTTGATAGCAAGGTTGCTCTTGGACGATCCAAGGCCTTACGAAAACATGTACGTAGCAGGCGATGGGGGTATCCCCTCTCTCTAAATCTCCTAGTCAACTCCCGGGCCTCCCGGGCGTAATCACTCTTGGTGCTACAGATCCTCCGAGTATGCAGGAACTGGCCAAGGGGGATCCCACGCCTCAGTGGGCCCGGGTGGTGACTGGAAAAATGGAGGAAGGTATTGCCTGCTGTAGGTTTACGATACGTAGTTGTGACCAACTTGCCCATACCCTTGCAGATGCTAAAAATCCAAAAATCCAAAAACTCAAAAGAGTCAAAGCTCACTTTGTAGGTAAGTCTGATGTTACGTTGGTTCTGATTAAGAGCACCAATGAATTCTTCAAGGGGGCCACAAAAGCTGGCCCCTCCACTCTGTTCCAACAAGCCCCCATAGCTGGTCCCGGGCTGGTTATGACGGGTAAGGGGGACCCTACGTCATTATTTTAAGGGTTAGGGTTAGCCTAATCCTAACCCCTAAAATTCCAAAAAAATGGGGTCGTCCCTATGTAAATTTGTTGGGGATTTTTAAGGGTTAGGGTCAGCCTAACCCTAACCCTTAAAATTCCCCCAAAAAATGCCCCCCCCCGGGAGGGGGGCCCCTATGTCATTTTTTGGGGGGAGAGCACTTTATAACATTTACAAATAAAATACAACTACTATCCACACTATAAACATAAGGGGTTAATTAAAAAAAAAAAAAGACATATAGTCCCCACTCCCGGGGGGGAGGGGGGACTCAATTTTTTGGGGAATTTTAAGGGCATATGACAAAGAATGCGGGGGCTACCGATACATATGTGGTACCGTTGTAATCAGGAGAAATGGGACTATCAAATGGCGCAAAATGGGGAAAATGACCTGTCAACAGAGGGTGACAAAACTTCAAGTAGGCTGGCAATTAAAAGGGTTAATAGTACCTATGCATGTTGGGTATTGTTCTGTTCGGGGGACCTTGCGCTTTTAGATTTCGCTTTTTTTTTCTTGTTTACATGGTTTTTATTCTGCTTTTTTATCATTTTTCTTAGGGAAACCCTGTGCAACCTAAGAATTCTTCAATGGATTACTTACAGAAAGATGAGCCCACTACAACAAGCTCAGTACGCTTAGAAAGCTTAACATGTGTACTTTCAGGGAATATATGGTTTATGGGGGATATTCCAAATGTAAAGGGTTGTTTTGGTTGAAAAATTGCAAGGTGCGCACTTTGTCTGCAGAGCTAAAAATTTCAAGTACAATTACAGTTATGCGCACCCTTTACTTTGGGGTGTTTGGCAACTCTTCCCTTGACAGTACCTATGCATATATTGGGTATCGTTCTGTTCGGAGCATGTTACTTTTTCAGATTTTACTTGTTTTTTCTTGTTTGCATATAGTTTTTTTCAGGAAAATGTGGCTTTGATTCTTCTTTTTTATTCTTTTTTAGGGAAACGCTGTGCAACCAAAGAATACATTGAGGGATTACTTCCAGAAAACTGCGCCAATGTCAACAAACCTGGTACGCCTAGAAAGCTTGAGGTGTGTAAACTTACATTTTTTATTACAAAAAACACTACAAATTGCAAAAAATAGTTTATTTTTTATTTTTTTGCACATATTTCACCCAAATGTATTGAGAATACACTAAAAAAAGGCCAAACAAGATATTGTATGTTGAAGCTCAGACTCTGTCTATATAATTTTCCTGGAAAATCCCTGGAAATCCCTTCAAAAATCAAGGTTGAACATATGTAGCGCAAAATAGTGAAACGTGATCTGGCAACAAAGGGTGACAAAAATTCTAGGAAGGCTGGCACTTAAACGGTTAAGGCCATCTGACAGTGTGTTTGCATTTGGTTTTATACCTAGGCTTTTTAAGCCTACTTAGTGTTACAGATCACACCCACATGCCTATATTGCTCTTGCTTTTCTACCAAAACCATGTTTTAATGTTTGCAGTAGTGCATTTAACTCTTACCAGGGTTATCCCATTTAAGGACATCTGACAGTGTGTTTGCACTTGGGTTTATACCCACACCTAGCACGCCTAGTTAGGTTTACAGATCACACACACCTGCCTATTTTGCTCTTGGTCATCTACCTACACCATGTTCTAAAGCTTGCTGTAGTGTATTTAACTCTGGCCAGGGGCATCCCATTTAAGGCCACCTGTGTGTGTTTTTGCATTTCTTTTTAGCTAGAGCACCTGCCTATATTGCTCTTGCTTTTCTACCAAAAACAAGTTTTAAAGCTTGCTGTAGTGCATTTAAATGTGAAACGGCATCCCATTTAAGTCAATCTGACAGTGTCTTTGCATTTGGTTTTAAACCCATGCCATGCAAACCTAGTTAGTGTTACAGATCACACCCACCTGCCAATATTGCTCTTCTACCAAAACCACATTTTAAAGTTTGCTGTAGTGCACTTACCAGGGTCATCTGATGTAAGGCCATCTGACAGTGAGTTTGCATTTGGTTTCATACCCAGACCTAGCAAGCCTAGTTAGTTTTACAGATCACGACCACCTGCCTATTTTGCTTTTGGCTATCTACCTACACCATGTTTTAAAGCTTGCTGTAGTGCATTTAACTGTGACCAGGCCCATTTAAGGCCATCTGATAGTTTCCTTGCATTTCTTTTTAGCTTGAGCACCAGCCTATATTGCTCTTGCTTTTCTACCAAAACCACATTTTAAAGCATGCTGTAGTGTATTTAACTCTGACCAGGGGCATCCCATTTAAGGCCATCTGAAAGTGTGTTTGCATTTATTTTTAGCTAGATCACCTGCCTATATTGCTCTTGCTTTTTTTTTTTACCAAATCCAGGAGCAGTATCGCAATTTTTTCTTGGTGACTTATATTTAAATGGTACTTTGAATGTAGGTAAGTGTTGGAATAAGAATTACAAATTTAGAAAAAAATGATGTCTGTGTTGTGCAGCTGGAGACTAATAACTCATGTTTATGTCTGCTGAGTGTCGGAGCCTGTTCAGTGCTGGCAGCCGTCCAGCATAAGATAACAACATTGCAACATTGCCTGGCCAGAACTCATATATCTAAAACAGAGAGAAAAGCTCTAGAAATCATTTAGCTGATTTTGACAGTTTTCCCTTCATGTTGGCTCTGCTGCAGAATCTTTCAGTTTACCATTTTCTCTCTCTTTTCTCAACACATTTTCCCATATGATCTTTCTTTCAGCTTTGTGTGTTTTTAACAAAGCCCAACCCAGGATTTTCACTATCTGGAGTTTTGCTTTGTGCCCCTAGGGACATCCTGACTTGGGATGCCCTGATATGTGAAATCCCCAAGTTCGCCTGTGAAAACGTACCTTTCCCTGTCCCACAGCGCATGCGCGGGCTCTCATCCAATCAGCTCTGTTTGCACGCAGATGGGGAGCCTGAGCAGCAACCTTCCTGGCCGCCCGGCCTGTCTAAATGACTATCTGCATGAGCGCGCCAGAAAAATGGGGGGATCTGTGGTTATCCAGGGATCGTTTCACACAGTGGGGCATCCCGATTTAGAATGCCCAAGGGGGAAAGACAATGGCCGGGTCTTACAGACTTCAGGGTCGGCAACTCAGGGTTTTGTTCCACTTTAATACCTTTATATTTTCCTGCACAGTTATTCAAAGAAGAATTTCAGTAATTTTCAAATCAGTTTAGTTTATTTTGTATAGATTTTACACATTTGAGTCACCTGGTCTCATAACAAAAGCAGCACCTCACACACACACACAGCCATTACCACTGATTACAGTGTCAGGAGACCAGTGGGCTAAATGAAGCAGCTTACTAAATACAACCCAGCAGATCCCCCTATTCAGCAAATGGACTGAGCCATTGTCATTATACAATTTAAAAGAAAGGTATATATTTTTTCCGTTTTCTATCGCCACATTATTTATACACATGTTAGAAGCTATTGTGTGGCTATTTAATTATTTATCTTTTTACTGCTCCTTTAACTCTGACCAGGATCATCCCATTTAAGGCCATCTGACAATGTCTTTGCATTTGTTTTTAGCTAGTGCAC
This sequence comes from Gastrophryne carolinensis, assembly GCA_027917425.1. Lineage (NCBI taxonomy): Eukaryota > Metazoa > Chordata > Amphibia > Anura > Microhylidae > Gastrophryne > Gastrophryne carolinensis. The sequence continues at coordinate 341,310,693 of CM051237.1, read as the reverse complement.
CTGCCTTTATTAACCTTGCTTTTCTACCAAAACCACATTTTAAAGCATGCTGTAGTGTATTTAACTCTGACCAGGGGCATCCCATTTAAGGCCATCTGAAAGTGTGTTTGCATTTATTTTTAGCTAGATCACCTGCCTATATTGCTCTTGCTTTTTTTTTTTACCAAATCCAGGAGCAGTATCGCAATTTTTTCTTGGTGACTTATATTTAAATGGTACTTTGAATGTAGGTAAGTGTTGGAATAAGAATTACAAATTTAGAAAAAAATGATGTCTGTGTTGTGCAGCTGGAGACTAATAACTCATGTTTATGTCTGCTGAGTGTCGGAGCCTGTTCAGTGCTGGCAGCCGTCCAGCATAAGATAACAACATTGCAACATTGCCTGGCCAGAACTCATATATCTAAAACAGAGAGAAAAGCTCTAGAAATCATTTAGCTGATTTTGACAGTTTTCCCTTCATGTTGGCTCTGCTGCAGAATCTTTCAGTTTACCATTTTCTCTCTCTTTTCTCAACACATTTTCCCATATGATCTTTCTTTCAGCTTTGTGTGTTTTTAACAAAGCCCAACCCAGGATTTTCACTATCTGGAGTTTTGCTTTGTGCCCCTAGGGACATCCTGACTTGGGATGCCCTGATATGTGAAATCCCCAAGTTCGCCTGTGAAAACGTACCTTTCCCTGTCCCACAGCGCATGCGCGGGCTCTCATCCAATCAGCTCTGTTTGCACGCAGATGGGGAGCCTGAGCAGCAACCTTCCTGGCCGCCCGGCCTGTCTAAATGACTATCTGCATGAGCGCGCCAGAAAAATGGGGGGATCTGTGGTTATCCAGGGATCGTTTCACACAGTGGGGCATCCCGATTTAGAATGCCCAAGGGGGAAAGACAATGGCCGGGTCTTACAGACTTCAGGGTCGGCAACTCAGGGTTTTGTTCCACTTTAATACCTTTATATTTTCCTGCACAGTTATTCAAAGAAGAATTTCAGTAATTTTCAAATCAGTTTAGTTTATTTTGTATAGATTTTACACATTTGAGTCACCTGGTCTCATAACAAAAGCAGCACCTCACACACACACACAGCCATTACCACTGATTACAGTGTCAGGAGACCAGTGGGCTAAATGAAGCAGCTTACTAAATACAACCCAGCAGATCCCCCTATTCAGCAAATGGACTGAGCCATTGTCATTATACAATTTAAAAGAAAGGTATATATTTTTTCCGTTTTCTATCGCCACATTATTTATACACATGTTAGAAGCTATTGTGTGGCTATTTAATTATTTATCTTTTTACTGCTCCTTTAACTCTGACCAGGGTCATCCCATTTAAGGCCATCTGACAATGTCTTTGCATTTGTTTTTAGCTAGTGCACCTGCCTTTATTAACCTTGCTTTTCTACCAAAACCACATTTTAAAGCTTGCTGTAGTGAATTTAACTCTGACCAGGAGCATCCCATTTAAGGCCATCTGATAGTGTATTTGCATTTGTTTTTATCCAGAGCACCAGCCTATATTGCTCTTGACTTTTTACCAAACACACGTTTTAAAGCTTGATGCATTTAACTCTGACCAGGGGCATCCCATTTAGGACCATCTATGAGTGTCTTTGCATTTCTTTTTAGCTTGAGCACCTACCTATATTGCTCTTGCTTTTCTACCAAAACCACATTTTAAAGTTTGCTGTAGTGCATTTAACTCTGACCAGGAGCTTCCCATATAAGGCCACCTGACAGTGTGTTTGCATTTGGTTTTATACCTAGGCCTTGCAAGACTAGTCAGTGTTACAGATCACATCCACCTTCCCATATTGCTCTTGCTTTTCTACCAAATACACGTTCTAAAGTTTGGTGTAGTGCATTTAACTCTGACCAGGGTCATCCCATTTAATGACCCCTATACCAGTTCACAAGGCTGGGGGGATGGCAAGTCACCTGCGACTAGTGGGTGACTTGCCATAAACCCCTGGCACCCCCATTACCTGCCTCCCCAAAGCCCAGGGGGGGGGGGCAGAAGAGCCCGGACCCACGGGCTATGCGGGCTTGTAGCCTGCAGGGCCAGGGGCCACAAAAGCTGGCCCCTGTGCCCTGTTTCTACAAGCCCTGCATAGCTGGTCCTGGGCTGGTTACTTTGGGTAAGGGGGACCCCATGTAAATTATTTGGGGGACTTTTAATGGTTTTTAACCCTTAAAAATCCCCCCAAAAATGCCCCCAATTTAACCCTTTGTAGTGTGGATGGTAGTTGTATTTTATTTGTAAATGCTATAAAGTACTTGTTTCAGTTAGGAGGGGTCTCCTGGGCAGGAACGGGGGGCTACCGATAAATATGTGGTACCGCTCTAATCGGTAGAAATGGGGTTTTCACATTCAATATGGTTTTCCTTAATAAAATACATTTTTTATTTAAAATAAGGGAGTAAATTTTGTAAAAAAAATTGTATTTTTTTTCCATAATAATATTGTAAAAAACGAAATAAAAATTACAAACAAGACATTTCATGTTAAAGCCTAAACTCTGCTGCAAAAAAAAAATATATATAATTTTCCTGAAAATTCCAGCAAAAATTGTGCAAAACATGGAGCAAAATGGGGAAAAATGACCTGTCAACAGAGGGTGACAAAATCTCAAGTACGCTGGCAATTAAAAGGGTTAAAAGTAGCTATGCATGTTGGGTATTGTTCTGTTTTGGGGGACCTTGCGCTTTCAGACTTAGCTTGTTTTTTCTGGTTTGCATATTTATATTTTAGGAAAAGGTGTTTTTTATTCAGCTTTTTAATACATTTTTTAGGGAAACCCTGCGCAACCAAATCATTCTTTGAGGGATTAATTCCAGAAAGATGGGCCCACTACAACAAGCTGGGTATGCTTAGAAAGCTTAACATGTGTAATTTCAGGGAATATATGGTTTATGGGGGATATTCCAAATGTAAAGGTTTGTTTTGGTTGAAAATTCGCAAGGTGCGCACTTTGTCTGCAGAGCTGAAATTTTGAAGTAAAATTACCGTTACGCACATGCTTTACTTTGGGGTGTTTGGCAACTCTTCTCTTGACAGTAGCTATCCATGTTGGGTATCGTTCTGGGGGGATGTTGCTTTTTCAGATTAAAGTTGTTTTTTCTTGTTTGTATCTAGTTTTTTAGGAAAATGTGGCTTTGATTCTGCTTTTTTATCCTTTTTTAGGGAAACTATTTGCAACCAAAGAATACATTGAGGAATTACTTCCAGAAAACTATGGCCACATCAACAAGCCTGGTACACCTAGAAAGCTTGAGGTGTGTACTTCCAGAGAATATATAGTTTGTTGGGGGTATTTCAAATGTAAAGGTATTTTTTTCTGGAAAAACTGCAAGGTGTGCATATTGCATAGCATAGTTGTATTTTATCTGAAAATCCCCTAAAGCGCTGTTTCAGTTTGGGGGAGTCTCCTGGGCAGCAAAGGGTGTCTACCTATACATATGTGGTATCGCTGTAACCGGAAGGAATTGGGATTTCACATGCAATAAGATTTTATTGACAAACTTACATTTTTTATTACAAAAAAAACTACAAATTGTAAAAAATAGATTTTTTTTATTTTTTTGCACATATTTCACCCAAAAATATTGAGAATACACCTAAAAAAAGACAAACAAGACATTTCATGTTAAAGCTCAGGCTCTGCTGAAAAAAACAAAAAAAAAATATATAATTTTCCTGGGAAATCCCTGGAAATCCCTTCAAAAGTCACATTTGAACATGGGGAGCGCAAAATAGTGCAAAATGGTCTGGCAACAAAGGGTGACAAAAACTCCAGGTAGGCTGGCACTTAAAGGGTTAAGGCCATCTGACAGTGTGTTTGCAGTTGGTTTTATGCCCAGGCCTTGCAAGCCTACTTAGGCCCTTATTTAACAAGGGATAGCGACAGGTAGCGACTGGTGAGCGGCCGGTAATGACGGGCCCCGCCACGAGAAAGCAGGCTCCCCACCACAATCACACATTAAGGTAAAAAAAAAAAAAAAAAATGTACAGAATTGGTATTACAGGTCTGATGTATTCATATTACAAAATTATTTTAAAAACTTTTTTTTTTTTGGTTTCCAAAAATATGGTTGTTTGGGGGTTAAAAAACTACTTTTAACCCATCGCCGCCAGTGCTCTAGGGTTTAAACATGCATTTTACAGCGCGATAATTTTTTGAGCGTGATAAGTTAATGAATATGGTGGAAGCCGGTCGCTCTGACCAGTCGCTATCATGCGCTCCCATACAGTGCGGAACCTGTCAAATAGCGACTCCCAATATTCAACATTACGGCAAACCGACTGAGTCGCTATCAACTACCGAACACCGGCCAAGCACAGCGACTACTAGCGGGCGCTCTGAAAATGCCGCTACAGTCGTTCAACTGTCGCTACCTGCCGCTGTTAATGAATCGGCCTCCCAGTGTTACAGATCACTCCTACCTTCCTTTATTGCTCTTGCTTTTCTACCAAAACCACATTTTAAAGCTTGCTGTAGTGAATTTAACTCTGACCAGGAGTATCCCTTTTAAAACCACCTGATAGAGTATTTTCATTTCTTTTTAACTAGAGAACCTGCCTATATTGCTCTTGATTTTCTGCCAAAACCACGTTTTAAAGCTTGCTATAGTGCATTTATCTCTGAGCAGTCTCATCTTATTTAAGGCCATCTGACAGTGTGTTTGCACTTGGTTTTATACCCAGGCCTTGCAAGCCTAGTTAGGTTTACAGATCACACACACCTGCCTATTTTGCTCTTGGTTATTTACCTACACCATGTTCTAAAGCTTGCTGTAGATTATTTAACTCTGAACAGGGGCATCCATTTTAAGGCCATCTGATAGTGTGTTTGCATTTGTTTTCAGCTAGAGCACCAGCCTAAATTGCTCTTTCTTTTCTACAAAACCCATGTTTTAAAGCTTGTTGTAGTGCATTTAACTCTGACTAGGAGCATCCCATTTAAGGCCATCTAAGAGTGTCTTTGCATTTCTTTTTAGCTAGAGCACCTGCCTATATTGCTCTTGCTTTTCTACCAAAACCTAGAGCGCATTTATAACCAGGCCTTGCAAGCCCAGTTAGTTTTACAGATCACACCCACCTACATATTTTACTCTTGGTTATCTACCAACACCATGTTTTAAAGCTTGCTGTAGTGAATTTAACTCTGACCAGGAGCATCCCATTTAAGGCCATCTGATAGTGTATTTGCATTTGTTATAATCCAGAGCACCAGACTATTTTGCTCTTGCTTTTCTACCAAAGCCACGTTTTAAAGCTTGCTGTAGTGCATTTAAGTCTGACCAGGGGCATCCCATTATGACCATCTAACATTGTTTTTGCATTTCTTTTTAGCTAGAACACCTGCATATATTGCTCTTGCTTTTCTACTAAAACCATGTTTTAAAGTTTGCTGTAGTGTATTTAACTCTGACCAGCGGCATCCCATTTAAGGCCATCTGACAGTGTGTTTGCATTTCTTTTTAGCTAGAGCACCTGCCTATATTGATTTTGCTTTTCTACCAAAACCACGCTTTAAAGTTTGCTGTAGAGCATTTAACTCTGACCAGGGTCATACCATTTAAGGCCAGTGTGTTTGCATTTAGTTTTATACTCAGGCCTTGCAAGCCTAGTTAGTTTTACAGATCACAACCAACAGCCTATTTTGCTCTTGGTTATCTACCAACACCATGTTTTAAAGCTTGCTGTAGTGCATTTAAATTTTAACCAGGGTAATCCCATTTAAGGCCATCTGATAGTGTCCTTGCATTTCTTTTTAGCTAGACCGCAAGCCTATATTGCTCTTGCTTTTTTAACAAAGCCACATTTTAAAGCTTGCTGTAGTTTTTTAACTCTGACCAGGGGCATCCCATTTAAGGCCATCTGACAGTGTGTTTGCATTTGTTTTTAGCTAGAGCACCTGTATTTATTGCTCTTGCTTTTCTACCAAAACCGCAGTTTAAAACTTGCAGTAGTGAATTTAGCTCTGACCAGAACCATCACATTTAAGGCCATCTGACAGTGTGTTTGCATTTGGTTATATACCTAGGCTTTGCAAGCCTAGTTAGTGTTAAAGATCACACCCACGTGCCTATATTGCTCTTGCTTTTCTACCAAAACCATGTTTTAAAGTTTGCAGTAGTGCATTTAACTCTTACCAGGGTTATGCCATTTAAGGACATCTGACAGTGTGTTTGCACTTGGTTTTATACCCAGGCCTTGCAAGCCAAGTTAGTTTTACAGATCACACACACCTGCCTATTTTGATCTTGGTTATCTACCTACACCATGTTCTAAAGCTTGCTGTAGTGTATTTAACTCTGACCAGGGTCATCCCATTTAACCCTTTTGCTGCCAGCCTACCTGTTGCCAGACCATGTTTCACTATTTTGCGCTACACATGTTCAACTGTGATTTTTGAAAGGATTTCCCAGGAAAATTATATATAGTTTTTTTCAACAGATGTTGGGGGGGGAGTTTCTTCAGGGGTTGGTGCATGTAACCACTCCCTGAGGGAGAAACTGGGCCGGTCAAGTCTCCAAGTCCCTACTCCCTTTTATTATAATATGTTGCGGGGGGAAAAGGGGTCTGCGTTTTAGCAGAGGACCCTTCTGGTGGGAGTATTTGAAGGGACTGTGTTCTTCTTGTTATGGTATATAATACATTTATTTCGTTAATTATAACATTCAAAAACACATATCAAATTTTTGTCACATATATGGTACAACTACATATTTTTCTACATATTTTTCACATTTTTTCACATATTTTTTGATATATATTGAGAATGGGTATAACAAATGAAGATAATATTAATATCTCCTTTTTGCCTTCTGTATGAAGGATAATCCTCATGTACAGTTCATAGCAAGCCTCTGTAAAATTCAGTTGTAGCAAGTGTTTTTGTGCAGACGTTTCGCATATAGCTTCTTCAGTGCACAATCTAATAATACATGATGTTTATTAGTACAAATAGACAGGTTTAAATCATATATACAGTCTTATTGGTTGTTATCCTACAGAAAAAACCCATACCTTATAATTAGTCAGTGTGGGGGAGGGGCGCTTGCTTGTCCATGGTTTTGGATTAATTCCCTAAGGTCAAATGTATATTTAATTATATATTGTTCAGAGGTTTCTGTTACAGCTATTAATAGCATGAGAAAAGTTTTTACCTCAGTAGGTGGCGCTGTGGTCCCTTATTTGTAGTGATGGCTTAGTCTGTAAGACAGATAAGCATAGTTCGTCTCATATTGTCACCAGGGAGCAATAATCTATGTAGTGCATATTGAGAAGCTGTAATTACCTCATCTGGGGGCTGTTCCTGTTCCGCTGAAACCGACCCTTTATTCTGCTGTGGGGCCGGTGGCGTCATGTCCGCTCTCGTTCGCCGCCCCCGGGATACAGAGCGCAGGCTGCGCTCTCATACCCGGGGGACGCCGCAGGGGGGCGGGGTTACGTCGCCATGGGGCCGCTCTCCGGCGTCTACTGCGGCCGCTATTGGGCGGTTGGCAGTGACGTCAGTCCGCCTATTGCAGGCAGAAGGAGAATGACATGTGGGGAAAGTGTCATTCTCCTGCTGGTCGGCCCCACTCAGCCGGAAGTAAACAAGACTCCATTTTGTTGTAGTCCTTATGGGGAAAAGATGTATGTTTATGTGTATTGTGTAGTCCTTCAATTGCGCTATGCTGCACCCGATATTCCTAATATTCTGTATGTGTTTGACTACTCTATATTTCACATGTTATGCATCCAGATTTGTTGTTTTTCAACCATGTTATTTTGTCATTTCTGTTTCAACCAGATAGCTTAGTATTTCTAAAAATTCTATTCTTTTAGGGGGGGAAAAAAGAAGGGGCCCTATTTATAGGGTATAATTACTAGCGTAGAACTAGTAGGAGGGGAAAAGAAGATATCTCTCAGTTTTGGGAGATTACAAAGCTGGGAGAGTATTGATAAATGGTGAAATTTGGGCTGTTTGGTAAAGGGAATGGTGTGTATATATATATATATATATATATATATATATATATATGTGGGAAACTTGGAAAAAAATATTGTTATAGGGAAATTCATCCGTATTTTGGTTTTGGAGCTATTTTAAGAAAGGGGCATAACTACAGCCCGGAGGGGTACAGGCTTTCAGGGTGACTATCCATTTGGTTTCCTGTTGCAGTGTTTTCTTTCGAATGTCGCCACCCCTCGGGTGATTATGTATTCTATCTAGCACTTGAAAATATATGCCTGTTAGGGACCCTTTATGGTAGCGGGTCCAGTGTCTTCCTACGGGTGTGAGCAGGTTTTGTTTCTTTATATCTCTAGTGTGTTCATAGATCCGAGTTTTCAATTTTCTATTGGTCTTTCCAATATAGAAATTGGGGCAATCACAGGTGAGTAAATATACCACGTCTTTTGTATCACAGTTGGCATAGTGTTTTTGTTTGATTGTTGTGCCTGTTGGGAGTACAATATCCGGGCCAGTTTTAATGTACTGACATGTTGAGCAGCCCTCACATCTGTACGTGCCTTGTACTTTGCAACACTGCTGTTTCACATCTCTTGTGAAGTGGCTGTTAACTAATTGATCTTTTATAGATCTGCCTTTCCTAAAAGTCAGTCTAGGGGTCTCTGTAATGAAAGGGCCTACTTCCGGGTCTCTCTTAAGGATATACCAGTGTGCTTTCAAGATTTGTCTGACAGTTTGGTGTTGGGAGTTATATGTAAGGATAAAAGGAGTATATTCGAGTTCATTCTTTTTTGTGTTACTGGTAGCTGTGTTCAATAGGGAGTCTCTATCTCTTGTCCGCACCCTATTGTATGCCCTTTTGAGTGTTTTATTGGAATATCCTCTTTCTCTTAATCTACGTCTAATGCCATCTGCTGCTATTTTGTAATCCTCTGTTGTGGTGCAGTTGCGCTTTGCCCTTAAATATTCCCCGTATGGGATGCTATTCTTTAATGGGGCAGGGTGTGCGCTTGTCGCTCTGAGTATATTGTTCGCGGCCGTTGGCTTTCTATAAAAGTTTGTGGATATTGTGCCCTTGGGGTCTATTCGGATTTTTAGGTCTAAAATAGCTGATTTCTTGTTGACTGTATTCCAGTGTAAATCTTAAGTTGAAGGTGTTATTGTTTAATGTCTTTACGAATTCTTCTAGTAAGGGGGTGGGGCCATCCCAGATGATGAGGATGTCATCTATATATCGGAACCATGTTACTACATGGTCCATGTACTTGCCAGTTGATTCTTCCTCCCAGATTATTCCCTCCCACCAGCCCAGGTAGAGGTTTGCGAAGGAAGGAGCACATATAGTGCCCATAGCGGTGCCTTGTCGTTGGTGGAAGAGTTGATTATCGAAAAGGAAAGTATTGTGCGTGAGTATGAATCTCAATAATTCTATCAGAAAAAGGTTATGGTCGTGTTCTGTGATGTCTAATTCATCTAGATAGTGTTTAACTGCCTGGAGGCCCAACTTGTGTGGGATGCTGGAGTATAATGCCTCCACATCCAAAGTCACTAGATGTGAATGTGGGGGGACCGTCATCTCCTGTAGGATGTTTAGTAAGTGAGGGGTGTCTTTCACATACGAGGAGAGGGACTCCACAAAGGGCCTGAGAAATGTGTCAATGTATTCGCTGGCTCTGCTAGTCAGTGATCCTATTCCTGCCACAATCGGGCGGCCTGGGGGATTGTTCTTTGCTTTATGTATCTTTGGTAGTGCATAAAAGGTTTGTGTGACCAAGTCCGTTACTGTCAAGAATTCCCATGTGGGTTTGTCAATTACTTTGTGTAAATAGGCTGTATTTATGATTGTGCTATATTCTTGTTGATCTTTTTTCAGCTGATGTGCGGAGGTCTTTTCATACCATTCCTTGTTATCAAGTATCTTATGGCACATTCTGGCGTATTGTGTTTTAGTCATTACTACTGTGTTGCCTCCTTTGTCTGCAGGTTTGATTTCTATTTCTCTATTATCTTCCAGTTCTTTTAAGGCCTGTTTTTGTGCAGGTGTAAAGTTTTTTGGTCTAATGCCTTTTGTGTTCAGTGCTTCTATTTCCTGTGTAACAACATTGACAAATGTTTTGACACTAGAGTTCATAGTTAGTGGGGGGAAATATTTTGATGGTTTTCTAAAGGCCCTTTTTGTTGGTTGTTTATTCTCCCCTTGTGTTCCGTCTCTCCCTCTCTCCTCTTTGTCTTCTAGTGTTTCTAGTATCCTTAAGCTGGTCATGTCTCCTTGGGTTAGTCCTATTTCTGCGTCTGTTTGTGGAGTGTCAGAGTATTGTTGTTTCAGTAAGATTTTCCTGGCATATAGATGCAGGTCTTTAATCAACTCAAATTTGTTGATATTGTTTTCTGGGCAAAAGTTTAGCCCTAATTGCAATACCTCTATCTGGGCTTTTGATAGGGGGAGAGCCGCTAGATTTATGATGTTGTTGCCATCCATATCTGGTGTCTGGTTATCCATATTCAATTGGTGTGGGAGGGAGGGGATGGGTCTATCTGTGTGTGACTCCCCTTTTTTGACAACTGTACTGTGTGTTGTAGTGTTTCTGTCCCTATCGCCCCTAAAAAAGGGATTCCTAATGTATTTTGTTGGGGACATTCCGATGGATAATCGGGGGAAGGGAAGTTTTTTCTCTTATCCCCTTTACTTGTGGTCTTTGGTGTAGTGTCAGATCTTGATTTGTATGTGAATTGGCCTCCTCTCTTATGCTTCGAGAAGAGTTTGTACTGTTTTCTTGGTTGTTCCCCTGTTAGGGAGCTGTCTGATGATGAAGATGAATGTTGAGAAGCGTAAGGGTCTATGTTCCTGTCTTGGTTTCTAAATGTGTCTTGTCTCCACCTGTATGCCCGTTTTTCTTCGTATGCTCTCCTGTCTCTTGTTAGTTTAGTGTTCTTATATTCCCAAACTTCCTTTATAAGGGCTTCTATTTTTTTCTTTATTTTTAGGTTATTATCCTCAAAGCCTGTCCAGTCTCTATGTTGATTAAGTTCGTCACAAAGTTTCGTGTATTGGCACTCTACTTGTTTCAGCATATGTTCTTGTTGTTCGATTAACATTCTTAGCATGTTAAAGGAACAAATCTGGAGATTCTTCTCCCATTCTTCTTTAAAACTATGGTCTACTTCTCCAATTTGGGGAAATATCTTAATTCTTAGTCCAAATGGCACTATTTCTTCCTCTAGGTATCTTCGCAGGTATACTACATTCCAGTGTACTCTGGTTTTCTTCCGTAAAATGCCTTCTAACGAACTAAATTTTTCAGAAATAATTTCATGTGTTCCTCCTGCTTGTGAACTTACTGTAATGGACTGTGAAAAGTCCCTAAACAATTGGTCCCATTCTTGTCCCGATAACTGTGTCATATCTTACTGGTCTGCCACCGGTTTAAGGATTGTCTTGGTTAGTGTGTTGGGAGAACTCTACCGGTCTGTGGATGGGCTTCTACCCTTTATTTAATATTAAATGTTGGGGGGGGGGAGTTTCTTCAGGGGTTGGTGCATGTAACCACTCCCTGAGGGAGAAACTGGGCCGGTCAAGTCTCCAAGTCCCTACTCCCTTTTATTATAATATGTTGCGGGGGAAAAAGGGGTCTGGAAAGACCAATAGAAAATTGAAAACTCGGATCTATGAACACACTAGAGATATAAAGAAACAAAACCTGCTCACACCCGTAGGAAGACACTGGACCCGCTACCATAAAGGGTCCCTAACAGGCATATATTTTCAAGTGCTAGATAGAATACATAATCACCCGAAGGGTGGCGACATTCGAAAGAAAACACTGCAACAGGAAACCAAATGGATAGTCACCCTGAAAGCCTGTACCCCTCCGGGCTTAAATGATGCCTGTAGTTATGCCCCTTTCTTAAAATAGCTCCAAAACCAAAATACGGATGAATTTCCCTATAACAATAATTTTTTCCAAGTTTCCCACATATATATATATATACACACCATTCCCTTAACCAAACAGCCCAAATTTCACCATTTATCAATACTCTCCCAGCTTTGTAATCTCCCAAAACTGAGAGATATCTTCTTTTCCCCTCCTACTAGTTCTACGCTAGTAATTATACCCTATAAATAGGGCCCCTTCTTTTTTCCCCCCCTAAAAGAATAGAATTTTTAGAAATACTAAGCTATCCGGTTGAAACAGAAATGACAAAATAACATGGTTGAAAAACAACAAATCTGGATGCATAATATGTGAAATATAGAGTAGTCAAACACATACAGAATATTAGGAATATCGGGTGCAGCATAGCGCAATTGAAGGACTACACAATACACATAAACATACATCTTTTCCCCATAAGGACTACAACAAAATGGAGTCTTGTTTACTTCCGGCTGAGTGGGGCCGCCCAGCAGGAGAATGACACTTTCCCCACATGTCATTCTCCTTCCGCCTGCAATAGGCGGACTGACGTCACTGCTAACCGCCCAATAGCGGCCGCAGTAGACGCTGGAGAGTGGCCCCACGGCGACGTAACCCCGTCCCCCTGCGGCGTCCCCCGGGTATGAGAGCGCGCTGTTTCACAGCCTGCGCTCTGTATCCCGGGGGCGGCGAACGAGAGCGGACACGACGCCACCGGCCCCACAGCAGAATAAAGGGTCGGTTTCAGCGGAACAGGAACAGCCCCCAGATGAGGTAATTACAGCTTCTCAATATGCACTACATAGATTATTGCTCCCTGGTGACAATATGAGACGAACTATGCTTATCTGTCTTACAGACTAAGCCATCACTACAAATAAGGGACCACAGCGCCACCTACTGAGGTAAAAACTTTTCTCATGCTATTAATAGCTGTAACAGAAACCTCTGAACAATATATAATTAAATATACATTTGACCTTAGGGAATTAATCCAAAACCATGGACAAGCAAGCGCCCCTCCCCCACACTGACTAATTATAAGGTATGGGTTTTTTCTGTAGGATAACAACCAATAAGACTGTATATATGATTTAAACCTGTCTATTTGTACTAATAAACATCATGTATTATTAGATTGTGCACTGAAGAAGCTATATGCGAAACGTCTGCACAAAAACACTTGCTACAACTGAATTTTACAGAGGCTTGCTATGAACTGTACATGAGGATTATCCTTCATACAGAAGGCAAAAAGGAGATATTAATATTATCTTCATTTGTTATACCCATTCTCAATATTTATCAAAAAATATGTGAAAAAATGTGAAAAATATGTAGAAAAATATGTAGTTGTACCATATATGTGACAAAAATTTGATATGTGTTTTTGAATGTTATAATTAACTAAATAAATGTATTATATACCATAACAAGAAGACAATTTATTTAAACACAGTCCCTTCAAATACTCCCACCAGAAGGGTCCTCTGCTAAAACGCAGACCCCTTTTCCCCCCCGCAACAGTTTTTCAACAGAGTTTGGGCTTCAACATGAAATGTCTTGTTTGGCCTTTTTAGTGTACTCTCAATACTTTTTGGCGAAATATGTGCAAAAAAAAAATAATTTTTTTGCAATTTGTAGTGTTTTTTTGTAATAAAAAATGTACGTTTGTCAATAAAATTGTATTGCGTGCGAAACCCCAATTTCTCCCGGTCACCGCAGTACCCCATATGTATTGGTAGACACCTCCTGCCCAGGAGACTCCCCCAAACTGAAACAGAGCTTTAGGAGATTTTCAGATAAAATACAACTGCGCTATGCAGTTTTTCCAGAAAAACAACCCTTTACATTTGAAATACCCCCCACAAACTATATATTCTCTGGAAGTACACGCCTCAAGTCTTCTAGGCGTACCAAGCTTGTTTATGTGGGCTTAGTTTTCTGGAAGTAATCCCTCAATGTATTCTTTGGTTGCAACGAGTTTCCCTAAAAACAAGGAAGGGGCAAGCAATTTCAGGTATGACCAAGATGCTTGGCTGCCTGCAATTTTTGGCGAACGGCTCGTTCCAGAGGCTGGGTGCCCTCTCCGTGGGGATGTCACAGCCTTTGCTGAGCTGCGCACTATCCCAGTTTTTTGAAGGCATGGCTACCCTAACCAACAAATATATTTGTTTCCCCGATGATATGGTAGCCAGAAACGCAATTAAGCTTGATTTTTATAATATCGCCGACATGCCCAACGTCATGGGTGCCATTGACTGTACCCACGTTGCCCTGGTCCCTCCGGCTGCTGACGAGTACATATACAGGTATTTTTTATTTGTTTTGCTTAACTTCCAAAAATCCGTCCTTGTAATGACTAGGGATGAGCGAATCGATCCGGACGAACCCGGAAGCTATGGCTACTAGACCACTGGAAGGAGTTAAACAGGCTGAACTGGATGGACTAAAGTCTTTATTCAGCCTTACATACTATGTTACTATGATCGAATCGCGGGGAAATTGGGATTCGATCCGAATCCCAATTTCCCCGCGATTCGATCATAGTAACATAGTAACATAGTATGTAAGGCTGAATAAAGACTTTAGTCCATCCAGTTCAGCCTGTTTAACTCCTTCCAGTGGTCTAGTAGCCATAGCCGGAAATGTTATTACATGCCAGGAAGGCATCAAGGCCACTTTTGAACGTTTTTAATGTATCCCTCATTACTACCTCCTCTGGCAGCGAGTTCCATAGTCTCACTGCTCTTACAGAGAAGAATCCCCTCCTATGTCGGTGGAGAAAGCACCTTTCCTCAGGTGCCCAGAACTGTACACAGTATTCCATATGGGGTCTGACCAGTGACTTGTACAGGGGTAAAATTATGCTCTGGTCATGAGCACTCATGCCCCTCCTGATGCACCCCATGATCCTGTTTGCCTTGGCAGCAGCTGCCTGGCATTGATTACTACAGTTGAGCTTATTGTCAACTAAAACCCCTAGGTCCTTTTCCATTGTTGTTTTACCAAGTGTTTCTTTATTTAGTGTGTAATCATGACACAGATTTCTCCTTCCCATGTGCATAACCTTACATTTATCTGTGTTAAACTTCATTTGCCATTTAACTGCCCATGCTTCCAATTTATCTAAATCTGTTTGTAGTTGCCTGTTGTCCTCCTTTGTTTTAATTACTTTACTCAGCTTAGTATCATCTGCAAAGATTGAGACTTTACTGTTTAATCCATACCCAATGTCATTTATATATATATTGAAGAGAATTGGTCCCAGAACTGACCGTTGTGGTACTCCACTAGTAACAGTGACCCAATCTGAGTGTGTACCATTGATAACCACCCTCTGCTTCCGATCACTAAGCCAATTTCCTACCCATCTGCACACGTTTTCCACACGTTTTCCAAGCATTCTCATCTTTTGTACCAGCCTTTTATGTGGCACAGTATCAAATGCTTTAGAAAAGTCAAGATATATGATATCCAATGACTCCCCCTGATCCAATCTTGAACTTACCTCCTCATAAAAGCTGATCAGGTTTGTCTGGCAGGAGCGATTCCTCATAAATCCATGCTGATATGGAGTAATAAGGTCATTTTCCCCAAGGTGCTCCAGGATAGTATCCCTTAAGAAACCTTCAAACAGCTTGCCCACCACAGATGTTAAGCTTACCGGTCTGTAGTTCCCAGGTTCCCCCCTAGATCCCTTTTTGAATATTGGCACCACATTTGCCAAGCGCCAATCCATCGGAACAAACCCTGTAGTTATGGAATCCACAAATATTAGAAATAACGGCTTGTCTATTACTGCACATAACTCCCTTAAAACACGAGGATGTATGTCATCTGGTCCCGGTGATTTATCGATTTTCATCTGCTTGAGACGTTGCCGGACTTCTTCCTTGGTTAGACCAGTGACATTTAATGGAGGGTTTCGGTTATTCCCCTGCATTTCACTGGGCATGTCAAATTCTTTTGTGAATATAGAAGCAAAGAAGTTGTTAAGCAAATTAGCTTTCTCCTCATTTCCCTCTATAGGGGTCCCATCCTTGCTTTTCAGGGGGCCCACACCCTCAGGTTTGTACCTTTTACGGTTTATGTAGCTAAAGAATAATTTGGGGTTAGTTTTACTCTCTTTCGCGACCAGTCTTTCTGTCTCCAGAATGGGATCGAGCGAAGTTTTTTTCTAAAATCCATTCATTTCAATGACAGGCATTCTAGGATGGTCTACGTGACATGTCCAGACATGTAAGCTGGGGCAGTGTATGCTGGGACAGTCACATGCAGCCTATCAGCAGCCAGCAAGCCCGGTGACGTCACAGCGCTATATAAGGCGGCGGCCATCTTGCTTTTGCGCATTTGTCTATTGCATTTGTGAGAGCCAGGACTCAGGAGGACACTGCAGACTGTATTCAGGGAGAGATAGGTAGAGAGTTAGGGACAGCCAGTAGACAGCCAGTAGACAGGCGGGAGACAGGCAGGAAGTCAGGGAGAAACAGGGAAAGGTAGGAAAAAAACGGATGCAGTGACAGGGATTTTTTTTGTTTTCATGCAGCCTGAGTGTTACTGCCTGGGTCACTGGCTTTGTTAGCTGTTTCACCCTGGATAACCACTGTTGCTTTGCATAGTACTACTGCTCCCAGGTGCACTGCTGTTGTGGCATCCCATTCTGTGACTACACCAGCCTCTATTTACTATAACCCTTTGCACTTATTCTAAAAGTAATTTGGCCTGATAAAGACACTTTTGCTTTGCATAGTACTACTGCTCCCAGGTGCACTGCTGTTGTGGCATCCCATTCTGTGACTACACCAGCCTCTATTTACTATAACCCTTTGCACTTATTCTAAAAGTAATTTGGCCTGATAAAGACACTTTTGCTTTGCATAGTACTACTGCTCCCAGGTGCACTGCTGTTGTGGCATCCCATTCTGTGACTACACCAGCCTCTATTTACTATAACCCTTTGCACTTATTCTAAAAGTAATTTGGCCTGATAAAGACACTTTTGCTTTGCATAGTACTACTGCTCCCAGGTGCACTGCTGTTGTGGCATCCCATTCTGTGACTACACCAGCCTCTATTTACTATAACCCTTTGCACTTATTCTAAAAGTAATTTGGCCTGATAAAGACACTTTTGCTTTGCATAGTACTACTGCTCCCAGGTGCACTGCTGTTGTGGCATCCCATTCTGTGACTACACCAGCCTCTATTTACTATAACCCTTTGCACTTATTCTAAAAGTAATTTGGCCTGATAAAGACACTTTTGCTTTGCATAGTACTACTGCTCCCAGGTACACTGCTGTTGTGGCATCCCATTCTGTGACTACACCAGCCTCTATTTACTATAACCCTTTGCACTTATTCTAAAAGTAATTTGGCCTGATAAAGACACTTTTGCTTTGCATAGTACTACTGCTCCCAGGTGCACTGCTGTTGTGGCATCCCATTCTGTGACTACACTAGCCTCTATTTACTATAACCCTTTGCACTTATTCTAAAAGTAATTTGGCCTGATAAAGACACTTTTGCTTTGCATAGTACTACTGCTCCCAGGTGCACTGCTGTTGTGGCATCCCATTCTGTGACTACACCAGCCTCTATTTACTATAACCCTTTGCACTTATTCTAAAAGTAATTTGGCCTGATAAAGACACTTTTGCTTTGCATAGTACTACTGCTCCCAGGTGCACTGCGGTTGGGGCATCCCATTCTGTGACTACACCAGCCTCTATTTACTATAACCCTTTGCACTTATTCTAAAAGTAATTTGGCCTGATAAAGACACTTTTGCATTGCATAGTACTACTGCTCCCAGGTGCACTGCTGTTGTGGCATCCCATTCTGTGACTACACTAGCCTCTATTTACTATAACCCTTTGCACTTATTCTAAAAGTAATTTGGCCTGATAAAGACACTTTTGCTTTGCATAGTACTACTGCTCCCAGGTGCACTGCTGTTGTGGCATCCCATTCTGTGACTACACCAGCCTCTATTTACTATAACCCTTTGCACTTATTCTAAAAGTAATTTGGCCTGATAAAGACACTTTTGCTTTGCATAGTACTACTGCTCCCAGGTGCACTGCTGTTGTGGCATCCCATTCTGTGACTACACCAGCTTCTATTTACTATAACCCTTTGCACTTATTCTAAAAGTAATTTGGCCTGATAAAGACACTTTTGCTTTGCATAGTACTACTGCTCCCAGGTGCCCTGCTGTTGTGGCATCCCATTCTGTGACTACACCAGCCTCTATTTACTATAACCCTTTGCACTTATTCTAAAAGTAATTTGGCCTGATAAAGACACTTTTACTTTGCATAGTACTACTGCTCCCAGGTGCACTGCGGTTGGGGCATCCCATTCTGTGACTACACCAGCCTCTATTTACTATAACCCTTTGCACTTATTCTAAAAGTAATTTGGCCTGATAAAGACACTTTTGCTTTGCATAGTACTACTGCTCCCAGGTGCACTGCTGTTGTGGCATCCCATTCTGTGACTACACCAGCCTCTATTTACTATAACCCTTTGCACTTATTCAAAAAGTAATTTGGCCTGATAAAGACACTTTTGCTTTGCATAGTACTACTGCTCCCAGGTGCACTGCGGTTGGGGCATCCCATTCTGTGACTACACCAACCTCTATTTACTATAACCCTTTGCACTTATTCTAAAAGTAATTTGGCCTGATAAAGACACTTTTTCTTTGCATAGTACTACTGCTCCCAGGTGCACTGCTGTTGTGGCATCCCATTCTGTGACTACACCAGCCTCTATTTACTATAACCCTTTGCACTTATTCTAAAAGTAATTTGGCCTGATAAAGACACTTTTGGTTTGCATAGTACTACTGCTTCCAGGTGCACTGCTGTTGTGGCATCCCATTCTGTGACTACACCAGCCTCTATTTACTATAACCCTTTGCACTTATTCTAAAAGTAATATGGCCTTATAAAGACACTTTTGCTTTGCATAGTACTACTGCTCCCAGGTGCACTGTGGTTGGGGCATCCCATTATGTGACTTCACCAGCCTCTATTTACTAGAACCCTTTGCACTTATTCTAAAAGTAATTTCGCCTGATAAAGACACTTTTGCTTTGCATAGTTCTACTGCTCCCAGGTGCACTGCTGTTGTGGCATCCCATTCTGTGACTACACCAGCCTCTATTTACTATAACCCTTTGCACTTATTCTAAAAGTAATTTGGCGTGATAAAGACATTTTTGCTTTGCATAGTACTACTGCTCCCAGGTGCACTGCGGCTGGGTCATCCCATTCTGTGACTACACCAGCCTCTATTTACTATAACCCTTTGCACTTATTCTAAAAGTAATTTGTCCTGATAAAGACACTTTTGCTTTGCATAGTACTACTGCTCCCAGGTGCACTGCTGTTGTGGCATCCCATTCTGTGACTACACCAGCCTCTATTTACTATAACCCTTTGCACTTATTCTAAAAGTAATTTGGCCTGATAAAGACACTTTTGCTTTGCATAGTACTACTGCTCCCAGGTTGCTGTTGTGGCATCCCATTCTGTGACTACACCAGCCTCTATTTACTATAACCCTTTGCACTTATTCTAAAAGTAATTTGGCCTGATAAAGACACTTTTGCTTTGCATAGTACTACTGCTCCCAGGTGCACTGCTGTTGTGGCATCCCATTCTGTGACTACACCAGCCTCTATTTACTATAACCCTTTGCACTTATTCAAAAAGTAATTTGGCCTGATAAAGACACTTTTGCTTTGCATAGTACTACTGCTCCCAGGTGCACTGCTGTTGTGGCATCCCTTTCTGTGACTACACCAACCTCTATTTACTATAACCCTTTGCACTTATTCTAAAAGTAATTTGGCCTGATAAAGACACTTTTGCTTTGCATAGTACTACTGCTCCCAGGTGCACTGCTGTTGTGGCATCCCATTCTGTGACTACACCAGCCTCTATTTACTATATCCCTTTGCACTTATTCTAAAAGTAATTTGGCCTGATAAAGACACTTTTGCTTTGCATAGTACTATTGCTCCCAGGTGCACTGCTGTTGTGGCATCCCATTCTGTGACTACACCAGCCTCTATTTAGTATAACCCTTTGCACTTATTCTAAAAGTAATTTGGCCTGATAAAGACACTTTTGCTTTGCATAGTACTACTGCTCCCAGGTGCCCTGCTGTTGTGGCATCCCATTCTGTGACTACACCAGCCTCTATTTACTATAACCCTTTGCACTTATTCTAAAAGTAATTTGGCCTGATAAAGACACTTTTGCTTTGCATAGTACTACTGCTCCCAGGTGCACTGCTGTTGTGGCATCCCATTCTGTGACTACACCAGCCTCTATTTACTATAACCCTTTGCACTTATTCTAAAAGTAATTTGGCCTGATAAAGACACTTTTGCTTTGCATAGTACTACTGCTCCCAGGTGCACTGCTGTTGTGGCATCCCATTCTGTGACTACACCAGCCTCTATTTACTATAACCCTTTGCACTTATTCTAAAAGTAATTTGGCCTGATAAAGACACTTTTGCTGTTCATAGTACTACTGCTCCCAGGTGCTCTGCTGTTGGGGCATCCCATTCTGTAACATACCATACCCCTCTTTATTTACACTAAGCAGCTCTCTTATTTACACTAAGCAGGCCTGTTGGAGGTTGAGTGTTACTGCTCACTTTTGGTGTGCATTATATTCTGTTTCATATAGACCCACCGCTGCCTGGGGGTTCTTAAAATATCACCTACTACCACGCCAGTTAGACTATGTCGGGCAGACAAGTGCCTGGAAGTGAAAAGAGGAGTAGTAGAGGCCAAGATTCCGCAGGCAGAGGTCGCAGCATACTGGGGGCCAGTAGCAGCAGGAGTCACGCTGAGAGACCTAATCTGCCAGTATCTGCTAGCGGTCGGGTCTCCACCAGTAACGCATCTGCCGTGGTAGATTGGTTAACGCGCTCATCAACAACATCATCACAACTTACGTCTGAGACCCCCAGTCTAGGGTCGGTAGGTTCCTCTGACACAACCCTGAGTTGGCATGCCCCGAGAGCAGTCCCTGTCCTCCCATTGCCTCTGTCCTACACCGTTCCCTCCCCCAGCAACGTATCCTATGCTTTGGGTTCAGCTCCACTCTTTAGTGAGGAGGACGATCAGATAGAGGACAGTCAGCAGCTACTTCCCAGCCAAGAAATGGAGGTGGCTTCTTTAGCTAGGCAGACAAATAGTGATGTGGACAGTGTCGTGGGTGCTGCGAGCGTTCCAGCTCCTGCGCCAGACACTGTTGACGAATCCACGAACATCAGTGACGTACAGCCACAACTCGGTGATAATGATGATGACGATGAAGCCGATCGCACTTGGGAGCCGGGTGATGAAGGGGCTTCATCGTCATCATCAGGAGAAGAGGGGCGCAGGTTGCCCCGGAGTCAGCAGCTCAGGCAGCAAGGTGTTAGCAGCATGGTTGGCAGGCAGCATGGGGGCACAATTCCAAAGGCTGGAGCCGGCCGGGGCCGGGGTAGAGCACCTGCTGTGCGGCAGTCTACCTTATCGGGAGGTAGTGGAGCAGGGGTTCCTGTAGTTGGCAACAGCAGCAGTGAATCAGTGAGGCCAGGGGGTGGGAAAAGTAGCTACTTGGCAGTGTGGCAGTTTTTCCTGAAGCATCCGCAGGAGGGTAACATGGCCACATGCAAGATATGTAGGCAGAAGGTGAAGCGTGGCCAGGGTCCAAATGTTGGCACCACAGCCCTGCGTGGCACGCCGCTCCCAATTTCTGCCAGCCAAGGCTCCAGCACCTCAGCCGAAGGCAGCTGCGCGTCATACCCATCCTCCTGCTCTTCCTCCTCCTCCTCCAAGTCATGCATCCCGCCAGCAATCCATCAGCAAAGCCATGTCCAAGAGACAGCAGTATGCGCCCACTCATTCTACGGCGCAGAAGCTGAATGTGCTCCTGTCCAAGTTGCTGGTGCTGCAGTCGCTCCCTTTTCAGGTGGTGGACTCTGCACCTTTCAGAGAACTGATGGCTTGTGCCGAGCCGAGGTGGAGAGTCCCAAGCCATCATTTCTTTGCCAAGAAGGCAGTACCAGCGCTGCACACTTTTGTTGAACAGAAGGTGGGCCAGTCCTTGAGCCTGTCGGTGTGTAGCAAAGTGCATGGCAGCGCCGACGTCTGGAGCTGTAACTACGGTCAGGGACAGTACATGTCGTTTACGGCCCACTGGGTGAATGTGGTCCCTTTGCAGCAGCAACTTGGACAGGTCACGCCGCTTCGGCCTCCGCGTTCCCTGCCCGTTGGGCCTGTGACACTGTGCGACTCAGCCTCCTCATCCTCCGCCATCTCCTCACCCTCCACTGTAGGCTCAAGTCTCAGTGCCCCTCCAGTCTACCATGTGTGCAGGGCACGGAGGTGTCACGCAGTGCTTCACATGGTTTGTCTTGGCGAACGGAGTCACACAGGGGAGGAACTGCTTAAATTTATTCATCAGGAAATCCAAACATGGCTTACTCCAAGAAAACTTAAAATGGGAATCATGGTTACCGACAATGGGATCTTGTCAGCGCTGCGCCAAGGAAGCCTGACCCATGCCCCCTGCATGGCTCATGTCTTCAATCTGGTTGTCAAGCGGTTTCTGAAGTGTTCCCCCCATCTGCAAGACATCCTAACAACTTCAAGGAAACTTTGCATGCACTTCAGCCACTCATACACCGCCAAACACACCCTTCTTGAGCTACAGCGTCAGAACGGTATCCCCCAACATAGTCTGATTTGCAATGTTTCCACCCGTTGGAATTCCACCCTTCACATGTTGGACCGATTATATGAACAGAGAAAGCCATCACGGATTTCCTGATGATCCAAGCAGATAGGGGGACTCCCCTGTGTAACTTCAATGTCAACCAGTGGCAGCTCATACGTGACACCTGCCGTTTGCTCAGGCCCTTTGAGGAAGCCACTTTATTTGTCAGTCGGCAGGATTACGGGATGAACGACGTGATTCCACTGCTTCATGTACTACAGCACATGTTGGAAACCATGGCTGGTCAGGGCACTGGAGACATGGCGTTTACATCTTACGGCCACATGAACCCCGTTGGAGCTGAACTGGAGGAGGAGGAGGAAGAGGAGGAGGAGTTGCCCAGCGAAACACAGTTTAGGCTTGGCGAAATGGCTGGTTTATCTAGTCAGCGGACGGGAGAGGAGGAGCAGGAGCAGCCAGAGGAGCTAGAGGTTTTTGAGGAAGGCGAGACAGAGGACCCGGGCACATCGTGGCAGTATGCAGTGGAGATGGAGACAGGTAGTCCATCCGAGTCACTTGCGCAAATGGCAGGAAGCATGCTCACGTGCTTGCGTAGTGACCCCAGAATTGTTTCCATCTGTCGGCGGGATGACTTCTGGCTGTCCACCTTATTGGACCCTCGCTTCCGGCACAAAATGGGGGCATTTTTTAAACCCACCGAGAGGGAGGACAAACTGAACTACAAAGACATTCTACGTAGGCAGTTGACCGATGCCTATCTGCGCCATGGTCCATACTCTCGCAGGTCTGACTCGAGGGGACCTCTGCGCTCACCTTCCACTGTCATGGCTGCTGGGGGGGTTGGCAGGAGCAGCAGCAGCAGCTCCATCAGCAGCAGCCTCAGTCTTCAGTCGCTAATGAGTAGCTTTCTACACCCGCATAGTGAGGCTACTCATGAGCAGCAGGAAGACCTGGAGCAGGACCTGAACCAGCAGGTCATGTCATACTTTGACATGACCATGCCAACACACCTTGAGGATCCGCTGGACTTCTGGGCAGCCAAACTTGATTTGTCGCCGCAACTAGCAGAGTTTGCCCTGGAAAAGCTGTCCTGCCGGGAAAGTAGCGTGCCATCTGAGCGGGTGTTTAGTGCGGCGGGGGCCATAGTTACGGCGAGGAGAACTCGTCTGTCAACTAAAAATGTGGAGAGACTCACCTTTGTCAAAATGAATCAGGGATGGATCAGCCAGGATTTCCACCCACCAATGCCTGATGCATGCGACTAGATTCAGCATGGTGCCACGTTTTACACTTTCCAAATGGTGCAAAACATTAGGCCAATTTTTGGGCTCCTGCTGATGCCAACTCCAGGGTGTGATTCGTCCAATTTTTGGGCTCCTGAAGCCAACCCCAGTGTCTCTTTAAAGTAATGTTTGGGCTCCTGCTGCTGCTGCTGCTGCTGCTGCCAACTCCAGGGTGTGATTCATCCAATTTTTGGGCTCCTGCTGCCAACCCCAGTGTCTCTTTAAAGTAATGTTTGGGCTCCTGCTGCTGCTGCCAACTCCAGGGTGTGATTCATCCAATTTTTTGGCTCCTGAAGCCAACTCCAGTGTCTCTTTAAAGTAATATTTGGGCTCCTGCTGCTGCTGCCAACTCTAGGGTGTGATTCATCCAATTTTTGGGCTCCTGAAGCCAACCCCAGTGTCTCTTTAAAGTAATGTTTTGGCTCCTGCTGCTGCTGCTGCCAACTCCAGGATGTGATTCATCCAATTTTTGGGCTCCTGAAGCCAACTCCAGTGTCTCTTTAAAGTAATATTTGGGCTCCTGCTGCTGCCAACTCCAGGGTGTGATTCATCCAATCTTTGGGCTCCTGCTGCCAACCCCAGTGTCTCTTTAAAGTAATGTTTGGGCTCCTGCTGCTGCTGCCAACTCCAGGGTGTGATTCATTCAATTTTTGGGCTCCTGATGCCAACCCCAGTGTCTCTTTAAAGTAATGTTTGGGCTCCTGCTGCTGCTTCCAACTCCAGGGTGTGATTCATCCAATTTTTGGGCTCCTGAAGCCAACCCCAGTGTCTCTTTAAAGTAATGTTCGGGCTCCTGCTGCTGCTGCTGCCAACTCCAGGGTGTGAATCATCCAATTTTTGGGCTCCTGAAGCCAACTCCAGTGTCTATTTAAAGTAATGTTTGGGCTCCTGCTTCTGCTGCCAACTCCAGGGTGTGATTCATCCAATTTTTGGGCTCCTGCTGCCAACCCCAGTGTCTCTTTAAAGTAATGTTTGGGCTCCTGCTGCTGCTGCCAACTCCAGCGTGTGATTCATCCAATTTTTGGGCTCCTGAAGCCAACTCCAGTGTCTCTTTAAAGTAATATTTGGGCTCCTGCTGCTGCTGCCAACTCCAGGGTGTGATTCATCCAATTTGTGGGCTCCTGAAGCCAACCCCAGTGTCTCTTTAAAGTAATGTTTGGGCTCCTGCTGCTGCTGCTGCCAACTCCAGGGTGTGAATCATCCAATTTTTGGGCTCCTGAAGCCAACTCCAGTGTCTATTTAAAGTAATGTTTGGGCTCCTGCTTCTGCTGCCAACTCCAGGGTGTGATTCATCCAATTTTTGGGCTCCTGCTGCCAACCCCAGTGTCTCTTTAAAGTAATGTTTGGGCTCCTGCTGCTGCTGCTGCCAACTCCAGCGTGTGATTCATCCAATCTTTGGGCTCCTGCTGCCAACTCCAGTGTCTCTTTAAAGTAATGTTTGGGCTCCTGCTGCTGCTGCTGCCAACTCCAGGGTGTGATTCATCCAATTTTTGGGCTCCTGAAGCCAACCCCAGTGTCTCTTTAAAGTAATGTTTGGGCTCCTGCTGCTGCTGCTGCTGCCAACTCCAGGGTGTGATTCATCCAATTTTTGGGCTCCTGATGCCAACCCCAGTGTCTCTTTAAAGTAATGTTTGGGCTCCTGCTGCTGCTGCTGCTGCCAACTCCAGGGCGTGATTCATCCAATTTTTGGGCTCCTGAAGCCAACCCCAGTGTCTCTTTAAAGAAATGTTTGGGCTCCTGCTGCTGTCAATTCCAGGGTGTGATTCATCCAATTTTTGGGCTCCTGAAGCCAACCCCAGTGTCTCTTTAAAGTAATGTTTGGGCTCCTGCTGCTGCTGCCAACTCCAGGGTGTGATTCATCCAATTTTTGGGCTCCTGAAGCCAACCCCAGTGTCTCTTTAAAGTAATGTTTGGGCTTCTGCTGCTGCTGCTGCCAACTCTAGGGTGTGATTCATCCAATTTTTTGGGCTCCTGCTGCCAACTCCAGTGTCTCTTTAAAGTTATGTTTGGGCTCCTGCTGCTGCTGCTGCCAACTCCAGGGTCTGATTCATCCAATTTTTGAGCTCCTGAAGCCAACCCCAGTGTCTCTTTAAAGTAATGTTTGGGCTCCTGCTGCTGCTGCCAACTCCAGGGTGTGATTCATCCAATTTCTGGGCTCCTGAAGCCAACTCCAGTGTCTCTTTAAAGTTATGTTTGGGCTCCTGCTGCTGCTGCTGCCAACACAGGGTGTGATTCATTCAATTTTTTGGGCTCCTGCTGCCAACTCCAGTGTCTCTTTAAAGTTATGTTTGGGCTCCTGCTGCTGCTGCTGCCAACTCCAGGGTGTGAATCATCCAATTTTTTGGGCTCCTGCTGCCAACTCCAGTGTCTCTTTAAAGTTATGTTTGGGCGCCTGCTGCTGCTGCTGCCATCTCCAGGGTGTGATTCATCCAATTTTTGGGCTCCTGAAGCCAACCCCAGTGTCTCTTTAAAGTAATGTTTGGGCTCCTGCTGCTGCTGCTGCTGCTGCCAACTCCAGAGTGTGATTCATCCAATTTTTGGGCTCCTGCTGCCAACTCCAGTGTCTCTTTAAAGTTATGTTTGGGCGCCTGCTGCTGCCAACTCCAGGGTTTGATTCATCCAATTTTTGGGCTCCTACTGCCAACTCCAGTGTCTCTTTAAAGTAATGTTTGGGCTCCTGCTGCTGCTGCTTGCAACTCCAGGGTGTGATTAATCCAATTTTTGGGCTCCTGAAGCCAACCCCAGTGTCTCTTTAACATGTATAGTTTCCACCCATGGGTATATAATATATATTGATTAGCCCTTATGTTGGGCAGTGTATATACATTAATTGCTTCCGGCCATACCGCTTGTTTTTAATAGTGTCTTATGGTGTATATGTGTTCTAATGTTTTTAATTTTGTACTACTAATAAAATATTTACTTGATTAGGAATTGGTTTTGGTGGTGCTTCCGGTTTGGGAGATAGGTGTGCATTGCATGCCTACTCCACATGGTGTAGAGTTATTAATGTTGGTGAGCACACCCAACTTATCATGGTAGAATTATTTAGGCGGTGCACTCTGTGTTAGTGTATTAAATAGTTTTTGGTTGTGGTTCACACAGGCAGTTGTGTGACACACTCCTTGGTGTTTGCACGCCACCATGGCCTTCAATTTTGAAGACAAAGAAGCTGCATGGGCCAACAAACTTCAAAGCCTGTTGGGCACCAGTCTTAATGAGAATTTAGATCTTAATGATGATTTTTTGTTATTAACTAGACAGATTAGACAAGCTCAGAAGAACTATACACGTTTGTGGTGGAATGTGCACAGTTTAGAGACCTATGTTGCACAGGGGATCTGCCCAAGGGGCCTGAGAGTCCAACTTTTTCCTACTTGGGAGGTGGATGGATCTTTTAAGGAGACCTGGGAAAGGGGCCTACTACAAGCATCTAAGATTATTATCAACATGTTGATTGAACATGACAAACAACTGCTAAAAGACACCAAAACTAGACTCATTGAATTGAGATCAAAGTGTGAACAATTTGACCAGCAGACCCAGGTGTGCCCTTTTCTCGAGTCTCTAAATGCGGATCTCAAATATGAGCAGGTAATAATGGAGACCAAAAAACGTAAACTACAGAGAGATACTCTTGACTATGCCCAGAGCCGGGCATATAGGTGGCATCACGTGGGCAATGGCCGTGGCAATAGACGTTATGTAGGGAGAGATACTGACACTGATAAACAAGCCAAGATTACTAATAGACCCGGATTGACAACCAGTTCTCAGAATAGCTCTAGATCTGATGCACAGCATTTTTTATCCTCGGGCAGCGACCTAGAGGAAGAACCCGGAGGGGAGGCAGGAGACGCCCGAAGGGCTCTGAGAAGTCGAGAACGATGGGGTTACAAGCGTTTTTCAACGCGGATGACCAGACCAGTGACTCACTTCAAGTAGTGAATATTTCAGATCATAACCTCACCGAGGCAGAAAAGAAGATCCTATTGAAGAAACAATTTGGGTCCACGGATAATCTGGTTTCTGAGGAGGAGGTCTCTTTGGGACCACAAGATCGAGAAGCGTTGCTGAATCTCCATACTCTGTTGAGAGAACAGGATTCCACACTCCCTATGGATGAAGGCCTGGGTTCGGATACATTGGCCCGTGAATTTGTGGAATACTTGAACAATAATCCCTGGAATATTCGTTTGACTTCGGAAATGTCAACTAAGGCTGCCACATTCCTGGATCTCAAATTGACAGTGGAAATGAATGGGACTATCGGTACAGATCTTTACAGAAAACCCACGGCGGACAAGGTCAGTCGTTTACCAACTGCGTTGTGGCTGCCCAAAGATCTATATTGGAGAGACACAGAATGCTTTGAAAACTCGGATACAGGGTCATGTTTCCAACATCAGGCTTGCTGGAAGGGATATCACTCTAGGTGACATCGAAAAATTACATCTTGATGATATTTGGAGAACATGCGCCTAGGAGGTCCTAACAGATTGAAGCAACAATGTTACACCCCATGGCTGTATTGTGCTAGTTATAAATATACAATTTTTGATGTATTACACTTGTTGTTCCCACACCAAATACCTGGAGACAGCTAACATGCCACACAGCAAGAACAACAGTGGTGATCCAGACAGTGCTTTGGTTTACCAGTGGACAATAGTGAAATTGGCAATAAGTAGTTGTCATATACGGGCTGGTTGTCTCTTTGGATTTTGTGTTGGTCATTGTCCAGCACAGAATAATAAAGAAATAAAGATGTGGGTGGTTTTAGGCCATTAGAAATAGGTGTTTAGGTTGGGTCTTCTTTAAGCCTCCATTCTGGTGACCCTAATATCGTTGGATATTATAGTAATGCAAGTGATTGTATTGGCAGTTTAAGGCAGCCTCTTATGTGTGTAGGTTAGAGCTTGCCACTAGCACATACACCTCTAGATCATGATATATCGATCTTTGGTTATGTATAGTGCTTGTGATACATACAGCCTGAGTGAGGGTTATATACTCTCTTATAGTTAATGATAATATTTGCATGCCTGGGCCCAATTATAGGCGGGTAATCTAGGACTGGCCATGAGAGAGATTTATATAGGTATTGGAGCATTGTATAGATATATTTAGGATTAATGAAGTTTGGCACACGCTATATATAGTACATGTCTTTTTAATTTGTCATGTGTACGCACTTTCGCTGTGCGGCTGGAGTCACACTGATTAGATCCCCCCTCCCTCCCTCCCTCATACTTATATTGTCCCCTTCTGTGTATACCCACCTTTTCCTACATGTCCCCTTTCTTTATAATGATATAGACTCTCGCCGCCAGCATTTTGCGTTGCTAGGCAGCGGGATGCACGCACCGTCAGAGGAGACGGAGCGTGATTACGCATCTGTAATCCCGTGGCAGGACGGAGCTGTCACCGGCTGCGCGTCAGGGCGCATACGCAGCCGAAATAAGGAAGGAGCGAGTTTGGCTGCTTTCTTTGTTTATCAGCATCGGCGGACATGGCGGGCATTATGTGCGGTTCGGCGCCTCAAGTATGGCGGACGGTTACCACGCTGTATAATGGGGACGTGCATGCAGTTGAGGTAGGATATGCATGGCACTATAAGATACATCAGATTATACACGTGGGGAAGGGGGAGGTCTTTGGTTAGCATGCTGAGGTCTAATTGCTTAATGAGGTGATTATAGAGGGTGGGCTCAGCAGTGGACAGATAATATATAAGGGCTGCACAGGACATTCAGATTACCCTGACCCTTGAAGCAGCATGGGGGCTGCGTGCGCGGGTAGTTCTAATTGAGGTCGGCCGGATCTTTGCCCTGGGTGATGTCACGTGAGATCTCTTTATTTGTATTATTGGTTTTGTTATTAATATCTGTTCATATTGGTCCTTTGGGGTCACTATTTCAGCAGCCTTGATACAGGCTCCTGTGCAACAGTAGGTGATTAGAATAGGGGTTTCCTTGGTTAGTTGTTAACAGTAGGTGATTAGAATAGGTGTTACTTTGGTTAGTTGTTAATGATTGCTATATTGATTGTATTTCTACATGAAGCTTATGATTTTCACTTAGTTATTTGCACTTTTGCACTTTAGCAGATTAAATGTGATTGTATTTGGGGATTATCTTTAATTATACACATTTTTTTATATATATATATATATATGTTAATATGTTTATTTTGTTTTTCATTTATTCATTTATTTTTTGTGCCGGCACAAAATGACAAGTTTTCTTTTTCTTGTATATTAATTATATATTTGTTATATGTATAGTTTCCACCCATGGGTATATAATATATATTGATTAGCCCTTATGTTGGGCAGTGTATATACATTAATTGCTTCCGGCCATACCGCTTGTTTTTAACAGTGTCTTATGGTGTATATGTGTTCTAATGTTTTTAATTTTGTACTACTAATAAAATATTTACTTAATTAGGAATTGGTTTTGGTGGTGCTTCCGGTTTGGGAGATAGGTGTGCATTGCATGCCTACTCCACATGGTGTACAGTTACCAGTGTCTCTTTAAAGTAATGTTTGGGCTCCTGCTGCTGCTGCCAACTCCAGGGTGGGATTCATCCAATTTTTGGGCTCCTTAAGCCAACCCCAGTGTCTCTTTAAAGTAATGTTTGGGCTCCTGCTGCTGCTGCCAACTCCAGGGTGTGATTCATCCAATTTTTGGGCTCCTGAAGCCAACCCCAGTGTCTCTTTAAAGTAATGTTTGGGCTCCTGCTGCTGCTGCCAACTCCAGGGTGTGATTCATCCAATTTTTGGGCTCCTGAAGCCAACCCCAGTGTCTCTTTAAAGTAATGTTTGGGCTCCTGCTGCTGCTGCTGCCAACTCCAGCGTGTGATTCATCCAATCTTTGGGCTCCTGCTGCCAACCCCAGTGTCTCTTTAAAGTAATGTTTGGGCTCCTGCTGCTGCTGCCAACTCCAGGGTGTGATTCATCCAATTTTTGGGCTCCTGAAGCCAACCCCAGTGTCTCTTTAAAGTAATGTTTGGGCTCCTGCTGCTGCTGCCAACTCCAGGGTGTGATTCATCCAATTTTTGGGCTCCTGAAGCCAACCCCAGTGTCTCTTTAAAGTAATGTTTGGGTTCCTGCTGCTGCTGCCAACTCCTGGGTGTGATTCATCCAATTTTTGGGCTCCTGAAGCCAACCCCAGTGTCTCTTTAAAGTAATGTTTGGGCTCCTGCTGCTGCTGCCAACTCCAGGGTGTGATTCATCCAATTTTTGGGCTCCTGAAGCCAACTCCAGTGTCTCTTTAAAGTAATGTTTGGGCTCCTGCTGCTGCTGCTGCCAACTCCAGGGCGTGATTCATCCAATTTTTGGGCTCCTGAAGCCAACCCCAGTGTCTCTTTAAAGTAATGTTTGGGCTCCTGCTGCTGCTGCCAACTCCAGGGTGTGATTCATCCAATTTTTGGGCTCCTGAAGCCAACTCCAGTGTCTCTTTAAAGTAATGTTTGGGCTCCTGCTGCTGCTGCTGCCAACTCCAGGGTGTGATTCATCCAATTTTTGGGCTCCTGAAGCCAACCCCAGTGTCTCTTTAAAGTAATGTTTGGGCTCCTGCTGCTGCTGCTGCCAACTCCAGGGTGTGATTCATCCAATTTTTGGGCTCCTGAAGCCATGCCCAGTGTCTCTTTAAAGTAATGTTTGGGCTCCTGCTGCTGCTGCTGCTGCCAACTCCAGGGTGTGATTCATCCAATCTTTGGGCTCCTGCTGCCAAATCCAGTGTCTCTTTAAAGTAATATTTGGGCTCCTGCTGCTGCTGCTTGCAACTCCAGGGTGTGATTCATCCAATCTTTGGGCTCCTGCAGCCAACTCCAGTGTCTCTTTCAAGCTATGTTTGGGCTCCTGCTGCTGCTGCTGCTTGAAACTCCAGGGTGTGTCAGTCAATTTTGGGGCTCCTGCTCCTGCCAACTCCAGTGTCTCCTGCTGCTGCTTGCAACTCCAGGGTGTGATTCATCCAATTTTTGGGCTCCTGCTGCTGCCAACTCCAGTGTCTCTTTAAAGCAATGTTTGGGCTCCTGCCCCTCATAGTGATGCCACTTCAACTCTCTGCAATTGTGCTGCTCTGCGATTCTATTAGCGATGCCTCTGATCTGCATGTGATATTTATTTAAAGTATTATTTAACTAACCCAGCACGCATCCTATGCGAGTTACAGCAAGGCAGAATGGTTTACAACCCTATTGAGGATCTAGGAGGCTCAGAAATAGCCGTTTTTAATAGCGATTCATTGCAAATAAATTCGGGTCGAAACGATTTTTGTCGTAAAATTCGGCGAATCAGTCGAATTGAATTTTTCAAAAGTTCGCTCATCTCTAACCACTGTATATGTTTTTTAATCTGATTTTAATTGGCTTGTCATTGTGTGTATACATTTGTAATAATAAAATTGTATATTTTTTCATAAATGTAATATAGTGGTGCCACTTAGTTTATGAGGTTGGAATTTTTGGGGTGTTGTGGGACCCCTGGCAGTCTGTTATCTATAAGCTCCTTATGTGGTACAGTGTCAAAGGCTTTGCTAAAATCCAGGAAAGGCGATATCCACAGCACCACCTTCATCTAACACTTTAGTGACATTGTCAAAGAAATCAATAAGATTGGTCTGACATGATCTGCCCTCAGTAAAGCCGTGCTGTTTTGCGTCCAATGTGATGTGTATATGTTATATAGATTAGGTCCAGCAGCACTTTATATTTCCATCTGTATATATATTTGGTTCCCTCCCAGCTCTCCATGTTTTTGTCTCCCCCTCCCTCTATTCATTGATGTGTGAATATGTTTTTTAATCTGCTTTTAATTGGCTTGTCATTGTGTGTATAAATTTGTAATAATAGAATTGTATATTTTTTCAATAAAGTTCTAATTAACATAGCAAAAGAGCTAGCAATCTTTCATTAGCTTAACTAAGAGGGGCTTGTATATAAACAGGTGAGCTGCTCTGTGGAGTTTCAGCCTGTGTGAGAGCAGCTTGACATAAGTGCAGCAGGACAGAAGTGTGTAGTTTTAAAAACTGCAGTAGTTACATTGGATTTGGTAAGTAACTGTTTTTGTATTTGACTTATTTGAATCTTCCTTTTATAAGTCAAAAGTGTACTGTTTTAATTTGTCTTAAATGTGATTTGGATAATATTGCATTGGTAGTAAAAGTTTTGGCTGTGGCCTGTTGCTGTTTGCTAAGCAGGTGTTGATTAAATAGGGTGGGTTCTAATTAACATAGCAAAAGAGCTAGCAATCTCTCATTAGCTTAACTAAGAGGGGCTTGTATATAAACAGGTGAGCTGCTCTGTGGAGTTTCACTCTGTGGAGTTTCAGCCTGTGTGAGAGCAGCTTGACATAAGTGCAGCAGGACAGAAGTGTGTAGTTTTAAAAACTGCAGTAATTACATTGGATTTGGTAAGTAACTGTTTTTGTATTTGACTTATTTGAATCTTCCTTTTATAAGTCAAAAGGGTACTGTTTTAATTTGTCTTAAATGTGATTTGGATAGTATTGCATTGGTAGTAAAAGTTTTGGCTGTGGCCTGTTGCTGTTTGCTAAGCAGGTGTTGATTAAATAGGGTGGGTTCTAATTAACATAGCAAAAGAGCTAGCAATCTCTCATTAGCTTAACTAAGAAGGGCTTGTATATAAACAGGTGAGCTGCTCTGTGGAGTTTCACTCTGTGGAGTTTCAGCCTGTGTGAGAGCAGCTTGACATAAGTGCAGCAGGACAGAAGTGTGTAGTTTTACAAACTGCAGTAGTTACATTGGATTTGGTAAGTAACTGTTTTTGTATTTGACTTATTTGAATCTTCCTTTTATAAGTCAAAAGGGTACTGTTTTAATTTGTCTTAAATGTGATTTGGATAGTATTGCATTGGTAGTAAAAGTTTTGGCTGTGGCCTGTTGCTGTTTGCTAAGCAGGTGTTGATTGCATAGGGTGGGTTCTAATTAACATAGCAAAAGAGCTAGCAATCTCTCATTAGCTTAACTAAGAGGGGCTTGTATATAAACAGGTGAGCTGTTCTGTGGAGGTTCACTCTGTGGAGTTTCAGCCTGTGTGAGAGCAGCTTGACATAAGTGCAGCAGGACAGAAGTGTGTAGTTTTAAAAACTGCAGTAGTTACATTGGATTTGGTAAGTAACTGTTTTTGTATTTGACTTATTTGAATCTTCCTTTTATAAGTCAAAAGGGTACTGTTTTAATTTGTCTTAATGTGATTTGGATATTATTGCATTGGTAGTAAAAGTTTTGGCTGTGGCCTGTTGCTGTTGGCTAAGCAGGTGTTGATTAAATAGGGTGGGTTCTAATTAACATAGCAAAAGAGCTAGCAATCTCTCATTAGCTTAACTAAGAGGGGCTTGTATATCAACAGGTGAGCTGCTCTGTGGAGTTTCACTCTGTGGAGTTTCAGCCTGTGTGAGAGCAGCTTGACACAAGTGCAGCAGGACAGAAGTGTGTAGTTTTAAAAACTGCAGTAGTTACATTGGATTTGGTAAGTAACTGTTTTTGTATTTGACTTATTTGAATCTTCCTTTTATAAGTCAAAAGGGTACTGTTTTAATTTGTCTTAAATGTGATTTGGATAGTATTGCATTGGTAGTAAAAGTTTTGGCTGTGGCCTGTTGCTGTTTGCTAAGCAGGTGTTGATTGCATAGGGTGGGTTCTAATTAACATAGTAAAAGAGCTAGAAATCTCTCATTAGCTTAACTAAGAGGGGCTTGTATATAAACAGGTGAGCTGCTCTGTGGAGTTTCAGCCTGTGTGAGAGCAGCTTGACATAAGTGCAGCAGGACAGAAGTGTGTAGTTTTAAAAACTGCAGTAGTTACATTGGATTTGGTAAGTAACTGTTTTTGTATTTGACTTATTTGAATCTTCCTTTTATAAGTCAAAAGGGTACTGTTTTAATTTGTCTTAAATGTGATTTGGATAGTATTGCATTGGTAGTAAAAGTTTTGGCTGTGGCCTGTTGCTGTTTGCTAAGCAGGTGTTGATTGCATAGGGTGGGTTCTAATTAACATAGCAAAAGAGCTAGCAATCTCTCATTAGCTTAACTAAGAGGGGCTTGTATATAAACAGGTGAGCTGTTCTGTGGAGGTTCACTCTGTGGAGTTTCAGCCTGTGTGAGAGCAGCTTGACATAAGTGCAGCAGGACAGAAGTGTGTAGTTTTAAAAACTGCAGTAGTTACATTGGATTTGGTAAGTAACTGTTTTTGTATTTGACTTATTTGAATCTTCCTTTTATAAGTCAAAAGGGTACTGTTTTAATTTGTCTTAATGTGATTTGGATATTATTGCATTGGTAGTAAAAGTTTTGGCTGTGGCCTGTTGCTGTTGGCTAAGCAGGTGTTGATTAAATAGGGTGGGTTCTAATTAACATAGCAAAAGAGCTAGCAATCTCTCATTAGCTTAACTAAGAGGGGCTTGTATATCAACAGGTGAGCTGCTCTGTGGAGTTTCACTCTGTGGAGTTTCAGCCTGTGTGAGAGCAGCTTGACACAAGTGCAGCAGGACAGAAGTGTGTAGTTTTAAAAACTGCAGTAGTTACATTGGATTTGGTAAGTAACTGTTTTTGTATTTGACTTATTTGAATCTTCCTTTTATAAGTCAAAAGGGTACTGTTTTAATTTGTCTTAAATGTGATTTGGATAGTATTGCATTGGTAGTAAAAGTTTTGGCTGTGGCCTGTTGCTGTTTGCTAAGCAGGTGTTGATTGCATAGGGTGGGTTCTAATTAACATAGTAAAAGAGCTAGAAATCTCTCATTAGCTTAACTAAGAGGGGCTTGTATATAAACAGGTGAGCTGCTCTGTGGAGTTTCAGCCTGTGTGAGAGCAGCTTGACATAAGTGCAGCAGGACAGAAGTGTGTAGTTTTAAAAACTGCAGTAGTTACATTGGATTTGGTAAGTAACTGTTTTTGTATTTGACTTATTTGAATCTTCCTTTTATAAGTCAAAAGGGTACTGTTTTAATTTGTCTTAAATGTGATTTGGATAGTATTGCATTGGTAGGAAAAGTTTTGGCTGTGGCCTGTTGCTGTTTGCTAAGCAGGTGTTGATTAAATAGGGTGGGTTCTAATTAACATAGCAAAAGAGCTAGCAATCTCTCATTAGCTTAACTAAGAAGGGCTTGTATATAAACAGGTGAGCTGCTCTGTGGAGTTTCACTCTGTGGAGTTTCAGCCTGTGTGAGAGCAGCTTGACATAAGTGCAGCAGGACAGAAGTGTGTAGTTTTACAAACTGCAGTAGTTACATTGGATTTGGTAAGTAACTGTTTTTGTATTTGACTTATTTGAATCTTCCTTTTATAAGTCAAAAGGGTACTGTTTTAATTTGTCTTAAATGTGATTTGGATAGTATTGCATTGGTAGTAAAAGTTTTGGCTGTGGCCTGTTGCTGTTTGCTAAGCAGGTGTTGATTGCATAGGGTGGGTTCTAATTAACATAGCAAAAGAGCTAGCAATCTCTCATTAGCTTAACTAAGAGGGGCTTGTATATAAACAGGTGAGCTGTTCTGTGGAGGTTCACTCTGTGGAGTTTCAGCCTGTGTGAGAGCAGCTTGACATAAGTGCAGCAGGACAGAAGTGTGTAGTTTTAAAAACTGCAGTAGTTACATTGGATTTGGTAAGTAACTGTTTTTGTATTTGACTTATTTGAATCTTCCTTTTATAAGTCAAAAGGGTACTGTTTTAATTTGTCTTAATGTGATTTGGATATTATTGCATTGGTAGTAAAAGTTTTGGCTGTGGCCTGTTGCTGTTGGCTAAGCAGGTGTTGATTAAATAGGGTGGGTTCTAATTAACATAGCAAAAGAGCTAGCAATCTCTCATTAGCTTAACTAAGAGGGGCTTGTATATCAACAGGTGAGCTGCTCTGTGGAGTTTCACTCTGTGGAGTTTCAGCCTGTGTGAGAGCAGCTTGACACAAGTGCAGCAGGACAGAAGTGTGTAGTTTTAAAAACTGCAGTAGTTACATTGGATTTGGTAAGTAACTGTTTTTGTATTTGACTTATTTGAATCTTCCTTTTATAAGTCAAAAGGGTACTGTTTTAATTTGTCTTAAATGTGATTTGGATAGTATTGCATTGGTAGTAAAAGTTTTGGCTGTGGCCTGTTGCTGTTTGCTAAGCAGGTGTTGATTGCATAGGGTGGGTTCTAATTAACATAGTAAAAGAGCTAGAAATCTCTCATTAGCTTAACTAAGAGGGGCTTGTATATAAACAGGTGAGCTGCTCTGTGGAGTTTCAGCCTGTGTGAGAGCAGCTTGACATAAGTGCAGCAGGACAGAAGTGTGTAGTTTTAAAAACTGCAGTAGTTACATTGGATTTGGTAAGTAACTGTTTTTGTATTTGACTTATTTGAATCTTCCTTTTATAAGTCAAAAGGGTACTGTTTTAATTTGTCTTAAATGTGATTTGGATAGTATTGCATTGGTAGTAAAAGTTTTGGCTGTGGCCTGTTGCTGTTTGCTAAGCAGGTGTTGATTGCATAGGGTGGGTTCTAATTAACATAGCAAAAGAGCTAGCAATCTCTCATTAGCTTAACTAAGAGGGGCTTGTATATAAACAGGTGAGCTGTTCTGTGGAGGTTCACTCTGTGGAGTTTCAGCCTGTGTGAGAGCAGCTTGACATAAGTGCAGCAGGACAGAAGTGTGTAGTTTTAAAAACTGCAGTAGTTACATTGGATTTGGTAAGTAACTGTTTTTGTATTTGACTTATTTGAATCTTCCTTTTATAAGTCAAAAGGGTACTGTTTTAATTTGTCTTAATGTGATTTGGATATTATTGCATTGGTAGTAAAAGTTTTGGCTGTGGCCTGTTGCTGTTGGCTAAGCAGGTGTTGATTAAATAGGGTGGGTTCTAATTAACATAGCAAAAGAGCTAGCAATCTCTCATTAGCTTAACTAAGAGGGGCTTGTATATCAACAGGTGAGCTGCTCTGTGGAGTTTCACTCTGTGGAGTTTCAGCCTGTGTGAGAGCAGCTTGACACAAGTGCAGCAGGACAGAAGTGTGTAGTTTTAAAAACTGCAGTAGTTACATTGGATTTGGTAAGTAACTGTTTTTGTATTTGACTTATTTGAATCTTCCTTTTATAAGTCAAAAGGGTACTGTTTTAATTTGTCTTAAATGTGATTTGGATAGTATTGCATTGGTAGTAAAAGTTTTGGCTGTGGCCTGTTGCTGTTTGCTAAGCAGGTGTTGATTGCATAGGGTGGGTTCTAATTAACATAGTAAAAGAGCTAGAAATCTCTCATTAGCTTAACTAAGAGGGGCTTGTATATAAACAGGTGAGCTGCTCTGTGGAGTTTCAGCCTGTGTGAGAGCAGCTTGACATAAGTGCAGCAGGACAGAAGTGTGTAGTTTTAAAAACTGCAGTAGTTACATTGGATTTGGTAAGTAACTGTTTTTGTATTTGACTTATTTGAATCTTCCTTTTATAAGTCAAAAGGGTACTGTTTTAATTTGTCTTAAATGTGATTTGGATAGTATTGCATTGGTAGTAAAAGTTTTGGCTGTGGCCTGTTGCTGTTTGCTAAGCAGGTGTTGATTAAATAGGGTGGGTTCTAATTAACATAGCAAAAGAGCTAGCAATCTCTCATTAGCTTAACTAAGAGGGGCTTGTATATAAACAGGTGAGCTGCTCTGTGGAGTTTCAGCCTGTGTGAGAGCAGCTTGACATAAGTGCAGCAGGACAGAAGTGTGTAGTTTTAAAATCTGCAGTAGTTACATTGGATTTGGTAAGTAACTGTTTTTGTATTTGACTTATTTGAATCTTCCTTTTATAAGTCAAAAGGGTACTGTTTTAATTTGTCTTAAATGTGATTTGGATAGTATTGCATTGGTAGTAAAAGTTTTGGCTGTGGCCTGTTGCTGTTTGCTAAGCAGGTGTTGATTAAATAGGGTGGGTTCTAATTAACATAGCAAAAGAGCTAGCAATCTCTCATTAGCTTAACTAAGAAGGGCTTGTATATAAACAGGTGAGCTGCTCTGTGGAGTTTCACTCTGTGGAGTTTCAGCCTGTGTGAGAGCAGCTTGACATAAGTGCAGCAGGACAGAAGTGTGTAGTTTTACAAACTGCAGTAGTTACATTGGATTTGGTAAGTAACTGTTTTTGTATTTGACTTATTTGAATCTTCCTTTTATAAGTCAAAAGGGTACTGTTTTAATTTGTCTTAAATGTGATTTGGATAGTATTGCATTGGTAGTAAAAGTTTTGGCTGTGGCCTGTTGCTGTTTGCTAAGCAGGTGTTGATTGCATAGGGTGGGTTCTAATTAACATAGCAAAAGAGCTAGCAATCTCTCATTAGCTTAACTAAGAGGGGCTTGTATATAAACAGGTGAGCTGTTCTGTGGAGGTTCACTCTGTGGAGTTTCAGCCTGTGTGAGAGCAGCTTGACATAAGTGCAGCAGGACAGAAGTGTGTAGTTTTAAAAACTGCAGTAGTTACATTGGATTTGGTAAGTAACTGTTTTTGTATTTGACTTATTTGAATCTTCCTTTTATAAGTCAAAAGGGTACTGTTTTAATTTGTCTTAATGTGATTTGGATATTATTGCATTGGTAGTAAAAGTTTTGGCTGTGGCCTGTTGCTGTTGGCTAAGCAGGTGTTGATTAAATAGGGTGGGTTCTAATTAACATAGCAAAAGAGCTAGCAATCTCTCATTAGCTTAACTAAGAGGGGCTTGTATATCAACAGGTGAGCTGCTCTGTGGAGTTTCACTCTGTGGAGTTTCAGCCTGTGTGAGAGCAGCTTGACACAAGTGCAGCAGGACAGAAGTGTGTAGTTTTAAAAACTGCAGTAGTTACATTGGATTTGGTAAGTAACTGTTTTTGTATTTGACTTATTTGAATCTTCCTTTTATAAGTCAAAAGGGTACTGTTTTAATTTGTCTTAAATGTGATTTGGATAGTATTGCATTGGTAGTAAAAGTTTTGGCTGTGGCCTGTTGCTGTTTGCTAAGCAGGTGTTGATTGCATAGGGTGGGTTCTAATTAACATAGTAAAAGAGCTAGAAATCTCTCATTAGCTTAACTAAGAGGGGCTTGTATATAAACAGGTGAGCTGCTCTGTGGAGTTTCAGCCTGTGTGAGAGCAGCTTGACATAAGTGCAGCAGGACAGAAGTGTGTAGTTTTAAAAACTGCAGTAGTTACATTGGATTTGATAAGTAACTGTTTTTGTATTTGACTTATTTGAATCTTCCTTTTATAAGTCAAAAGGGTACTGTTTTAATTTGTCTTAAA
Source organism: Gastrophryne carolinensis (assembly GCA_027917425.1). Taxonomy (NCBI): domain Eukaryota; kingdom Metazoa; phylum Chordata; class Amphibia; order Anura; family Microhylidae; genus Gastrophryne; species Gastrophryne carolinensis. The sequence continues at coordinate 341,270,532 of CM051237.1, read as the reverse complement.
TGTGATTTGGATAGTATTGCATTGGTAGTAAAAGTTTTGGCTGTGGCCTGTTGCTGTTTGCTAAGCAGGTGTTGATTGCATAGGGTGGGTTCTAATTAACATAGCAAAAGAGCTAGCAATCTCTCATTAGCTTAACTAAGAGGGGCTTGTATATAAACAGGTGAGCTGTTCTGTGGAGGTTCACTCTGTGGAGTTTCAGCCTGTGTGAGAGCAGCTTGACATAAGTGCAGCAGGACAGAAGTGTGTAGTTTTAAAAACTGCAGTAGTTACATTGGATTTGGTAAGTAACTGTTTTTGTATTTGACTTATTTGAATCTTCCTTTTATAAGTCAAAAGGGTACTGTTTTAATTTGTCTTAATGTGATTTGGATATTATTGCATTGGTAGTAAAAGTTTTGGCTGTGGCCTGTTGCTGTTTGCTAAGCAGGTGTTGATTAAATAGGGTGGGTTCTAATTAACATAGCAAAAGAGCTAGCAATCTCTCATTAGCTTAACTAAGAGGGGCTTGTATATCAACAGGTGAGCTGCTCTGTGGAGTTTCACTCTGTGGAGTTTCAGCCTGTGTGAGAGCAGCTTGACACAAGTGCAGCAGGACAGAAGTGTGTAGTTTTAAAAACTGCAGTAGTTACATTGGATTTGGTAAGTAACTGTTTTTGTATTTGACTTATTTGAATCTTCCTTTTATAAGTCAAAAGGGTACTGTTTTAATTTGTCTTAAATGTGATTTGGATAGTATTGCATTGGTAGTAAAAGTTTTGGCTGTGGCCTGTTGCTGTTTGCTAAGCAGGTGTTGATTGCATAGGGTGGGTTCTAATTAACATAGCAAAAGAGCTAGCAATCTCTCATTAGCTTAACTAAGAGGGGCTTGTATATAAACAGGTGAGCTGCTCTGTGGAGTTTCAGCCTGTGTGAGAGCAGCTTGACATAAGTGCAGCAGGACAGAAGTGTGTAGTTTTAAAATCTGCAGTAGTTACATTGGATTTGGTAAGTAACTGTTTTTGTATTTGACTTATTTGAATCTTCCTTTTATAAGTCAAAAGGGTACTGTTTTAATGTGTCTTAAATGTGATTTGGATAGTATTGCATTGGTAGTAAAAGTTTTGGCTGTGGCCTGTTGCTGTTTGCTAAGCAGGTGTTGATTAAATAGGGTGGGTTCCTCTAATTAACATAGCAAAAGAGCTAGCAATCTCTCATTAGCTTAACTAAGAGGGGCTAATATATAAACAGGTGAGCTGCTCTGTGGAGTTTCACTCTTTGGAGTTTCAGCCTGTGTCAGAGCAGCTTGACATAAGTGCAGCAGGACAGAAGTGTGTAGTTTTACAAACTGCAGTAGTTACATTGGATTTGGTAAGTAACTGTTTTTGTATTTGACTTATTTGAATCTTCCTTTTATAAGTCAAAAGGGTACTGTTTTAATTTGTCTTAAATGTGATTTGGATAGTATTGCATTGGTAGTAAAAGTTTTGGCTGTGGCCTGTTGCTGTTTGCTAAGCAGGTGTTGATTAAATAGGGTGGGTTCTAATTAACATAGCAAAAGAGCTAGCAATCTCTCATTAGCTTAACTAAGAGGGGCTTGTATATAAACAGGTGAGCTGTTCTGTGGAGGTTCACTCTGTGGAGTTTCAGCCTGTGTGAGAGCAGCTTGACATAAGTGCAGCAGGACAGAAGTGTGTAGTTTTAAAAACTGAAGTAATTACATTGGATTTGGTAAGTAACTGTTATTGTATTTGACTTATTTGAATCTTCCTTTTATAAGTCAAAAGGGTACTGTTTTAATTTGTCTTAAATGTGATTTGGATAGTATTGCATTGGTAGTAAAAGTTTTGGCTTTGGCCTGTTGCTGTTTGCTAAGCAGGTGTTGATTAAATAGGGTGGGTTCTAATTAACATAGCATAGCATGGATGCTGTGCTATGGCAATGCCTGCTACTACCGACCAAAAGTAGCTATTCAGATGGTCAGCCACAGCTTTATCTCCGTCAATATAGTTATTTTCCCTATTTCTTATTTTTGAGACTGCATTGTTTTTCTTCTTTCTGTCACCAATATTTTGGAAAATGGTTTTATCTCCCCTCTTCATAGATTTGGCCATTTCTTCCTCTTTTTGACATTTAGCAGTCCTTATAATTAGTTTTGCTTCCCTCTGTTTAATTTTATATGCCTCTCTGTCAGCTACACTTCCACTTACTTTATACTTCTTATAGGCAGACTTCTTATCTTTTATGATAGTGCTGACTTCCCTAGTAAACCATAATGGTTTCTTCTTCCTTTTATTCTTGCTAGTTTGTTTCACATATTGCTTAGTTGCCTTTAAGATGGCCATTTTTAATAGTGACCACTGGGCACTCACTTCTGCTACTTTGTTCCACTCACCTAATTTTCTTTCTACATACTCCACCATTTCCTTGAAGTTTGTCTTCCTAAAGTCTAGCACTTTGGTTCTGGTGTTTGATTGCACAATGTCTGTTTTTATTCCAAACCATAAGCATTGATGGTCACTGGAACCCAGATTATCTTCAACCCTGACCTTGGACACCAGATCCCCATTGGTCAGAACTAAGTCCAGAATGTTATCTCCTCTAGTTGGCAATGTCACAAGTTGTTTTAGAGACACTCCAGTAAGTGCCTCTAATATAGTCCTGCTCTTGCATGTCGATGCACTTGGGATATTCCAGTCCACATCAGGCATGTTGAAGTCACCTGTAATTACAATGCCCCCTTCTCTGCCATTCCACTGATTTCATTTAACTCTGACCAGGAGCATCCCATTTAAGGCCACCTGACAGTGTGTTTGCATTTGGTTTATACCCAGGCCTAGCAAGCCTAGTTGGTTTTACAGATCACACCCACCTGCCTATTTTGCTCTTGGTTATCTAACTACACCATGCTTTAAAGCATGATGTAGTTCATTGACCATGCCCATTTAAGGCCATCTGACAGTGTCTTTGCATTTCTTTTTAGCTAGATCACCTGCCTATCTTGCTCTTGCTTTTCTACCAAAACCATGTTTTAAAGCCTGCTGCAGTGCATTTAACTCTGACCAGGGTCATCCCATTTTTAACCATCTGACAATGTCTTTGCATTTGTTTTTAGCTAATACACCTTCAAATATTGCTCTTGTTTTTCTACCAAAACCACATTTTAAAGCTTGCTGTAGTGTATTTAACTCTGACCGGGGTCATCCCATTTAAGGCCATCTGACAATGTCTTTGCATTTGTTTTCTTAGCAAGTGCACCTCCCTTTATTGTTTTTTTGCTTTTCTACCATAACCATGGTTTAAAGCTTGCCGTAGTGCATTTCAATCTGAGCAAGGGCATCCCTTTTAAGGCCATCTGACCGCGTGTCTGCAGTTGGTTTTATGCCCAGGACTTTCAAGCCTTCCTATATTGCTCTTGCTTTTCTACCAAAACCACATTTTAAAGCTTGCTGTAGTGAATTTAGCTCTGTGCTTGCATTTGGTCTGAAGTATAAAAAGCCATTTAAAGTATTTGCATTTCTTTTTAGCTAGAGAACCTGCCTATATGGCTCTTGATTTTCTACCAAAACAATGTTTTAAAGCTTGCTGTAGTGCATTTAACTCTGAGCAGTATCATCTTATCTAAGGCCATCTGATAGTGTCTTCGCATTTGTTTTTAGCTAGAGCACCTGCCGATAAAGCTCTTGATTTTCTACCAAAACCAAGTTTTAAAGCTTGCTGCAGTGTATTTAACTCTGACCAGGGGCATCCCATTTAAGACCACCTGACAGTCTGTTTGCACTTGGTTTTATACCCAGGCCTTGCAAGCCTAGTTAGTTTTACAGATCACACACACCTGCCTATTTTGCTCTTGGTTATCTAACTACACCATGTTCTAAAGCTTGCTGTAGTGTATTTAACTCTGACCAGGGGCATACCATTTTAGGCCATCTGACAGTGTGCTTGCATTTGGTTTTAGCTAGAGCACCTGCCTATATTGATCTTGCTTTTCTACCAAAACCAAGTTTTAAAGCTTGCTGGGGAGCATTTAACTCTGACTAGAAGCATCCCATTTAAGGCCATCTAAGAGAGTTTTTGCATTTCTTTTTAGCTAGTGCATTTAACTCTGAGCAGCGGCATCCCTTTTAAGGCCATCTGACAGTGTGTTTGCAGTTGGTTTTATGCCCAGGCCTTGCAAGCCTACTTAGTGTTACAGATCACACCCGCCTTCCTATATTGCTCTTGCTTTTCAACCAAACTCACATTTTAAAGCTTGCTGTAGTGAATTAAGGTCTGACCAGGAGCATCCCATTTAAGGCCATCTGATAGTGTCTTTGCATTTATTTTTAGCTAGAGAACCTGCCTATATTGCTCTTGATTTTGTACCAAAACAACGTTTTAAAGCTTTTCTAAGGCCATCTGATAGTGTATTTGCATTTGGTTTTATACCTAGGCTTTGCAAACCTAGTTAGTGTTACAGATTATATCCACCTTCCTATATTGCTCTTGCTTTTCTACCAAAACCACTTTTTAAAGTTTGCTGTAGTGCATTTAACTCTGACCAGGGGCATCCCATTGAAGGCCATCTGACAGTGTGTTTGCACTTGGTTTTATACCCAGGCCTTGCAAGCCAAGTTAGTTTTACAGATCACACACACCTGCCTTGTTTGCCCTTGGTTATCTACCTACTCCATGTTCTAAAGCTTGCTGCAGTGCATTTAACTCTGAACAGAGTCATCCCATTTAAGGCCATCTGACAATGTCTTTGCATTTGTTTTTAGCTAGAACACCTTCATAAATTGCTATTGCTTTTCTACAAAAAACACATTTTAAAGCTTGATGTAGTGTATTTAACTTTGATCAGGGGCATCCCATCTAAGGCCATCTGACAATGTCTTTGCATTTGTATTTAGCTAGAGTACCTGCCTATATTGCTCTTGATTTTCTACCAAAACCAAGTTTTAAAGCTTGCTGGGGTGCATTTAACTCTGACTAGGAGCATCCCATTTAAGGCCACCTAAGAGTGTCTTTGCATTTATTTTTAGCTAGAGCACCTGGCTGTTTTGCTCTTGCTTTTCTACCAAATCCACGTTTTAAAGCTTGCTGTAGTGCATTTAACTCTGACCAGGGGCTTCATATTTAAGGCCATCTGACTGTGTGTTTGCATTTGGTTTTATACCCAGGCCTAGCAAGCCTAGTTAGTTTTACAGATCACACCCACCTGCCTATTTTGCTCTTGGTTATCTACCTACACCATGTTTTAAAGCTTGTTGTAGTGCATTTAACTCTGACCAGGCCCATTTAAGGCCATCTGATAGTGTCCTTGCATTTTTTTTTAGCTTGAGCATCTGCCTATATTGCTTTTGCTTTTTTACCAAAATCACATTTTAAAGCATGCTGTAGTGTATTTAACGTTGACCAGGTGCACCCATTTAAGGCCATCTGACAGTGTGTTTGCACTTCTATTCTCAGTGTGTCACACACCCCGCTTCCCCTTTAATTCTTACGATAGGGTTACTCCACTGGCAGGTGGCGACGTTGCAGAGAGAAGTCTTGAAAACGAGCCCCTCCTGGCCTACATATACCTGGGACCTCCCACTTAACACCCAGTGTTTTCTCTCTGCAAGATGCGACAAGACAGAAGAAAGAAGTCTCCTGCTTGCAGGTAGCCGGGCTCAGACCCCGGCATCCCCTTTTGGTCTATTTCTGCCCAGCTGCTTGTTTTTTTGTATACTCTGTTAAATATGCTGGAAGCCTCCCAGCCTAGGCTGCTGCCTGGGCAATGGTAGACGGCACCTCATGGTGCCTAGGAGCTTAGCTCCTCCGCTCGTCCCCACGCGTGGGGCAACGCGGTTATTGGGATGCCCCGTCCCGGTCCCCCCTTTTTAGCCTAGCCTTCCCTCGCCTGGTCCCTTCTCCCTTAGCATGGGGGGGGGGTGGCCCTTGGGGGTGTCTTTACTGGCCTTGTTTTTGACTAGAGTGTGCCTGGCATGCATGTGTGTTAACATCTTTGGCTGTATGTTTTAATCACTGCTGATAGTTTGTGGGGCCGGCGCTGCGGTCTAGCCGCAGGTGTTCCTCTACGGGGGCTCCTTTTTCCGGGTGTCCCTGGTGGTCTAGTGGTTTGTATGTTTTTACTCTGGGGCTGGAGGGTGCCTTGTTTTTTGTATGCGGGCACCCGCCTCGCTCATATGGCGTCGCCATTATAGCGAAGCCGTGGTGCTCGTCTCTAGGGGGCGGGGCCGCGTTAACATGATAGTGTTGAACAGTGATAGTTAACGTGATAGTGCACTGTTTATAATGCCTTTGGGGTATAAAGGGCTGCATGTTAATTTCTAGATTATATATTTTTTCTGGGAGCTGATTGTGGTCTCTTTCCTACAGGTCCGGGGATTTCCACGCTGCGGTGGGCCCAGTCTGATATACCTGGCTAGTCTTATTGGTTAAAAATCCTCCCACTCCCAGGACTTTAATTTTAAAAGGGGGCATCCCGGGTTGCTTAATGTGTAAATCCCTGGGTTATTGCGAATGCCATAATTTCACCATATGGAGGCTTCCGACATTACCGTAAATGGCTCTTCGGGGCTATCCAGGCTGTGTGGGGGTTGTGGGGCTCCGCTCCCAGGCGATGATGTCATAATATGTATTCCATGTGCACAGCAGAATATTGCGCGCCAGTCCGACAATCCGGCTTCTGGCTCCTCGCAACTTCCGTCATCTCCTACCCCCCCCCACCTATTCCGGACCCCGTATGACATTGTCAAAGGTGGGGATTCGCAATCCGAGGTGTGTGCACGATTGGCCAGCCTCGAGAAAATAGTTTCCGCCGCGGTGGCTCAGAAGGCTACGGCTAAGCGGAAACACCTTTCTCCGGCATCGCCTGTTCCGGAGGATGAGGTGTTCGAAGTATTGGATTGGTCCGATTGTCCCCCGGCTGAGGAGGGGGAGCTCCTAGAGGAGTCGGATGAGCCTGTAGACCAGCAATTGGTTGGTACCGCTGGCGATCAGGCTGCGGGGGTGTTCCTTGACACTCCTTCCATTTTGGCTCAAATGTTTGAGATTTTGGCTTTGGATCCACCTGAGGCGGTCCCTCCGCCAAAGGGTGAGTTGTTTGATGTGCCCCAGCCATGTTTGGTGTTTCCCAGGCAACAACACTTTGTGAGGGTTGTCCTTAAGGAATGGGAACAACCCACGCGCCTGGTTGGAGTTCCTCCTAGTTGGGATAAGCGTTATCCCTTTCCAGAGGATTTGGTGAAGCTTTGGTCTGCTCCCCCTGACGTCGATGCCCCCGTGTTGGGGCTGTCTAACACGGCTGTGTTGCACTCCCCTGACACTAATACCATTAAGGATGGTGAGGATCGTCGGACTGATCAATTGGCTCGCCATGGTTTTATCAGTGCTGGATCGGCACTGCGGCCGGTTTGTGCTTCGGCTCTTCTTCTGATGGCTGATAGGTCCATTATTAGAGATTTGTACGCAGATCTTGATCCCACTTGTGATGAGTTCGGTTCTCTCAAGCAGTGTGAGTTGTTTATTTCCTTTGTCATGACCGCCCAGGACGATGCGCTTGCGATGTGTAGCAGGGCCACGGCCCTGTTGGTTGCTATTCGTCGGTTGGTGTGGCTGCGTCAGTGGACGGCGGACTTTAACTCTAAGAAGTCGCTTACGCCTCTTCCTTTTGTAGGTTTGCGCCTCTTTGGCGACAAATTGGATTCAGTTACCAAGGGTGGTAAGTTGCCTCAACGCAAGAGGCCGCGTCGTTCCTTTCGGGGAGCAGCTTCCTTTAGCCCCTCCTTTTGGGGAGTCAGAGCGGGCAGAGGGGCCTCCTTTCCCGCTATCAGGGGTGCAGGTTGGACCCAGGGGAGGGGCCGTGGCTGTCCCGGTCAGTCCTGGGGCACCAAGCCCAAGCTTGCTGGTAAGCCCTCTCAGCAATGAGGGGGTGCCCTCACCCGTGTGGGTGGGGGGATGATTGCGACACTTCTCCCTGGTTTGGGACCAGGAGGTTCTGTAGAGATGGATCCGGGAGGTGGTGTCGTCCGGTTACAAGCTGGAGTTCGAGTCTCGCCCTCCTTCACGGTTTTTCCGGTCTAGGGTGCCCACCGATCCTTTGGCCACGCAGGGGCTCCTGGCGTCGGTGAAGAATCTTCTGGGAATGGCGGTCATCCGGCCGGTGCCGTACTGGTAGGCGGGCCTCGGGTTTTACTCCAATCTTTTCACAGTCCCCAAGACAGACGGGTCGGTCCGCCCCGTTCTGGATCTGAAGTTCCTCAACAGGTTCATCCGTACTCGGAGGTTTTGCATGGAAACTCTGCGATCTGCCATCGGTTCTCTTCGGCAGGGGGACTTCATGACGTCCATCACGTCATCCACGTCAAGGATGCTTACCTTCATGTTCCCATCTGCCAGGCTCATCAACGTTTTCTTCGGTTCGTAATGAAGGATCGGCATTTTCAATTTGTGGCACTTCCTTTTGGCCTTACCTCGGCTCCAAGAGTGTTCACCAAGGTGCTGGCAGGGGTGATTGCCATTCTCAGATCTCAAGGCATTCGCGTTGTACCTTATCTGGACGAACTTCTCATCATGGCTCCTTCTCTCAATCAATCGGAGATGGACACCAGGACGGTGGTCTCCACGCTGGAAAGCTTCGGTTGGGTGATCAACTTTCCCAAGTCCTCCCTCGCCCCGGCCAGGGTGGTGTCCTTTCTGGGAATGCGGTTGGATTCTTGTCAACGCAGGGTGTTTCTGCCTCAATCCAAGATTTGTCTGATTCAGGAATTGGCTTGGTTCCTTCTTTCCAATCCTCGACCGTCCATCCGTCTGGGGACTTTCCTGACTCCTCTCTGGGAAATTGTCACCACGGACGCCAGTCTTTCGGGATGGGGGGGATTCTGGAAGGATATTCAGTTTCGGGGGCAGTGGGGGCCTCGAGAGGCCCACTTGCCCATCAATGTTCTGGAACTGAGAGCCATCCGTCTGGTTCTTGTTCATTTGACTCAGCATGTTTTTGGCCTTCCGGTTCAGGTTCGTTCAGACAATCGGACAGCAGTTGCTTACATCAATCATCAGGGAGGGACTCGCAGTCTGGGTGCTCTCAGAGAGGTGTCCCTGAACCTGACCTGGGCGGAGGCCCATGTTCCTTGTCTCTCGGCAGTTTACATTCCGGGTGTGGAAAACAGGGAAGCGGATCTGTTGAGCAGGGGCTCTTCCCGTCTGGGAGAATGGGCTCTCCATCCTCAAGTTTTTCGGTCACTGTGTCTCCGGTGGGGGACACAGGAGGTGGACCTGTTTGCCTCTCGTCACAATTGCAGGCTTCCGACCTTCGTGTCGCTCTCCCAGGATCCTCTGGCTCTGGCGGTGGACGCCATGTCCCTGAGCTGGGGGGATCTGGGTTTTCTGTACCTTTTTCCTCCGATACCCATGCTAGGCAGGGTGGTACGGAAGTTGGCTCTGGAAAGGGTGTCCACCATTCTCGTGGCTCCAAGGTGGCCAAGAAGAACCTAACCGCTAAGTGATTTGGGTAAGTTTTAGGGACCCAAAATGGAAGAAGAACCGAACCGCTAAGTGATTTGGGTAAGTTTTAGGGACCCCAAATGGAAGAAGAACCTAACCGCTAAGGGATTTGGGTAAGTTTTAGGGACCCAAAATGGAAGAAGAACCTAATCGCTAAGTGGTTAGGCTGAGCTTTAAGGGCTCAAAAGGGAAGAGGCAGGATAGCGCTAAGTGGTTAGGGTGAGCTTTAAGGGCTCAAAAGGGAAGCTGCAGGATAGCGCTAAGTGGTTAGGGTGAGCTTTAAGGGCTCAAAAGAGAAGCTGCAGGATAGCGCTAAATGGTTAGGGTGAGCTTTAAGGGCTCAAAAGGGAAGCTGCAGGATAGCGCAAAGTGGTTAGGGTGAGCTTTAAGGGCTCAAAAGGGAAGAGGCAGGATTGTGCTAAGTGGTTAGGGTGAACTTTAAGGGCTCAAAAGGGAAGAGGCAGGATAGCGCAAAGTGGTTAGGGTGAGCTTTAAGGGATCAAAAGGGAAGAGGCAGGATAGCGCTAAGTGGTTAGGGTGAGCTTTAAGGGCTCAAAAGGGAAGCTGCAGGATAGCGCTAAATGGTTAGGGTGAGCTTTAAGGGCTCAAAAGAGAAGCTGCAGGATAGCGCTAAATGGTTAGAGTGAGCTTTAAGGGCTCAAAAGGGAAGAGGCAGGATAGCGCTAAGTGCTGCCACAATACTGCAGTTTTTAAAACTACACACTTCTGTCCTGCTGCACTTATGTCAAGCTGCTCTCACACAGGCTGAAACTCCACAGAGTGAAACTCCACAGAGCAGCTCACCTGTTTATATACAAGCCCCTCTTAGTTAAGCTAATGAGAGATTGCTAACTCTTTTGCTATGTTAATTAGAACCCACCCTATTTAATCAACACCTGCTTAGCAAACAGCAACAGGCCACAGCCAAAACTTTTACTACCAATGCAATACTATCCAAATCACATTTAAGACAAATTAAAACAGTACCGTTTTGACTTATAAAAGGGAGATTTAAATAAGTCAAATACAAAAACAGTTACTTACCAAATCCAATGTAACTACTGCAGTTTTTAAAACTACACACTTCTGTCCTGCTGCACTTATGTCAAGCTGCTCTCACACAGGCTGAAACTCCACAGAGTGAAACTCCACAGAGCAGCTCACCTGTTTATATACAAGCCCCTCTTAGTTAAGCTAATGAGAGATTGCTAACTCTTTTGCTATGTTAATTAGAACCCACCCTATTTAATCAACACCTGCTTAGCAAACAGCAACAGGCCACAGCCAAAACTTTTACTACCAATGCAATACTATCCAAATCACATTTAAGACACATTAAAACAGTACCCTTTTGACTTATAAAAGGAAGATTCAAATAAGTCAAATACAAAAACAGTTACTTACCAAATCCAATGTAACTACTGCAGATTTTAAAACTACACACTTCTGTCCTGCTGCACTTATGTCAAGCTGATCTCACACAGGCTGAAACTCCACAGAGTGAAACTCCACAGAGCAGCTCACCTGTTTATATACAAGCCCCTCTTAGTTAAGCTAATGAGAGATTGCTAGCTCTGTTGCTATGTTAATTAGAACCCACCCTATTTAATCAACACCTGCTTAGCAAACAGCAACAGGCCACAGCCAAAACTTTTACTACCAATGCAATACTATCCAAATCACATTTAAAACACATTAAAACAGTACCCTTTTGACTTATAAAAGGAAGATTCAAATAAGTCAAATACAAAAACAGTTACTTACCAAATCCAATGTAACTACTGCAGTTTTTAAAACTACACACTTCTGTCCTGCTGCACTTATGTCAAGCTGCTCTCACACAGGCTGAAACTCCACAGAGTGAAACTCCACAGAGCAGCTCACCTGTTTATATACAAGCCCCTCTTAGTTAAGCTAATGAGAGATTGCTAGCTCTGTTGCTATGTTAATTAGAACCCACCCTATTTAATCAACACCTGCTGAGCAAACAGCAACAGGCCACAGCCAAAACTTTTACTACCAATGCAATACTATCCAAATCACATTTAAAACAAATTAAAACAGTACCCTTTTGACTTATAAAATGAAGATTCAAATAAGTCAAAAACAAAAACAGTTACTTACCAAATCCAATGTAACTACTGCAGTTTTTAAAACTACACACTTCTGTCCTGCTGCACTTATGTCAAGCTGCTCTCTCACAGGCTGAAGCTCCACAGAGTAGTTCAAGGTAGTCATGCCATTATTGCCATTTATGTAGAACTTAACATGAACACACAAATACATAATGCCCTATTTAATGCCAATATAAGAGTAACCTGTGGCCACTTCATTAGCTTAATTACTTGCCCAACTGACCTGTGGCCACTTCATTAGCTTAATTACTTGCAAGAATGACATATGTTGCATATAGTTAATTTGTTTACTAAAATACATTAAATCCACAGGTGAGAAACATGTATTGTTTGCTCAATAATATTTGTTTTGAAATTTGTTCCAGGGACCACACGACAACGACTTGCCGACATGAATCTAAGTGATTTGGGTAAGTTTTAGGGACCCAAAATGGAAGAAGAACCTAACCGCTAAGTGATTTGGTTAAGTTTTAGGGACCCAAAATGGAAGAAGAATCTAACCGCTAAGTGATTTGGGTACGTTTTAGGGACCCAAAATGGAAGAAGAACCTAACCGCTAAGTGATTTGGGTAAGTTTTAGGGACCCAAAATGGAAGAAGAACCGAACCGCTAAGTGATTTGGGTAAGTTTTAGGGACCCCAAATGGAAGAAGAACCTAACCGCTAAGGGATTTGGGTAAGTTTTAGGGACCCAAAATGGAAGAAGAACCTAATCGCTAAGTGGTTAGGCAGAGCTTTAAGGGCTAAAAAGGGAAGAGGCAGGATAGCGCTAAGTGGTTAGGGTGAGCTTTAAGGGCTCAAAAGGGAAGCTGCAGGATAGCGCTAAATGGTTAGGGTGAGCTTTAAGGGCTCAAAAGAGAAGCTGCAGGATAGCGCTAAATGGTTAGGGTGAGCTTTAAGGGCTCAAAAGGGAAGAGGCAGGATAGCGCTAAGTGGTTAGGGTGAGCTTTAAGGGCTCAAAAGGTTAAAGGCAGGATAGCGCTAAGTGGTTAGGGTGAGCTTTAAGGGCTCAAAAGGGAAGCTGCAGGATAGCGCAAAGTGGTTAGGGTGAGCTTTAAGGGCTCAAAAGGGAAGAGGCAGGATTGTGCTAAGTGGTTAGGGTGAACTTTAAGGGCTCAACAGGGAAGAGGCAGGATAGCGCAAAGTGGTTAGGGTGAGCTTTAAGGGATCAAAAGGGAAGAGGCAGGATAGCGCTAAGTGGTTAGGGTGAGCTTTAAGGGCTCAAAAGGGAAGCTGCAGGATAGCGCTAAATGGTTAGGGTGAGCTTTAAGGGCTCAAAAGAGAAGCTGCAGGATAGCGCTAAATGGTTAGGGTGAGCTTTAAGGGCTCAAAAGAGAAGCTGCAGGATAGCGCTAAATGGTTAGGGTGAGCTTTAAGGGCTCAAAAGGGAAGAGGCAGGATAGCGCTAAGTGCTGCCACAATACTGCAGTTTTTAAAACTACACACTTCTGTCCTGCTGCACTTATGTCAAGCTGCTCTCTCACAGGCTGAAGCTCCACAGAGTAGTTCAAGGTAGTCATGCCATTATTGCCATTTATGTAGAACTTAACATGAACACACAAATACATAATGCCCTATTTAATGCCAATATAAGAGTGACCTGTGGCCACTTCATTAGCTTAATTACTTGCCCAACTGACCTGTGGCCACTTCATTAGCTTAATTACTTGCAAGAATGACATATGTTGCATATAGTTAATTTGTTTACTAAAATACATTAAATCCACAGGTGAGAAACATGTATTGTTTGCTCAATAATATTTGTTTTGAAATTTGTTCCAGGGACCACACGACAACGACTTGCTGACATGAATCTAAGTGATTTGGGTAAGTTTTAGGGACCCAAAATGGAAGAAGAACCTAACCGCTAAGTGATTTGGTTAAGTTTTAGGGACCCAAAATGGAAGAAGAATCTAACCGCTAAGTGATTTGGGTACGTTTTAGGGACCCAAAATGGAAGAAGAACCGAACCGCTAAGTGATTTGGGTAAGTTTTAGGGACCCCAAATGGAAGAAGAACCTAACCGCTAAGGGATTTGGGTAAGTTTTAGGGACCCAAAATGGAAGAAGAACCTAATCGCTAAGTGGTTAGGCTGAGCTTTAAGGGCTAAAAAGGGAAGAGGCAGGATAGCGCTAAGTGGTTAGGGTGAGCTTTAAGGGCTCAAAAGGTAAGCTGCAGGATAGCGCAAAATGGTTAGGGTGAGCTTTAAGGGCTCAAAAGAGAAGCTGCAGGATAGCGCTAAATGGTTAGGGTGAGCTTTAAGGGCTCAAAAGGGAAGCTGCAGGATAGCGCAAAGTGGTTAGGGTGAGCTTTAAGGGCTCAAAAGGGAAGAGGCAGGGTAGCGCTAAGTGGTTAGGGTGAGCTTTAAGGGCTCAAAAGGGAAGAGGCAGGATAGCGCTAAGTGGTTAGGGTGAGCTTTAAGGGCTCAAAAGGGAAGCTGCAGGATAGCGCTAAGTGGTTAGGGTGAGCTTTAAGGGCTCAAAAGAGAAGCTGCAGGATAGCGCTAAATGGTTAGGGTGAGCTTTAAGGGCTCAAAAGGGAAGATGCAGGATAGCGCAAAGTGGTTAGGGTGAGCTTTAAGGGCTCAAAAGGGAAGAGGCAGGATTGTGCTAAGTGGTTAGGGTGAACTTTAAGGGCTCAAAAGGGAAGAGGCAGGATAGCGCTAAGTGGTTAGGGTGAGCTTTAAGGGCTCAAAAGGGAAGAGGCAGGATAGCGCTAAGTGGTTAGGGTGAGCTTTAAGGGCTCAAAAGGGAAGCTGCAGGATAGCGCTAAATGGTTAGGGTGAGCTTTAAGGGCTCAAAAGAGAAGCTGCAGGATAGCGCTAAATGGTTAGGGTGAGCTTTAAGGGCTCAAAAGGGAAGAGGCAGGATAGCGCTAAGTGCTGCCACAATACTGCAGTTTTTAAAACTACACACTTCTGTCCTGCTGCAATTATGTCAAGCTGCTCTCACACAGGCTGAAACTCCACAGAGTGAAACTCCACAGAGCAGCTCACCTGTTTATATACAAGCCCCTCTTAGTTAAGCTAATGAGAGATTGCTAACTCTTTTGCTATGTTAATTAGAACCCACCCTATTTAATCAACACCTGCTTAGCAAACAGCAACAGGCCACAGCCAAAACTTTTACTACCAATGCAATACTATCCAACTCACATTTAAGACAAATTAAAACAGTACCGTTTTGACTTATAAAAGGGAGATTCAAATAAGTCAAATACAAAAACAGTTACTTACCAAATCCAATGTAACTACTGCAGTTTTTAAAACTACACACTTCTGTCCTGCTGCACTTATGTCAAGCTGCTCTCACACAGGCTGAAACTCCACAGAGTGAAACTCCACAGAGCAGCTCACCTGTTTATATACAAGCCCCTCTTAGTTAAGCTAATGAGAGATTGCTAACTCTTTTGCTATGTTAATTAGAACCCACCCTATTTAATCAACACCTGCTTAGCAAACAGCAACAGGCCACAGCCAAAACTTTTACTACCAATGCAATACTATCCAAATCACATTTAAGACACATTAAAACAGTACCCTTTTGACTTATAAAAGGAAGATTCAAATAAGTCAAATACAAAAACAGTTACTTACCAAATCCAATGTAACTACTGCAGATTTTAAAACTACACACTTCTGTCCTGCTGCACTTATGTCAAGCTGATCTCACACAGGCTGAAACTCCACAGAGTGAAACTCCACAGAGCAGCTCACCTGTTTATATACAAGCCCCTCTTAGTTAAGCTAATGAGAGATTGCTAGCTCTGTTGCTATGTTAATTAGAACCCACCCTATTTAATCAACACCTGCTTAGCAAACAGCAACAGGCCACAGCCAAAACTTTTACTACCAATGCAATACTATCCAAATCACATTTAAAACACATTAAAACAGTACCCTTTTGACTTATAAAAGGAAGATTCAAATAAGTCAAATACAAAAACAGTTACTTACCAAATCCAATGTAACTACTGCAGTTTTTAAAACTACACACTTCTGTCCTGCTGCACTTATGTCAAGCTGCTCTCACACAGGCTGAAACTCCACAGAGTGAAACTCCACAGAGCAGCTCACCTGTTTATATACAAGCCCCTCTTAGTTAAGCTAATGAGAGATTGCTAGCTCTGTTGCTATGTTAATTAGAACCCACCCTATTTAATCAACACCTGCTGAGCAAACAGCAACAGGCCACAGCCAAAACTTTTACTACCAATGCAATACTATCCAAATCACATTTAAAACAAATTAAAACAGTACCCTTTTGACTTATAAAATGAAGATTCAAATAAGTCAAAAACAAAAACAGTTACTTACCAAATCCAATGTAACTACTGCAGTTTTTAAAACTACACACTTCTGTCCTGCTGCACTTATGTCAAGCTGCTCTCTCACAGGCTGAAGCTCCACAGAGTAGTTCAAGGTAGTCATGCCATTATTGCCATTTATGTAGAACTTAACATGAACACACAAATACATAATGCCCTATTTAATGCCAATATAAGAGTAACCTGTGGCCACTTCATTAGCTTAATTACTTGCCCAACTGACCTGTGGCCACTTCATTAGCTTAATTACTTGCAAGAATGACATATGTTGCATATAGTTAATTTGTTTACTAAAATACATTAAATCCACAGGTGAGAAACATGTATTGTTTGCTCAATAATATTTGTTTTGAAATTTGTTCCAGGGACCACACGACAACGACTTGCCGACATGAATCTAAGTGATTTGGGTAAGTTTTAGGGACCCAAAATGGAAGAAGAACCTAACCGCTAAGTGATTTGGTTAAGTTTTAGGGACCCAAAATGGAAGAAGAATCTAACCGCTAAGTGATTTGGGTACGTTTTAGGGACCCAAAATGGAAGAAGAACCTAACCGCTAAGTGATTTGGGTAAGTTTTAGGGACCCAAAATGGAAGAAGAACCGAACCGCTAAGTGATTTGGGTAAGTTTTAGGGACCCCAAATGGAAGAAGAACCTAACCGCTAAGGGATTTGGGTAAGTTTTAGGGACCCAAAATGGAAGAAGAACCTAATCGCTAAGTGGTTAGGCAGAGCTTTAAGGGCTAAAAAGGGAAGAGGCAGGATAGCGCTAAGTGGTTAGGGTGAGCTTTAAGGGCTCAAAAGGGAAGCTGCAGGATAGCGCTAAATGGTTAGGGTGAGCTTTAAGGGCTCAAAAGAGAAGCTGCAGGATAGCGCTAAATGGTTAGGGTGAGCTTTAAGGGCTCAAAAGGGAAGAGGCAGGATAGCGCTAAGTGGTTAGGGTGAGCTTTAAGGGCTCAAAAGGTTAAAGGCAGGATAGCGCTAAGTGGTTAGGGTGAGCTTTAAGGGCTCAAAAGGGAAGCTGCAGGATAGCGCAAAGTGGTTAGGGTGAGCTTTAAGGGCTCAAAAGGGAAGAGGCAGGATTGTGCTAAGTGGTTAGGGTGAACTTTAAGGGCTCAACAGGGAAGAGGCAGGATAGCGCAAAGTGGTTAGGGTGAGCTTTAAGGGATCAAAAGGGAAGAGGCAGGATAGCGCTAAGTGGTTAGGGTGAGCTTTAAGGGCTCAAAAGGGAAGCTGCAGGATAGCGCTAAATGGTTAGGGTGAGCTTTAAGGGCTCAAAAGAGAAGCTGCAGGATAGCGCTAAATGGTTAGGGTGAGCTTTAAGGGCTCAAAAGAGAAGCTGCAGGATAGCGCTAAATGGTTAGGGTGAGCTTTAAGGGCTCAAAAGGGAAGAGGCAGGATAGCGCTAAGTGCTGCCACAATACTGCAGTTTTTAAAACTACACACTTCTGTCCTGCTGCACTTATGTCAAGCTGCTCTCTCACAGGCTGAAGCTCCACAGAGTAGTTCAAGGTAGTCATGCCATTATTGCCATTTATGTAGAACTTAACATGAACACACAAATACATAATGCCCTATTTAATGCCAATATAAGAGTGACCTGTGGCCACTTCATTAGCTTAATTACTTGCCCAACTGACCTGTGGCCACTTCATTAGCTTAATTACTTGCAAGAATGACATATGTTGCATATAGTTAATTTGTTTACTAAAATACATTAAATCCACAGGTGAGAAACATGTATTGTTTGCTCAATAATATTTGTTTTGAAATTTGTTCCAGGGACCACACGACAACGACTTGCTGACATGAATCTAAGTGATTTGGGTAAGTTTTAGGGACCCAAAATGGAAGAAGAACCTAACCGCTAAGTGATTTGGTTAAGTTTTAGGGACCCAAAATGGAAGAAGAATCTAACCGCTAAGTGATTTGGGTACGTTTTAGGGACCCAAAATGGAAGAAGAACCGAACCGCTAAGTGATTTGGGTAAGTTTTAGGGACCCCAAATGGAAGAAGAACCTAACCGCTAAGGGATTTGGGTAAGTTTTAGGGACCCAAAATGGAAGAAGAACCTAATCGCTAAGTGGTTAGGCTGAGCTTTAAGGGCTAAAAAGGGAAGAGGCAGGATAGCGCTAAGTGGTTAGGGTGAGCTTTAAGGGCTCAAAAGGTAAGCTGCAGGATAGCGCAAAATGGTTAGGGTGAGCTTTAAGGGCTCAAAAGAGAAGCTGCAGGATAGCGCTAAATGGTTAGGGTGAGCTTTAAGGGCTCAAAAGGGAAGCTGCAGGATAGCGCAAAGTGGTTAGGGTGAGCTTTAAGGGCTCAAAAGGGAAGAGGCAGGGTAGCGCTAAGTGGTTAGGGTGAGCTTTAAGGGCTCAAAAGGGAAGAGGCAGGATAGCGCTAAGTGGTTAGGGTGAGCTTTAAGGGCTCAAAAGGGAAGCTGCAGGATAGCGCTAAGTGGTTAGGGTGAGCTTTAAGGGCTCAAAAGAGAAGCTGCAGGATAGCGCTAAATGGTTAGGGTGAGCTTTAAGGGCTCAAAAGGGAAGATGCAGGATAGCGCAAAGTGGTTAGGGTGAGCTTTAAGGGCTCAAAAGGGAAGAGGCAGGATTGTGCTAAGTGGTTAGGGTGAACTTTAAGGGCTCAAAAGGGAAGAGGCAGGATAGCGCTAAGTGGTTAGGGTGAGCTTTAAGGGCTCAAAAGGGAAGAGGCAGGATAGCGCTAAGTGGTTAGGGTGAGCTTTAAGGGCTCAAAAGGGAAGCTGCAGGATAGCGCTAAATGGTTAGGGTGAGCTTTAAGGGCTCAAAAGAGAAGCTGCAGGATAGCGCTAAATGGTTAGGGTGAGCTTTAAGGGCTCAAAAGGGAAGAGGCAGGATAGCGCTAAGTGCTGCCACAATACTGCAGTTTTTAAAACTACACACTTCTGTCCTGCTGCAATTATGTCAAGCTGCTCTCACACAGGCTGAAACTCCACAGAGTGAAACTCCACAGAGCAGCTCACCTGTTTATATACAAGCCCCTCTTAGTTAAGCTAATGAGAGATTGCTAACTCTTTTGCTATGTTAATTAGAACCCACCCTATTTAATCAACACCTGCTTAGCAAACAGCAACAGGCCACAGCCAAAACTTTTACTACCAATGCAATACTATCCAACTCACATTTAAGACAAATTAAAACAGTACCGTTTTGACTTATAAAAGGGAGATTCAAATAAGTCAAATACAAAAACAGTTACTTACCAAATCCAATGTAACTACTGCAGTTTTTAAAACTACACACTTCTGTCCTGCTGCACTTATGTCAAGCTGCTCTCACACAGGCTGAAACTCCACAGAGTGAAACTCCACAGAGCAGCTCACCTGTTTATATACAAGCCCCTCTTAGTTAAGCTAATGAGAGATTGCTAGCTCTGTTGCTATGTTAATTAGAACCCACCCTATTTAATCAACACCTGCTTAGCAAACAGCAACAGGCCACAGCCAAAACTTTTACTACCAATGCAATACTATCCAAATCACATTTAAGACACATTAAAACAGTACCCTTTTGACTTATAAAAGGAAGATTCAAATAAGTCAAATACAAAAACAGTTACTTACCAAATCCAATGTAACTACTGCAGTTTTTAAAACTACACACTTCTGTCCTGCTGCACTTATGTCAAGCTGCTCTCACACAGGCTGAAACTCTACAGAGTGAAACTCCACAGAGCAGCTCACCTGTTTATATACAAGCCCCTCTTAGTTAAGCTAATGAGAGATTGCTAGCTCTGTTGCTATGTTAATTAGAACCCACCCTATTTAATCAACACCTGCTTAGCAAACAGCAACAGGCCACAGCCAAAACTTTTACTACCAATGCAATACTATCCAAATCACATTTAAAACAAATTAAAACAGTACCCTTTTGACTTATAAAATGAAGATTCAAATAAGTCAAATACAAAAACAGTTACTTACCAAATCCAATGTAACTACTGCAGTTTTTAAAACTACACACTTCTGTCCTGCTGCACTTATGTCAAGCTGCTCTCACACAGGCTGAAGCTCCACAGAGTAGTTCAAGGTAGTCATGCCATTATTGCCATTTATGTAGAACTTAACATGAACACACAAATACATAATGCCCTATTTAATGCCAATATAAGAGTGACCTGTGGCCACTTCATTAGCTTAATTACTTGCCCAACTGACCTGTGGCCACTTCATTAGCTTAATTACTTGCAATGACATATGTTGCATATAGTTAATTTGTTTACTAAAATACATTAAATCCACAGGTGAGAAACATGTATTGTTTGCTCAATAATATTTGTTTTGAAATTTGTTCCAGGGACCACACGACAACGACTTGCTGACATGAATCTAAGTGATTTGGGTAAGTTTTAGGGACCCAAAATGGAAGAAGAACCGAACCGCTAAGTGATTTGGGTAAGTTTTAGGGACCCCAAATGGAAGAAGAACCTAAACGCTAAGGGATTTGGGTAAGTTTTAGGGACCCAAAATGGAAGAAGAACCTAACCGCTAAGTGATTTGGGTAAGTTTTAGGGACCCAAAATGGAAGAAGAACCGAACCGCTAAGTGATTTGGGTAAGTTTTAGGGACCCCAAATGGAAGAAGAACCTAACCGCTAAGGGATTTGGGTAAGTTTTAGGGACCCAAAATGGAAGAAGAACCTAATCGCTAAGTGGTTAGGCAGAGCTTTAAGGGCTAAAAAGGGAAGAGGCAGGATAGCGCTAAGTGGTTAGGGTGAGCTTTAAGGGCTCAAAAGGGAAGCTGCAGGATAGCGCTAAATGGTTAGGGTGAGCTTTAAGGGCTCAAAAGAGAAGCTGCAGGATAGCGCTAAATGGTTAGGGTGAGCTTTAAGGGCTCAAAAGGGAAGCTGCAGGATAGCGCAAAGTGGTTAGGGTGAGCTTTAAGGGCTCAAAAGGGAAGAGGCAGGATAGCGCTAAGTGGTTAGGGTGAGCTTTAAGGGCTCAAAAGGGAAGCTGCAGGATAGCGCTAAGTGGTTAGGGTGAGCTTTAAGGGCTCAAAAGAGAAGCTGCAGGATAGCGCTAAATGGTTAGGGTGAGCTTTAAGGGCTCAAAAGGGAAGCTGCAGGATAGCGCAAAGTGGTTAGGGTGAGCTTTAAGGGCTCAAAAGGGAAGAGGCAGGATAGCGCTAAGTGGTTAGGGTGAGCTTTAAGGGCTCAAAAGGGAAGCTGCAGGATAGCGCTAAGTGGTTAGGGTGAGCTTTAAGGGCTCAAAAGAGAAGCTGCAGGATAGCGCAAAGTGGTTAGGGTGAGCTTAAAGGGCTCAAAAGGGAAGAGGCAGGATTGTGCTAAGTGGTTAGGGTGAACTTTAAGGGCTCAACAGGGAAGAGGCAGGATAGCGCAAAGTGGTTAGGGTGAGCTTTAAGGGATCAAAAGGGAAGAGGCAGGATAGCGCTAAGTGGTTAGGGTGAGCTTTAAGGGCTCAAAAGGGAAGCTGCAGGATAGCGCTAAATGGTTAGGGTGAGCTTTAAGGGCTCAAAAGAGAAGCTGCAGGATAGCGCTAAATGGTTAGGGTGAGCTTTAAGGGCTCAAAAGAGAAGCTGCAGGATAGCGCTAAATGGTTAGGGTGAGCTTTAAGGGCTCAAAAGGGAAGAGGCAGGATAGCGCTAAGTGCTGCCACAATACTGCAGTTTTTAAAACTACACACTTCTGTCCTGCTGCACTTATGTCAAGCTGCTCTCACACAGGCTGAAACTCCACAGAGTGAAACTCCACAGAGCAGCTCACCTGTTTATATACAAGCCCCTCTTAGTTAAGCTAATGAGAGATTGCTAACTCTTTTGCTATGTTAATTAGAACCCACCCTATTTAATCAACACCTGCTTAGCAAACAGCAACAGGCCACAGCCAAAACTTTTACTACCAATGCAATACTATCCAAATCACATTTAAGACACATTAAAACAGTACCCTTTTGACTTATAAAAGGAAGATTCAAATAAGTCAAATACAAAAACAGTTACTTACCAAATCCAATGTAACTACTGCAGATTTTAAAACTACACACTTCTGTCCTGCTGCACTTATGTCAAGCTGCTCTCACACAGGCTGAAACTCCACAGAGTGAAACTCCACAGAGCAGCTCACCTGTTTATATACAAGCCCCTCTTAGTTAAGCTAATGAGAGATTGCTAACTCTTTTGCTATGTTAATTAGAACCCACCCTATTTAATCAACACCTGCTTAGCAAACAGCAACAGGCCACAGCCAAAACTTTTACTACCAATGCAATACTATCCAAATCACATTTAAGACACATTAAAACAGTACCCTTTTGACTTATAAAAGGAAGATTCAAATAAGTCAAATACAAAAACAGTTACTTACCAAATCCAATGTAACTACTGCAGTTTTTAAAACTACACACTTCTGTCCTGCTGCACTTATGTCAAGCTGCTCTCTCACAGGCTGAAGCTCCACAGAGTGAAACTCCACAGAGCAGCTCACCTGTTTATATACAAGCCCCTCTTAGTTAAGCTAATGAGAGATTGCTAGCTCTGTTGCTATGTTAATTAGAACCCACCCTATTTAATCAACACCTGCTTAGCAAACAGCAACAGGCCACAGCCAAAACTTTTACTACCAATGCAATACTATCCAAATCACATTTAAAACAAATTAAAACAGTACCCTTTTGACTTATAAAATGAAGATTCAAATAAGTCAAATACAAAAACAGTTACTTACCAAATCCAATGTAACTACTGCAGTTTTTAAAACTACACACTTCTGTCCTGCTGCACTTATGTCAAGCTGCTCTCACACAGGCTGAAGCTCCACAGAGTAGTTCAAGGTAGTCATGCCATTATTGCCATTTATGTAGAACTTAACATGAACACACAAATACATAATGCCCTATTTAATGCCAATATAAGAGTGACCTGTGGCCACTTCATTAGCTTAATTACTTGCCCAACTGACCTGTGGCCACTTCATTAGCTTACTTACTTGCAAGAATGACATATGTTGCATATAGTTAATTTGTTTACTAAAATACATTAAATCCACAGGTGAGAAACATGTATTGTTTGCTCAATAATATTTGTTTTGAAATTTGTTCCAGGGACCACACGACAACGACTTGCTGACATGAATCTAAGTGATTTGGGTAAGTTTTAGGGACCCAAAATGGAAGAAGAACCTAACCGCTAAGTGATTTGGTTAAGTTTTAGGGACCCAAAATGGAAGAAGAATCTAACCGCTAAGTGATTTGGGTACGTTTTAGGGACCCAAAATGGAAGAAGAACCTAACCGCTAAGTGATTTGGGTAAGTTTTAGGGACCCAAAATGGAAGAAGAACCGAACCGCTAAGTGATTTGGGTAAGTTTTAGGGACCCCAAATGGAAGAAGAACCTAAACGCTAAGGGATTTGGGTAAGTTTTAGGGACCCAAAATGGAAGAAGAACCTAATCGCTAAGTGGTTAGGCTGAGCTTTAAGGGCTAAAAAGGGAAGAGGCAGGATAGCGCAAAGTGGTTAGGGTGAGCTTTAAGGGCTCAAAAGGGAAGCTGCAGGATAGCGCTAAATGGTTAGGGTGAGCTTTAAGGGCTCAAAAGAGAAGCTGCAGGATAGCGCTAAATGGTTAGGGTGAGCTTTAAGGGCTCAAAAGGGAAGCTGCAGGATAGCGCAAAGTGGTTAGGGTGAGCTTTAAGGGCTCAAAAGGGAAGAGGCAGGATAGCGCTAAGTGGTTAGGGTGAGCTTTAAGGGCTCAAAAGGGAAGAGGCAGGATAGCGCTAAGTGGTTAGGGTGAGCTTTAAGGGCTCAAAAGGGAAGCTGCAGGATAGCGCTAAGTGGTTAGGGTGAGCTTTAAGGGCTCAAAAGAGAAGCTGCAGGATAGCGCTAAATGGTTAGGGTGAGCTTTAAGGGCTCAAAAGGGAAGCTGCAGGATAGCGCAAAGTGGTTAGGGTGAGCTTTAAGGGCTCAAAAGGGAAGAGGCAGGATTGTGCTAAGTGGTTAGGGTGAACTTTAAGGGCTCAAAAGGGAAGAGGCAGGATAGCGCAAAGTGGTTAGGGTGAGCTTTAAGGGATCAAAAGGGAAGAGGCAGGATAGCGCTAAGTGGTTAGGGTGAGCTTTAAGGGCTCAAAAGGGAAGCTGCAGGATAGCGCTAAATGGTTAGGGTGAGCTTTAAGGGCTCAAAAGAGAAGCTGCAGGATAGCGCTAAATGGTTAGGGTGAGCTTTAAGGGCTCAAAAGGGAAGAGGCAGGATAGCGCTAAGTGCTGCCACAATACTGCAGTTTTTAAAACTACACACTTCTGTCCTGCTGCACTTATGTCAAGCTGCTCTCACACAGGCTGAAACTCCACAGAGTGAAACTCCACAGAGCAGCTCACCTGTTTATATACAAGCCCCTCTTAGTTAAGCTAATGAGAGATTGCTAACTCTTTTGCTATGTTAATTAGAACCCACCCTATTTAATCAACACCTGCTTAGCAAACAGCAACAGGCCACAGCCAAAACTTTTACTACCAATGCAATACTATCCAAATCACATTTAAGACACATTAAAACAGTACCCTTTTGACTTATAAAAGGAAGATTCAAATAAGTCAAATACAAAAACAGTTACTTACCAAATCCAATGTAACTACTGCAGATTTTAAAACTACACACTTCTGCCCTGCTGCACTTATGTCAAGCTGCTCTCACACAGGCTGAAACTCCACAGAGTGAAACTCCACAGAGCAGCTCACCTGTTTATATACAAGCCCCTCTTAGTTAAGCTAATGAGAGATTGCTAGCTCTGTTGCTATGTTAATTAGAACCCACCCTATTTAATCAACACCTGCTTAGCAAACAGCAACAGGCCACAGCCAAAACTTTTACTACCAATGCAATACTATCCAAATCACATTTAAGACACATTAAAACAGTACCCTTTTGACTTATAAAAGGAAGATTCAAATAAGTCAAATACAAAAACAGTTACTTACCAAATCCAATGTAACTACTGCAGTTTTTAAAACTACACACTTCTGTCCTGCTGCACTTATGTCAAGCTGCTCTCTCACAGGCTGAAGCTCCACAGAGTAGTTCAAGGTAGTCATGCCATTATTGCCATTTATGTAGAACTTAACATGAACACACAAATACATAATGCCCTATTTAATGCCAATATAAGAGTGACCTGTGGCCACTTCATTAGCTTAATTACTTGCCCAACTGACCTGTGGCCACTTCATTAGCTTAATTACTTGCAAGAATGACATATGTTGCATATAGTTAATTTGTTTACTAAAATACATTAAATCCACAGGTGAGAAACATGTATTGTTTGCTCAATATTTGTTTTGAAATTTGTTCCAGGGACCACACGACAACGACTTGCTGACATGAATCTAAGTGATTTGGGTAAGTTTTAGGGACCCAAAATGGAAGAAGAACCTAACCGCTAAGTGATTTGGTTAAGTTTTAGGGACCCAAAATGGAAGAAGAATCTAACCGCTAAGTGATTTGGGTACGTTTTAGGGACCCAAAATGGAAGAAGAACCGAACCGCTAAGTGATTTGGGTAAGTTTTAGGGACCCCAAATGGAAGAAGAACCTAACCGCTAAGGGATTTGGGTAAGTTTTAGGGACCCAAAATGGAAGAAGAACCTAATCGCTAAGTGGTTAGGCTGAGCTTTAAGGGCTAAAAAGGGAAGAGGCAGGATAGCGCTAAGTGGTTAGGGTGAGCTTTAAGGGCTCAAAAGGGAAGCTGCAGGATAGCGCTAAATGGTTAGGGTGAGCTTTAAGGGCTCAAAAGAGAAGCTGCAGGATAGCGCTAAATGGTTAGGGTGAGCTTTAAGGGCTCAAAAGGGAAGCTGCAGGATAGCGCAAAGTGGTTAGGGTGAGCTTTAAGGGCTCAAAAGGGAAGAGGCAGGATAGCGCTAAGTGGTTAGGGTGAGCTTTAAGGGCTCAAAAGGGAAGAGGCAGGATAGCGCTAAGTGGTTAGGGTGAGCTTTAAGGGCTCAAAAGGGAAGCTGCAGGATAGCGCTAAGTGGTTAGGGTGAGCTTTAAGGGCTCAAAAGAGAAGCTGCAGGATAGCGCTAAATGGTTAGGGTGAGCTTTAAGGGCTCAAAAGGGAAGCTGCAGGATAGCGCAAAGTGGTTAGGGTGAGCTTTAAGGGCTCAAAAGGGAAGAGGCAGGATTGTGCTAAGTGGTTAGGGTGAACTTTAAGGGCTCAAAAGGGAAGAGGCAGGATAGCGCAAAGTGGTTAGGGTGAGCTTTAAGGGATCAAAAGGGAAGAGGCAGGATAGCGCTAAGTGGTTAGGGTGAGCTTTAAGGGCTCAAAAGGGAAGCTGCAGGATAGCGCTAAATGGTTAGGGTGAGCTTTAAGGGCTCAAAAGAGAAGCTGCAGGATAGCGCTAAATGGTTAGGGTGAGCTTTAAGGGCTCAAAAGGGAAGAGGCAGGATAGCGCTAAGTGCTGCCACAATACTGCAGTTTTTAAAACTACACACTTCTGTCCTGCTGCACTTATGTCAAGCTGCTCTCACACAGGCTGAAACTCCACAGAGTGAAACTCCACAGAGCAGCTCACCTGTTTATATACAAGCCCCTCTTAGTTAAGCTAATGAGAGATTGCTAACTCTTTTGCTATGTTAATTAGAACCCACCCTATTTAATCAACACCTGCTTAGCAAACAGCAACAGGCCACAGCCAAAACTTTTACTACCAATGCAATACTATCCAAATCACATTTAAGACACATTAAAACAGTACCCTTTTGACTTATAAAAGGAAGATTCAAATAAGTCAAATACAAAAACAGTTACTTACCAAATCCAATGTAACTACTGCAGATTTTAAAACTACACACTTCTGCCCTGCTGCACTTATGTCAAGCTGCTCTCACACAGGCTGAAACTCCACAGAGTGAAACTCCACAGAGCAGCTCACCTGTTTATATACAAGCCCCTCTTAGTTAAGCTAATGAGAGATTGCTAGCTCTGTTGCTATGTTAATTAGAACCCACCCTATTTAATCAACACCTGCTTAGCAAACAGCAACAGGCCACAGCCAAAACTTTTACTACCAATGCAATACTATCCAAATCACATTTAAGACACATTAAAACAGTACCCTTTTGACTTATAAAAGGAAGATTCAAATAAGTCAAATACAAAAACAGTTACTTACCAAATCCAATGTAACTACTGCAGTTTTTAAAACTACACACTTCTGTCCTGCTGCACTTATGTCAAGCTGCTCTCTCACAGGCTGAAGCTCCACAGAGTAGTTCAAGGTAGTCATGCCATTATTGCCATTTATGTAGAACTTAACATGAACACACAAATACATAATGCCCTATTTAATGCCAATATAAGAGTGACCTGTGGCCACTTCATTAGCTTAATTACTTGCCCAACTGACCTGTGGCCACTTCATTAGCTTAATTACTTGCAAGAATGACATATGTTGCATATAGTTAATTTGTTTACTAAAATACATTAAATCCACAGGTGAGAAACATGTATTGTTTGCTCAATATTTGTTTTGAAATTTGTTCCAGGGACCACACGACAACGACTTGCTGACATGAATCTAAGTGATTTGGGTAAGTTTTAGGGACCCAAAATGGAAGAAGAACCTAACCGCTAAGTGATTTGGTTAAGTTTTAGGGACCCAAAATGGAAGAAGAATCTAACCGCTAAGTGATTTGGGTACGTTTTAGGGACCCAAAATGGAAGAAGAACCGAACCGCTAAGTGATTTGGGTAAGTTTTAGGGACCCCAAATGGAAGAAGAACCTAACCGCTAAGGGATTTGGGTAAGTTTTAGGGACCCAAAATGGAAGAAGAACCTAATCGCTAAGTGGTTAGGCTGAGCTTTAAGGGCTAAAAAGGGAAGAGGCAGGATAGCGCTAAGTGGTTAGGGTGAGCTTTAAGGGCTCAAAAGGGAAGCTGCAGGATAGCGCTAAATGGTTAGGGTGAGCTTTAAGGGCTCAAAAGAGAAGCTGCAGGATAGCGCTAAATGGTTAGGGTGAGCTTTAAGGGCTCAAAAGGGAAGCTGCAGGATAGCGCAAAGTGGTTAGGGTGAGCTTTAAGGGCTCAAAAGGGAAGAGGCAGGATAGCGCTAAGTGGTTAGGGTGAGCTTTAAGGGCTCAAAAGGGAAGAGGCAGGATAGCGCTAAGTGGTTAGGGTGAGCTTTAAGGGCTCAAAAGGGAAGCTGCAGGATAGCGCTAAGTGGTTAGGGTGAGCTTTAAGGGCTCAAAAGAGAAGCTGCAGGATAGCGCTAAATGGTTAGGGTGAGCTTTAAGGGCTCAAAAGGGAAGCTGCAGGATAGCGCAAAGTGGTTAGGGTGAGCTTTAAGGGCTCAAAAGGGAAGAGGCAGGATTGTGCTAAGTGGTTAGGGTGAACTTTAAGGGCTCAAAAGGGAAGAGGCAGGATAGCGCAAAGTGGTTAGGGTGAGCTTTAAGGGATCAAAAGGGAAGAGGCAGGATAGCGCTAAGTGGTTAGGGTGAGCTTTAAGGGCTCAAAAGGGAAGCTGCAGGATAGCGCTAAATGGTTAGGGTGAGCTTTAAGGGCTCAAAAGAGAAGCTGCAGGATAGCGCTAAATGGTTAGGGTGAGCTTTAAGGGCTCAAAAGGGAAGAGGCAGGATAGCGCTAAGTGCTGCCACAATACTGCAGTTTTTAAAACTACACACTTCTGTCCTGCTGCACTTATGTCAAGCTGCTCTCACACAGGCTGAAACTCCACAGAGTGAAACTCCACAGAGCAGCTCACCTGTTTATATACAAGCCCCTCTTAGTTAAGCTAATGAGAGATTGCTAACTCTTTTGCTATGTTAATTAGAACCCACCCTATTTAATCAACACCTGCTTAGCAAACAGCAACAGGCCACAGCCAAAACTTTTACTACCAATGCAATACTATCCAAATCACATTTAAGACACATTAAAACAGTACCCTTTTGACTTATAAAAGGAAGATTCAAATAAGTCAAATACAAAAACAGTTACTTACCAAATCCAATGTAACTACTGCAGATTTTAAAACTACACACTTCTGCCCTGCTGCACTTATGTCAAGCTGCTCTCACACAGGCTGAAACTCCACAGAGTGAAACTCCACAGAGCAGCTCACCTGTTTATATACAAGCCCCTCTTAGTTAAGCTAATGAGAGATTGCTAGCTCTGTTGCTATGTTAATTAGAACCCACCCTATTTAATCAACACCTGCTTAGCAAACAGCAACAGGCCACAGCCAAAACTTTTACTACCAATGCAATACTATCCAAATCACATTTAAGACACATTAAAACAGTACCCTTTTGACTTATAAAAGGAAGATTCAAATAAGTCAAATACAAAAACAGTTACTTACCAAATCCAATGTAACTACTGCAGTTTTTAAAACTACACACTTCTGTCCTGCTGCACTTATGTCAAGCTGCTCTCTCACAGGCTGAAGCTCCACAGAGTAGTTCAAGGTAGTCATGCCATTATTGCCATTTATGTAGAACTTAACATGAACACACAAATACATAATGCCCTATTTAATGCCAATATAAGAGTGACCTGTGGCCACTTCATTAGCTTAATTACTTGCCCAACTGACATGTGGCCACTTCATTAGCTTAATTACTTGCAAGAATGACATATGTTGCATATAGTTAATTTGTTTACTAAAATACATTAAATCCACAGGTGAGAAACATGTATTGTTTGCTCAATATTTGTTTTGAAATTTGTTCCAGGGACCACACGACAACGACTTGCTGACATGAATCTAAGTGATTTGGGTAAGTTTTAGGGACCCAAAATGGAAGAAGAACCTAACCGCTAAGTGATTTGGTTAAGTTTTAGGGACCCAAAATGGAAGAAGAATCTAACCGCTAAGTGATTTGGGTACGTTTTAGGGACCCAAAATGGAAGAAGAACCGAACCGCTAAGTGATTTGGGTAAGTTTTAGGGACCCCAAATGGAAGAAGAACCTAACCGCTAAGGGATTTGGGTAAGTTTTAGGGACCCAAAATGGAAGAAGAACCTAATCGCTAAGTGGTTAGGCTGAGCTTTAAGGGCTAAAAAGGGAAGAGGCAGGATAGCGCTAAGTGGTTAGGGTGAGCTTTAAGGGCTCAAAAGGGAAGCTGCAGGATAGCGCTAAATGGTTAGGGTGAGCTTTAAGGGCTCAAAAGAGAAGCTGCAGGATAGCGCTAAATGGTTAGGGTGAGCTTTAAGGGCTCAAAAGGGAAGCTGCAGGATAGCGCAAAGTGGTTAGGGTGAGCTTTAAGGGCTCAAAAGGGAAGAGGCAGGATAGCGCTAAGTGGTTAGGGTGAGCTTTAAGGGCTCAAAAGGGAAGAGGCAGGATAGCGCTAAGTGGTTAGGGTGAGCTTTAAGGGCTCAAAAGGGAAGCTGCAGGATAGCGCTAAGTGGTTAGGGTGAGCTTTAAGGGCTCAAAAGAGAAGCTGCAGGATAGCGCTAAATGGTTAGGGTGAGCTTTAAGGGCTCAAAAGGGAAGCTGCAGGATAGCGCAAAGTGGTTAGGGTGAGCTTTAAGGGCTCAAAAGGGAAGAGGCAGGATTGTACTAAGTGGTTAGGGTGAACTTTAAGGGCTCAAAAGGGAAGAGGCAGGATAGCGCAAAGTGGTTAGGGTGAGCTTTAAGGGATCAAAAGGGAAGAGGCAGGATAGCGCTAAGTGGTTAGGGTGAGCTTTAAGGGCTCAAAAGGGAAGCTGCAGGATAGCGCTAAATGGTTAGGGTGAGCTTTAAGGGCTCAAAAGAGAAGCTGCAGGATAGCGCTAAATGGTTAGGGTGAGCTTTAAGGGCTCAAAAGGGAAGAGGCAGGATAGCGCTGTGCTGCCACAATACTGCAGTTTTTAAAACTACACACTTCTGTCCTGCTGCACTTATGTCAAGCTGCTCTCACACAGGCTGAAACTCCACAGAGCAGCTCACCTGTTTATATACAAGCCCCTCTTAGTTAAGCTAATGAGAGATTGCTAACTCTTTTGCTATGTTAATTAGAACCCACCCTATTTAATCAACACCTGCTTAGCAAACAGCAACAGGCCACAGCCAAAACTTTTACTACCAATGCAATACTATCCAAATCACATTTAAGACACATTAAAACAGTACCCTTTTGACTTATAAAAGGACGATTCAAATAAGTCAAATACAAAAACAGTTACTTACCAAATCCAATGTAACTACTGCAGATTTTAAAACTACACACTTCTGTCCTGCTGCACTTATGTCAAGCTGCTCTCACACAGGCTGAAACTCCACAGAGTGAAACTCCACAGAGCAGCTCACCTGTTTATATACAAGCCCCTCTTAGTTAAGCTAATGAGAGATTGCTAGCTCTGTTGCTATGTTAATTAGAACCCACCCTATTTAATCAACACCTGCTTAGCAAACAGCAACAGGCCACAGCCAAAACTTTTACTACCAATGCAATACTATCCAAATCACATTTAAGACACATTAAAACAGTACCCTTTTGACTTATAAAAGGAAGATTCAAATAAGTCAAATACAAAAACAGTTACTTACCAAATCCAATGTAACTACTGCAGTTTTTAAAACTACACACTTCTGTCCTGCTGCACTTATGTCAAGCTGCTCTCACACAGGCTGAAACTCCACAGAGTGAAACTCCACAGAGCAGCTCACCTGTTTATATACAAGCCCCTCTTAGTTAAGCTAATGAGAGATTGCTAGCTCTGTTGCTATGTTAATTAGAACCCACCCTATTTAATCAACACCTGCTTAGCAAACAGCAACAGGCCACAGCCAAAACTTTTACTACCAATGCAATACTATCCAAATCACATTTAAAACAAATTAAAACAGTACCCTTTTGACTTATAAAATGAAGATTCAAATAAGTCAAATACAAAAACAGTTACTTACCAAATCCAATGTAACTACTGCAGTTTTTAAAACTACACACTTCTGTCCTGCTGCACTTATGTCAAGCTGCTCTCACACAGGCTGAAGCTCCACAGAGTAGTTCAAGGTAGTCATGCCATTATTGCCATTTATGTAGAACTTAACATGAACACACAAATACATAATGCCCTATTTAATGCCAATATAAGAGTGACCTGTGGCCACTTCATTAGCTTAATTACTTGCCCAACTGACCTGTGGCCACTTCATTAGCTTAATTACTTGCAAGAATGACATATGTTGCATATAGTTAATTTGTTTACTAAAATACATTAAATCCACAGGTGAGAAACATGTATTGTTTGCTCAATAATATTTGTTTTGAAATTTGTTCCAGGGACCACACGACAACGACTTGCTGACATGAATCTAAGTGATTTGGGTAAGTTTTAGGGACCCAAAATGGAAGAAGAACCTAACCGCTAAGTGATTTGGTTAAGTTTTAGGGACCCAAAATGGAAGAAGAACCGAACCGCTAAGTGATTTGGGTAAGTTTTAGGGACCCCAAATGGAAGAAGAATCTAACCGCTAAGGGATTTGGGTAAGTTTTAGGGACCCAAAATGGAAGAAGAACCTAATCGCTAAGTGGTTAGGCTGAGCTTTAAGGGCTAAAAAGGGAAGAGGCAGGATAGCGCTAAGTGGTTAGGGTGAGCTTTAAGGGCTCAAAAGGGAAGCTGCAGGATAGCGCTAAATGGTTAGGGTGAGCTTTAAGGGCTCAAAAGAGAAGCTGCAGGATAGCGCTAAATGGTTAGGGTGAGCTTTAAGGGCTCAAAAGGGAAGCTGCAGGATAGCGCAAAGTGGTTAGGGTGAGCTTTAAGGGCTCAAAAGGGAAGAGGCAGGATAGCGCTAAGTGGTTAGGGTGAGCTTTAAGGGCTCAAAAGGGAAGAGGCAGGATAGCGCTAAGTGGTTAGGGTGAGCTTTAAGGGCTCAAAAGGGAAGCTGCAGGATAGCGCTAAGTGGTTAGGGTGAGCTTTAAGGGCTCAAAAGAGAAGCTGCAGGATAGCGCTAAATGGTTAGGGTGAGCTTTAAGGGCTCAAAAGGGAAGCTGCAGGATAGCGCAAAGTGGTTAGGGTGAGCTTTAAGGGCTCAAAAGGGAAGAGGCAGGATTGTGCTAAGTGGTTAGGGTGAACTTTAAGGGCTCAAAAGGGAAGAGGCAGGATAGCGCAAAGTGGTTAGGGTGAGCTTTAAGGGATCAAAAGGGAAGAGGCAGG
Organism: Gastrophryne carolinensis; assembly: GCA_027917425.1. NCBI lineage: Eukaryota > Metazoa > Chordata > Amphibia > Anura > Microhylidae > Gastrophryne > Gastrophryne carolinensis. Next base: position 341,237,502 of record CM051237.1, on the reverse strand, counting down.
ATAGCGCTAAGTGGTTAGGGTGAGCTTTAAGGGCTCAAAAGGGAATCTGCAGGATAGCGCTAAATGGTTAGGGTGAGCTTTAAGGGCTCAAAAGAGAAGCTGCAGGATAGCGCTAAATGGTTAGGGTGAGCTTTAAGGGCTCAAAAGGGAAGAGGCAGGATAGCGCTAAGTGCTGCCACAATACTGCAGTTTTTAAAACTACACACTTCTGTCCTGCTGCACTTATGTCAAGCTGCTCTCACACAGGCTGAAACTCCACAGAGTGAAACTCCACAGAGCAGCTCACCTGTTTATATACAAGCCCCTCTTAGTTAAGCTAATGAGAGATTGCTAACTCTTTTGCTATGTTAATTAGAACCCACCCTATTTAATCAACACCTGCTTAGCAAACAGCAACAGGCCACAGCCAAAACTTTTATTACCAATGCAATACTATCCAAATCACATTTAAGACACATTAAAACAGTACCCTTTTGACTTATAAAAGGAAGATTCAAATAAGTCAAATACAAAAACAGTTACTTACCAAATCCAATGTAACTACTGCAGATTTTAAAACTACACACTTCTGTCCTGCTGCACTTATGTCAAGCTGCTCTCACACAGGCTGAAACTCCACAGAGTGAAACTCCACAGAGCAGCTCACCTGTTTATATACAAGCCCCTCTTAGTTAAGCTAATGAGAGATTGCTAGCTCTGTTGCTATGTTAATTAGAACCCACCCTATTTAATCAACACCTGCTTAGCAAACAGCAACAGGCCACAGCCAAAACTTTTACTACCAATGCAATACTATCCAAATCACATTTAAAACAAATTAAAACAGTACCCTTTTGACTTATAAAATGAAGATTCAAATAAGTCAAATACAAAAACAGTTACTTACCAAATCCAATGTAAATACTGCAGTTTTTAAAACTACACACTTCTGTCCTGCTGCACTTATGTCAAGCTGCTCTCACACAGGCTGAAGCTCCTCAGAGTAGTTCAAGGTAGTCATGCCATTATTGCCATTTATGTAGAACTTAACATGATCACACAAATACATAATGCCCTATTTAATGCCAATATAAGAGTGACCTGTGGCCACTTCATTAGCTTAATTACTTGCCCAACTGACCTGTGGCCACTTCATTAGCTTAATTACTTGCAAGAATGACATATGTTGCATATAGTTAATTTGTTTACTAAAATACATTAAATCCACAGGTGAGAAACATGTATTGTTTGCTCAATAATATTTGTTTTGAAATTTGTTCCAGGGACCACACGACAACGACTTGCTGACATGAATCTAAGTGATTTGGGTAAGTTTTAGGGACCCAAAATGGAAGAAGAACCTAACCGCTAAGTGATTTGGTTAAGTTTTAGGGACCCAAAATGGAAGAAGAATCTAACCGCTAAGTGATTTGGGTACGTTTTAGGGACCCAAAATGGAAGAAGAACCTAACCGCTAAGTGATTTGGGTAAGTTTTAGGGACCCAAAATGGAAGAAGAACCGAACCGCTAAGTGATTTGGGTAAGTTTTAGGGACCCCAAATGGAAGAAGAACCTAACCGCTAAGGGATTTGGGTAAGTTTTAGGGACCCAAAATGGAAGAAGAACCTAATCGCTAAGTGGTTAGGCTGAGCTTTAAGTGCTAAAAAGGGAAGAGGCAGGATAGCGCTAAGTGGTTAGGGTGAGCTTTAAGGGCTCAAAAGGGAAGCTGCAGGATAGCGCTAAATGGTTAGGGTGAGCTTTAAGGGCTCAAAAGAGAAGCTGCAGGATAGCGCTAAATGGTTAGGGTGAGCTTTAAGGGCTCAAAAGGGAAGCTGCAGGATAGCGCAAAGTGGTTAGGGTGAGCTTTAAGGGCTCAAAAGGGAAGAGGCAGGATAGCGCTAAGTGGTTAGGGTGAGCTTTAAGGGCTCAAAAGGGAAGAGGCAGGATAGCGCTAAGTGGTTAGGGTGAGCTTTAAGGGCTCAAAAGGGAAGCTGCAGGATAGCGCTAAGTGGTTAGGGTGAGCTTTAAGGGCTCAAAAGAGAAGCTGCAGGATAGCGCTAAATGGTTAGGGTGAGCTTTAAGGGCTCAAAAGGGAAGCTGCAGGATAGCGCAAAGTGGTTAGGGTGAGCTTTAAGGGCTCAAAAGGGAAGAGGCAGGATTGTGCTAAGTGGTTAGGGTGAACTTTAAGGGCTCAAAAGGGAAGAGGCAGGATAGCGCAAAGTGGTTAGGGTGAGCTTTAAGGGATCAAAAGGGAAGAGGCAGGATAGCGCTAAGTGGTTAGGGTGAGCTTTAAGGGCTCAAAAGGGAAGCTGCAGGATAGCGCTAAATGGTTAGGGTGAGCTTTAAGGGCTCAAAAGAGAAGCTGCAGGGTAGCGCTAAATGGTTAGGGTGAGCTTTAAGGGCTCAAAAGGGAAGAGGCAGGATAGCGCTAAGTGCTGCCACAATACTGCAGTTTTTAAAACTACACACTTCTGTCCTGCTGCACTTATGTCAAGCTGCTCTCACACAGGCTGAAACTCCACAAAGTGAAACTCCACAGAGCAGCTCACCTGTTTATATACAAGCCCCTCTTAGTTAAGCTAATGAGAGATTGCTAACTCTTTTGCTATGTTAATTAGAACCCACCCTATTTAATCAACACCTGCTTAGCAAACAGCAACAGGCCACAGCCAAAACTTTTACTACCAATGCAATACTATCCAAATCACATTTAAGACAAATTAAAACAGTACCCTTTTGACTTATAAAAGGGAGATTCAAATAAGTCAAATACAAAAACAGTTACTTACCAAATCCAATGTAACTACTGCAGTTTTTAAAACTACACCCTTCTGTCCTGCTGCACTTATGTCAAGCTGCTCTCACACAGGCTGAAACTCCACAGAGTGAAACTCCACAGAGCAGCTCACCTGTTTATATACAAGCCCCTCTTAGTTAAGCTAATGAGAGATTGCTAACTCTTTTGCTATGTTAATTAGAACCCACCCTATTTAATCAACACCTGCTTAGCAAACAGCAACAGGCCACAGCCAAAACTTTTACTACCAATGCAATACTATCCAAATCACATTTAAGACACATTAAAACAGTACCCTTTTGACTTATAAAAGGAAGATTCAAATAAGTCAAATACAAAAACAGTTACTTACCAAATCCAATGTAACTACTGCAGATTTTAAAACTACACACTTCTGTCCTGCTGCACTTATGTCAAGCTGCTCTCACACAGGCTGAAACTCCACAGAGTGAAACTCCACAGAGCAGCTCACCTGTTTATATACAAGCCCCTCTTAGTTAAGCTAATGAGAGATTGCTAGCTCTGTTGCTATGTTAATTAGAACCCACCCTATTTAATCAACACCTGCTTAGCAAACAGCAACAGGCCACAGCCAAAACTTTTACTACCAATGCAATACTATCCAAATCACATTTAAAACAAATTAAAACAGTACCCTTTTGACTTATAAAATGAAGATTCAAATAAGTCAAATACAAAAACAGTTACTTACCAAATCCAATGTAACTACTGCAGTTTTTAAAACTACACACTTCTGTCCTGCTGCACTTATGTCAAGCTGCTCTCTCACAGGCTGAAGCTCCACAGAGTAGTTCAAGGTAGTCATGCCATTATTGCCATTTATGTAGAACTTAACATGAACACACAAATACATAATGCCCTATTTAATGCCAATATAAGAGTGACCTGTGGCCACTTCATTAGCTTAATTACTTGCCCAACTGACCTGTGGCCACTTCATTAGCTTAATTACTTGCAAGAATGACATATGTTGCATATAGTTAATTTGTTTACTAAAATACATTAAATCCACAGGTGAGAAACATGTATTGTTTGCTCAATAATATTTGTTTTGAAATTTGTTCGAGGGACCACACGACAACGACTTGCTGACATGAATCTAAGTGATTTGGGTAAGTTTTAGGGACCCAAAATGGAAGAAGAACCTAACCGCTAAGTGATTTGGTTAAGTTTTAGGGACCCAAAATGGAAGAAGAATCTAACCGCTAAGTGATTTGGGTAAGTTTTAGGGACCCAAAATGGAAGAAGAACCTAACCGCTAAGTGATTTGGGTAAGTTTTAGGGACCCAAAATGGAAGAAGAACCGAACCGCTAAGTGATTTGGGTAAGTTTTAGGGACCCCAAATGGAAGAAGAACCTAACCGCTAAGGGATTTGGGTAAGTTTTAGGGACCCAAAATGGAAGAAGAACCTAATCGCTAAGTGGTTAGGCTGAGCTTTAAGGGCTAAAAGGGAAGAGGCAGGATAGCGCTAAGTGGTTAGGGTGAGCTTTAAGGGCTCAAAAGGGAAGCTGCAGGATAGCGCTAAATGGTTAGGGTGAGCTTTAAGGGCTCAAAAGAGAAGCTGCAGGATAGCGCTAAATGGTTAGGGTGAGCTTTAAGGGCTCAAAAGGGAAGCTGCAGGATAGCGCAAAGTGGTTAGGGTGAGCTTTAAGGGCTCAAAAGGGAAGAGGCAGGATAGCGCTAAGTGCTGCCACAATACTGCAGTTTTTAAAACTACACACTTCTGTCCTGCTGCACTTATGTCAAGCTGCTCTCACACAGGCTGAAACTCCACAGAGTGAAACTCCACAGAGCAGCTCACCTGTTTATATACAAGCCCCTCTTAGTTAAGCTAATGAGAGATTGCTAGCTCTTTTTCTATGTTAATTAGAACCCACCCTATTTAATCAACACCTGCTTAGCAAACAGCAACAGGCCACAGCCAAAACTTTTACTACCAATGCAATACTATCCAAATCACTTTTAAAACAAATTAAAACAGTACCCTTTTGACTTATAAAAGGAAGATTCAAATAAGTCAAATACAAAAACAGTTACTTACCAAATCCAATGTAACTACTGCAGTTTTTAAAACTACACACTTCTGTCCTGCTGCACTTATGTCAAGCTGCTCTCACACAGGCTGAAACTCCACAGAGTGAAACTCCACAGAGCAGCTCACCTGTTTATATACAAGCCCCTCTTAGTTAAGCTAATGAGAGATTGCTAGCTCTGTTGCTATGTTAATTAGAACCCACCCTATTTAATCAACACCTGCTTAGCAAACAGCAACAGGCCACAGCCAAAACTTTTACTACCAATGCAATACTATCCAAATCACATTTAAAACAAATTAAAACAGTACCCTTTTGACTTATAAAATGAAGATTCAAATAAGTCAAATACAAAAACAGTTACTTACCAAATCCAATGTAACTACTGCAGTTTTTAAAACTACACACTTCTGTCCTGCTGCACTTATGTCAAGCTGCTCTCACACAGGCTGAAGCTCCACAGAGTAGTTCAAGGTAGTCATGCCATTATTGCCATTTATGTAGAACTTAACATGAACACACAAATACATAATGCCCTATTTAATGCCAATATAAGAGTGACCTGTGGCCACTTCATTAGCTTAATTACTTGCCCAACTGACCTGTGGCCACTTCATTAGCTTAATTACTTGCAAGAATGACATATGTTGCATATAGTTAATTTGTTTACTAAAATACATTAAATCCACAGGTGAGAAACATGTATTGTTTGCTCAATAATATTTGTTTTGAAATTTGTTCCAGGGACCACACGACAACGACTTGCTGACATGAATCTAAGTGATTTGGGTAAGTTTTAGGGACCCAAAATGGAAGAAGAACCTAACCGCTAAGTGATTTGGTTAAGTTTTAGGGACCCAAAATGGAAGAAGAATCTAACCGCTAAGTGATTTGGGTAAGTTTTAGGGACCCAAAATGGAAGAAGAACCTAACCGCTAAGTGATTTGGGTAAGTTTTAGGGACCCCAAATGGAAGAAGAACCTAACCGCTAAGGGATTTGGGTAAGTTTTAGGGACCCAAAATGGAAGAAGAACCTAATCGCTAAGTGGTTAGGCTGAGCTTTAAGGGCTAAAAAGGGAAGAGGCAGGATAGCGCTAAGTGGTTAGGGTGAGCTTTAAGGGCTCAAAAGGGAAGCTGCAGGATAGCGCTAAATGGTTAGGGTGAGCTTTAAGGGCTCAAAAGAGAAGCTGCAGGATAGCGCTAAATGGTTAGGGTGAGCTTTAAGGGCTCAAAAGGGAAGCTGCAGGATAGCGCAAAGTGGTTAGGGTGAGCTTTAAGGGCTCAAAAGGGAAGAGGCAGGATAGCGCTAAGTGCTGCCACAATACTGCAGTTTTTAAAACTACACACTTCTGTCCTGCTGCACTTATGTCAAGCTGCTCTCACACAGGCTGAAACTCCACAGAGTGAAAATCCACAGAGCAGCTCACCTGTTTATATACAAGCCCCTCTTAGTTAAGCTAATGAGAGATTGCTAGCTCTTTTTCTATGTTAATTAGAACCCACCCTATTTAATCAACACCTGCTTAGCAAACAGCAACAGGCCACAGCCAAAACTTTTACTACCAATGCAATACTATCCAAATCACTTTTAAAACAAATTAAAACAGTACCCTTTTGACTTATAAAAGGAAGATTCAAATAAGTCAAATACAAAAACAGTTACTTACCAAATCCAATGTAACTACTGCAGTTTTTAAAACTACACACTTCTGTCCTGCTGCACTTATGTCAAGCTGCTCTCACACAGGCTGAAACTCCACAGAGTGAAACTCCACAGAGCAGCTCACCTGTTTATATACAAGCCCCTCTTAGTTAAGCTAATGAGAGATTGCTAGCTCTGTTGCTATGTTAATTAGAACCCACCCTATTTAATCAACACCTGCTTAGCAAACAGCAACAGGCCACAGCCAAAACTTTTACTACCAATGCAATACTATCCAAATCACATTTAAGACAAATTAAAACAGTACCCTTTTGACTTATAAAATGAAGATTCAAATAAGTCAAATACAAAAACAGTTACTTACCAAATCCAATGTAACTACTGCAGTTTTTAAAACTACACACTTCTGTCCTGCTGCACTTATGTCAAGCTGCTCTCACACAGGCTGAAGCTCCACAGAGTAGTTCAAGGTAGTCATGCCATTATTGCCATTTATGTAGAACTTAACATGAACACACAAATACATAATGCCCTATTTAATGCCAATATAAGAGTGACCTGTGGCCACTTCATTAGCTTAATTACTTGCCCAACTGACCTGTGGCCACTTCATTAGCTTAATTACTTGCAAGAATGACATATGTTGCATATAGTTAATTTGTTTACTAAAATACATTAAATCCACAGGTGAGAAACATGTATTGTTTGCTCAATAATATTTGTTTTGAAATTTGTTCCAGGGACCACACGACAACGACTTGCTGACATGAATCTAAGTGATTTGGGTAAGTTTTAGGGACTCAAAATGGAAGAAGAACCTAACCGCTAAGTGATTTGGTTAAGTTTTAGGGACCCAAAATGGAAGAAGAATCTAACCGCTAAGTGATTTGGGTACGTTTTAGGGACCCAAAATGGAAGAAGAACCTAACCGCTAAGTGATTTGGGTAAGTTTTAGGGACCCAAAATGGAAGAAGAACCGAACCGCTAAGTGATTTGGGTAAGTTTTAGGGACCCCAAATGGAAGAAGAACCTAACCGCTAAGGGATTTGGGTAAGTTTTAGGGACCCAAAATGGAAGAAGAACCTAATCGCTAAGTGGTTAGGCTGAGCTTTAAGGGCTAAAAAGGGAAGAGGCAGGATAGCGCTAAGTGGTTAGGGTGAGCTTTAAGTGCTCAAAAGGGAAGCTGCAGGATAGCGCTAAATGGTTAGGGTGAGCTTTAAGGGCTCAAAAGAGAAGCTGCAGGATAGCGCTAAATGGTTAGGGTGAGCTTTAAGGGCTCAAAAGGGAAGCTGCAGGATAGCGCAAAGTGGTTAGGGTGAGCTTTAAGGGCTCAAAAGGGAAGAGGCAGGATAGCGCTAAGTGTTTAGGGTGAGCTTTAAGGGCTCAAAAGGGAAGAGGCAGGATAGCGCTAAGTGGTTAGGGTGAGCTTTAAGGGCTCAAAAGGGAAGCTGCAGGATAGCGCTAAGTGGTTAGGGTGAGCTTTAAGGGCTCAAAAGAGAAGCTGCAGGATAGCGCTAAATGGTTAGGGTGAGCTTTAAGGGCTCAAAAGGGAAGCTGCAGGATAGCGCAAAGTGGTTAGGGTGAGCTTTAAGGGCTCAAAAGGGAAGAGGCAGGATTGTGCTAAGTGGTTAGGGTGAACTTTAAGGGCTCAAAAGGGAAGAGGCAGGATAGCGCAAAGTGGTTAGGGTGAGCTTTAAGGGATCAAAAGGGAAGAGGCAGGATAGCGCTAAGTGGTTAGGGTGAGCTTTAAGGGCTAAAAAGGGAAGAGGCAGGATAGCGCTAAGTGGTTAGGGTGAGCTTTAAGGGCTCAAAAGGGAAGCTGCAGGATAGCGCTAAATGGTTAGGGTGAGCTTTAAGGGCTCAAAAGAGAAGCTGCAGGATAGCGCTAAATGGTTAGGGTGAGCTTTAAGGGCTCAAAAGGGAAGAGGCAGGATAGCGCTAAGTGCTGCCACAATACTGCAGTTTTTAAAACTACACACTTCTGTCCTGCTGCTCTCACACAGGCTGAAACTCCACAGAGTGAAACTCCACAGAGCAGCTCACCTGTTTATATACAAGCCCCTCTTAGTTAAGCTAATGAGAGATTGCTAACTCTTTTGCTATGTTAATTAGAACCCACCCTATTTAATCAACACCTGCTTAGCAAACAGCAACAGGCCACAGCCAAAACTTTTACTACCAATGCAATACTATCCAAATCACATTTAAGACAAATTAAAACAGTACCGTTTTGACTTATAAAAGGGAGATTCAAATAAGTCAAATACAAAAACAGTTACTTACCAAATCCAATGTAACTACTGCAGTTTTTAAAACTACACACTTCTGTCCTGCTGCACTTATGTCAAGCTGCTCTCACACAGGCTGAAGCTCCTCAGAGTAGTTCAAGGTAGTCATGCCATTATTGCCATTTATGTAGAACTTAACATGATCACACAAATACATAATGCCCTACTTAATGCCAATATAAGAGTGACCTGTGGCCACTTCATTAGCTTAATTACTTGCCCAACTGACCTGTGGCCACTTCATTAGCTTAATTACTTGCAAGAATGACATATGTTGCATATAGTTAATTTGTTTACTAAAATACATTAAATCCACAGGTGAGAAACATGTATTGTTTGCTCAATAATATTTGTTTTGAAATTTGTTCCAGGGACCACACGACAACGACTTGCTGACATGAATCTAAGTGATTTGGGTAAGTTTTAGGGACCCAAAATGGAAGAAGAACCTAACCGCTAAGTGATTTGGTTAAGTTTTAGGGACCCAAAATGGAAGAAGAATCTAACCGCTAAGTGATTTGGGTACGTTTTAGGGACCCAAAATGGAAGAAGAACCTAACCGCTAAGTGATTTGGGTAAGTTTTAGGGACCCAAAATGGAAGAAGAACCGAACCGCTAAGTGATTTGGGTAAGTTTTAGGGACCCCAAATGGAAGAAGAACCTAACCGCTAAGGGATTTGGGTAAGTTTTAGGGACCCAAAATGGAAGAAGAACCTAATCGCTAAGTGGTTAGGCTGAGCTTTAAGTGCTAAAAAGGGAAGAGGCAGGATAGCGCTAAGTGGTTAGGGTGAGCTTTAAGGGCTCAAAAGGGAAGCTGCAGGATAGCGCTAAATGGTTAGGGTGAGCTTTAAGGGCTCAAAAGAGAAGCTGCAGGATAGCGCTAAATGGTTAGGGTGAGCTTTAAGGGCTCAAAAGGGAAGCTGCAGGATAGCGCAAAGTGGTTAGGGTGAGCTTTAAGGGCTCAAAAGGGAAGAGGCAGGATAGCGCTAAGTGGTTAGGGTGAGCTTTAAGGGCTCAAAAGGGAAGAGGCAGGATAGCGCTAAGTGGTTAGGGTGAGCTTTAAGGGCTCAAAAGGGAAGCTGCAGGATAGCGCTAAGTGGTTAGGGTGAGCTTTAAGGGCTCAAAAGAGAAGCTGCAGGATAGCGCTAAATGGTTAGGGTGAGCTTTAAGGGCTCAAAAGGGAAGCTGCAGGATAGCGCAAAGTGGTTAGGGTGAGCTTTAAGGGCTCAAAAGGGAAGAGGCAGGATTGTGCTAAGTGGTTAGGGTGAACTTTAAGGGCTCAAAAGGGAAGAGGCAGGATAGCGCAAAGTGGTTAGGGTGAGCTTTAAGGGATCAAAAGGGAAGAGGCAGGATAGCGCTAAGTGGTTAGGGTGAGCTTTAAGGGCTCAAAAGGGAAGCTGCAGGATAGCGCTAAATGGTTAGGGTGAGCTTTAAGGGCTCAAAAGAGAAGCTGCAGGGTAGCGCTAAATGGTTAGGGTGAGCTTTAAGGGCTCAAAAGGGAAGAGGCAGGATAGCGCTAAGTGCTGCCACAATACTGCAGTTTTTAAAACTACACACTTCTGTCCTGCTGCACTTATGTCAAGCTGCTCTCACACAGGCTGAAACTCCACAAAGTGAAACTCCACAGAGCAGCTCACCTGTTTATATACAAGCCCCTCTTAGTTAAGCTAATGAGAGATTGCTAACTCTTTTGCTATGTTAATTAGAACCCACCCTATTTAATCAACACCTGCTTAGCAAACAGCAACAGGCCACAGCCAAAACTTTTACTACCAATGCAATACTATCCAAATCACATTTAAGACAAATTAAAACAGTACCCTTTTGACTTATAAAAGGGAGATTCAAATAAGTCAAATACAAAAACAGTTACTTACCAAATCCAATGTAACTACTGCAGTTTTTAAAACTACACCCTTCTGTCCTGCTGCACTTATGTCAAGCTGCTCTCACACAGGCTGAAACTCCACAGAGTGAAACTCCACAGAGCAGCTCACCTGTTTATATACAAGCCCCTCTTAGTTAAGCTAATGAGAGATTGCTAACTCTTTTGCTATGTTAATTAGAACCCACCCTATTTAATCAACACCTGCTTAGCAAACAGCAACAGGCCACAGCCAAAACTTTTACTACCAATGCAATACTATCCAAATCACATTTAAGACACATTAAAACAGTACCCTTTTGACTTATAAAAGGAAGATTCAAATAAGTCAAATACAAAAACAGTTACTTACCAAATCCAATGTAACTACTGCAGATTTTAAAACTACACACTTCTGTCCTGCTGCACTTATGTCAAGCTGCTCTCACACAGGCTGAAACTCCACAGAGTGAAACTCCACAGAGCAGCTCACCTGTTTATATACAAGCCCCTCTTAGTTAAGCTAATGAGAGATTGCTAGCTCTGTTGCTATGTTAATTAGAACCCACCCTATTTAATCAACACCTGCTTAGCAAACAGCAACAGGCCACAGCCAAAACTTTTACTACCAATGCAATACTATCCAAATCACATTTAAAACAAATTAAAACAGTACCCTTTTGACTTATAAAATGAAGATTCAAATAAGTCAAATACAAAAACAGTTACTTACCAAATCCAATGTAACTACTGCAGTTTTTAAAACTACACACTTCTGTCCTGCTGCACTTATGTCAAGCTGCTCTCTCACAGGCTGAAGCTCCACAGAGTAGTTCAAGGTAGTCATGCCATTATTGCCATTTATGTAGAACTTAACATGAACACACAAATACATAATGCCCTATTTAATGCCAATATAAGAGTGACCTGTGGCCACTTCATTAGCTTAATTACTTGCCCAACTGACCTGTGGCCACTTCATTAGCTTAATTACTTGCAAGAATGACATATGTTGCATATAGTTAATTTGTTTACTAAAATACATTAAATCCACAGGTGAGAAACATGTATTGTTTGCTCAATAATATTTGTTTTGAAATTTGTTCGAGGGACCACACGACAACGACTTGCTGACATGAATCTAAGTGATTTGGGTAAGTTTTAGGGACCCAAAATGGAAGAAGAACCTAACCGCTAAGTGATTTGGTTAAGTTTTAGGGACCCAAAATGGAAGAAGAATCTAACCGCTAAGTGATTTGGGTAAGTTTTAGGGACCCAAAATGGAAGAAGAACCTAACCGCTAAGTGATTTGGGTAAGTTTTAGGGACCCAAAATGGAAGAAGAACCGAACCGCTAAGTGATTTGGGTAAGTTTTAGGGACCCCAAATGGAAGAAGAACCTAACCGCTAAGGGATTTGGGTAAGTTTTAGGGACCCAAAATGGAAGAAGAACCTAATCGCTAAGTGGTTAGGCTGAGCTTTAAGGGCTAAAAAGGGAAGAGGCAGGATAGCGCTAAGTGGTTAGGGTGAGCTTTAAGGGCTCAAAAGGGAAGCTGCAGGATAGCGCTAAATGGTTAGGGTGAGCTTTAAGGGCTCAAAAGAGAAGCTGCAGGATAGCGCTAAATGGTTAGGGTGAGCTTTAAGGGCTCAAAAGGGAAGCTGCAGGATAGCGCAAAGTGGTTAGGGTGAGCTTTAAGGGCTCAAAAGGGAAGAGGCAGGATAGCGCTAAGTGCTGCCACAATACTGCAGTTTTTAAAACTACACACTTCTGTCCTGCTGCACTTATGTCAAGCTGCTCTCACACAGGCTGAAACTCCACAGAGTGAAACTCCACAGAGCAGCTCACCTGTTTATATACAAGCCCCTCTTAGTTAAGCTAATGAGAGATTGCTAGCTCTTTTTCTATGTTAATTAGAACCCACCCTATTTAATCAACACCTGCTTAGCAAACAGCAACAGGCCACAGCCAAAACTTTTACTACCAATGCAATACTATCCAAATCACTTTTAAAACAAATTAAAACAGTACCCTTTTGACTTATAAAAGGAAGATTCAAATAAGTCAAATACAAAAACAGTTACTTACCAAATCCAATGTAACTACTGCAGTTTTTAAAACTACACACTTCTGTCCTGCTGCACTTATGTCAAGCTGCTCTCACACAGGCTGAAACTCCACAGAGTGAAACTCCACAGAGCAGCTCACCTGTTTATATACAAGCCCCTCTTAGTTAAGCTAATGAGAGATTGCTAGCTCTGTTGCTATGTTAATTAGAACCCACCCTATTTAATCAACACCTGCTTAGCAAACAGCAACAGGCCACAGCCAAAACTTTTACTACCAATGCAATACTATCCAAATCACATTTAAAACAAATTAAAACAGTACCCTTTTGACTTATAAAATGAAGATTCAAATAAGTCAAATACAAAAACAGTTACTTACCAAATCCAATGTAACTACTGCAGTTTTTAAAACTACACACTTCTGTCCTGCTGCACTTATGTCAAGCTGCTCTCACACAGGCTGAAGCTCCACAGAGTAGTTCAAGGTAGTCATGCCATTATTGCCATTTATGTAGAACTTAACATGAACACACAAATACATAATGCCCTATTTAATGCCAATATAAGAGTGACCTGTGGCCACTTCATTAGCTTAATTACTTGCCCAACTGACCTGTGGCCACTTCATTAGCTTAATTACTTGCAAGAATGACATATGTTGCATATAGTTAATTTGTTTACTAAAATACATTAAATCCACAGGTGAGAAACATGTATTGTTTGCTCAATAATATTTGTTTTGAAATTTGTTCCAGGGACCACACGACAACGACTTGCTGACATGAATCTAAGTGATTTGGGTAAGTTTTAGGGACCCAAAATGGAAGAAGAACCTAACCGCTAAGTGATTTGGTTAAGTTTTAGGGACCCAAAATGGAAGAAGAATCTAACCGCTAAGTGATTTGGGTAAGTTTTAGGGACCCAAAATGGAAGAAGAACCTAACCGCTAAGTGATTTGGGTAAGTTTTAGGGACCCCAAATGGAAGAAGAACCTAACCGCTAAGGGATTTGGGTAAGTTTTAGGGACCCAAAATGGAAGAAGAACCTAATCGCTAAGTGGTTAGGCTGAGCTTTAAGGGCTAAAAAGGGAAGAGGCAGGATAGCGCTAAGTGGTTAGGGTGAGCTTTAAGGGCTCAAAAGGGAAGCTGCAGGATAGCGCTAAATGGTTAGGGTGAGCTTTAAGGGCTCAAAAGAGAAGCTGCAGGATAGCGCTAAATGGTTAGGGTGAGCTTTAAGGGCTCAAAAGGGAAGCTGCAGGATAGCGCAAAGTGGTTAGGGTGAGCTTTAAGGGCTCAAAAGGGAAGAGGCAGGATAGCGCTAAGTGCTGCCACAATACTGCAGTTTTTAAAACTACACACTTCTGTCCTGCTGCACTTATGTCAAGCTGCTCTCACACAGGCTGAAACTCCACAGAGTGAAACTCCACAGAGCAGCTCACCTGTTTATATACAAGCCCCTCTTAGTTAAGCTAATGAGAGATTGCTAGCTCTTTTTCTATGTTAATTAGAACCCACCCTATTTAATCAACACCTGCTTAGCAAACAGCAACAGGCCACAGCCAAAACTTTTACTACCAATGCAATACTATCCAAATCACTTTTAAAACAAATTAAAACAGTACCCTTTTGACTTATAAAAGGAAGATTCAAATAAGTCAAATACAAAAACAGTTACTTACCAAATCCAATGTAACTACTGCAGTTTTTAAAACTACACACTTCTGTCCTGCTGCACTTATGTCAAGCTGCTCTCACACAGGCTGAAACTCCACAGAGTGAAACTCCACAGAGCAGCTCACCTGTTTATATACAAGCCCCTCTTAGTTAAGCTAATGAGAGATTGCTAGCTCTGTTGCTATGTTAATTAGAACCCACCCTATTTAATCAACACCTGCTTAGCAAACAGCAACAGGCCACAGCCAAAACTTTTACTACCAATGCAATACTATCCAAATCACATTTAAGACAAATTAAAACAGTACCCTTTTGACTTATAAAATGAAGATTCAAATAAGTCAAATACAAAAACAGTTACTTACCAAATCCAATGTAACTACTGCAGTTTTTAAAACTACACACTTCTGTCCTGCTGCACTTATGTCAAGCTGCTCTCACACAGGCTGAAGCTCCACAGAGTAGTTCAAGGTAGTCATGCCATTATTGCCATTTATGTAGAACTTAACATGAACACACAAATACATAATGCCCTATTTAATGCCAATATAAGAGTGACCTGTGGCCACTTCATTAGCTTAATTACTTGCCCAACTGACCTGTGGCCACTTCATTAGCTTAATTACTTGCAAGAATGACATATGTTGCATATAGTTAATTTGTTTACTAAAATACATTAAATCCACAGGTGAGAAACATGTATTGTTTGCTCAATAATATTTGTTTTGAAATTTGTTCCAGGGACCACACGACAACGACTTGCTGACATGAATCTAAGTGATTTGGGTAAGTTTTAGGGACTCAAAATGGAAGAAGAACCTAACCGCTAAGTGATTTGGTTAAGTTTTAGGGACCCAAAATGGAAGAAGAATCTAACCGCTAAGTGATTTGGGTACGTTTTAGGGACCCAAAATGGAAGAAGAACCTAACCGCTAAGTGATTTGGGTAAGTTTTAGGGACCCAAAATGGAAGAAGAACCGAACCGCTAAGTGATTTGGGTAAGTTTTAGGGACCCCAAATGGAAGAAGAACCTAACCGCTAAGGGATTTGGGTAAGTTTTAGGGACCCAAAATGGAAGAAGAACCTAATCGCTAAGTGGTTAGGCTGAGCTTTAAGGGCTAAAAAGGGAAGAGGCAGGATAGCGCTAAGTGGTTAGGGTGAGCTTTAAGTGCTCAAAAGGGAAGCTGCAGGATAGCGCTAAATGGTTAGGGTGAGCTTTAAGGGCTCAAAAGAGAAGCTGCAGGATAGCGCTAAATGGTTAGGGTGAGCTTTAAGGGCTCAAAAGGGAAGCTGCAGGATAGCGCAAAGTGGTTAGGGTGAGCTTTAAGGGCTCAAAAGGGAAGAGGCAGGATAGCGCTAAGTGGTTAGGGTGAGCTTTAAGGGCTCAAAAGGGAAGAGGCAGGATAGCGCTAAGTGGTTAGGGTGAGCTTTAAGGGCTCAAAAGGGAAGCTGCAGGATAGCGCTAAGTGGTTAGGGTGAGCTTTAAGGGCTCAAAAGAGAAGCTGCAGGATAGCGCTAAATGGTTAGGGTGAGCTTTAAGGGCTCAAAAGGGAAGCTGCAGGATAGCGCAAAGTGGTTAGGGTGAGCTTTAAGGGCTCAAAAGGGAAGAGGCAGGATTGTGCTAAGTGGTTAGGGTGAACTTTAAGGGCTCAAAAGGGAAGAGGCAGGATAGCGCAAAGTGGTTAGGGTGAGCTTTAAGGGATCAAAAGGGAAGAGGCAGGATAGCGCTAAGTGGTTAGGGTGAGCTTTAAGGGCTCAAAAGGGAAGCTGCAGGATAGCGCTAAATGGTTAGGGTGAGCTTTAAGGGCTCAAAAGAGAAGCTGCAGGATAGCGCTAAATGGTTAGGGTGAGCTTTAAGGGCTCAAAAGGGAAGAGGCAGGATAGCGCTAAGTGCTGCCACAATACTGCAGTTTTTAAAACTACACACTTCTGTCCTGCTGCTCTCACACAGGCTGAAACTCCACAGAGCAGCTCACCTGTTTATATACAAGCCCCTCTTAGTTAAGCTAATGAGAGATTGCTAACTCTTTTGCTATGTTAATTAGAACCCACCCTATTTAATCAACACCTGCTTAGCAAACAGCAACAGGCCACAGCCAAAACTTTTACTACCAATGCAATACTATCCAAATCACATTTAAGACAAATTAAAACAGTACCGTTTTGACTTATAAAAGGGATATTCAAATAAGTCAAATACAAAAACAGTTACTTACCAAATCCAATGTAACTACTGCAGTTTTTAAAACTACACACTTCTGTCCTGCTGCACTTATGTCAAGCTGCTCTCACACAGGCTGAAACTCCACAGAGTGAAACTCCACAGAGCAGCTCACCTGTTTATATACAAGCCCCTCTTAGTTAAGCTAATGAGAGATTGCTAACTCTTTTGCTATGTTAATTAGATCCCACCATATTTAATCAATACCTGCTTAGCAAACAGCAACAGGCCACAGCCAAAACTTTTACTACCAATGCAATACTATCCAAATCACATTTAAGACAAATTAAAACAGTACCCTTTTGACTTATAAAAGGAAGATTCAAATAAGTCAAATACAAAAACAGTTACTTACCAAATCCAATGTAACTACTGCAGTTTTTAAAACTACACACTTCTGTCCTGCTGCACTTATGTCAAGCTGCTCTCTCACAGGCTGAAGCTCCACAGAGTAGTTCAAGGTAGTCATGCCATTATTGCCATTTATGTAGAACTTAACATGAACACACAAATACATAATGCCCTATTTAATGCCAATATAAGAGTGACCTGTGGCCACTTCATTAGCTTAATTACTTGCCCAACTGACCTGTGGCCACTTCATTAGCTTAATTACTTGCAAGAATGACATATGTTGCATATAGTTAATTTGTTTACTAAAATACATTAAATCCACAGGTGAGAAACATGTATTGTTTGCTCAATAATATTTGTTTTGAAATTTGTTCCAGGGACCACACGACAACGACTTGCTGACATGAATCTAAGTGATTTGGGTAAGTTTTAGGGACCCAAAATGGAAGAAGAACCTAACCGCTAAGTGATTTGGTTAAGTTTTAGGGACCCAAAATGGAAGAAGAATCTAACCGCTAAGTGATTTGGGTAAGTTTTAGGGACCCAAAATGGAAGAAGAACCTAACCGCTAAGTGATTTGGGTAAGTTTTAGGGACCCAAAATGGAAGAAGAACCGAACCGCTAAGTGATTTGGGTAAGTTTTAGGGACCCCAAATGGAAGAAGAACCTAACCGCTAAGTGGTTAGGCTGAGCTTTAAGGGCTAAAAAGGGAAGAGGCAGGGTAGCGCTAAGTGGTTAGGGTGAGCTTTAAGGGCTCAAAAGGGAAGCTGCAGGATAGCGCTAAATGGTTAGGGTGAGCTTTAAGGGCTCAAAAGAAAAGCTGCAGGATAGCGCTAAATGGTTAGGGTGAGCTTTAAGGGCTCAAAAGGGAAGCTGCAGGATAGCGCAAAGTGGTTAGGGTGAGCTTTAAGGGCTCAAAAGGGAAGAGGCAGGATAGCGCTAAGTGCTGCCACAATACTGCAGTTTTTAAAACTACACACTTCTGTCCTGCTGCACTTATGTCAAGCTGCTCTCACACAGGCTGAAACTCCACAGAGTGAAACTCCACAGAGCAGCTCACCTGTTTATATACAAGCCCCTCTTAGTTAAGCTAATGAGGTTCAAGGTAGTCATGCCATTATTGCCATTTATGTAGAACTTAACATGAACACACAAATACATAATGCCCTATTTAATGCCAATATAAGAGTGACCTGTGGCCACTTCATTAGCTTAATTACTTGCCCAACTGACCTGTGGCCACTTCATTAGCTTAATTACTTGCAAGAATGACATATGTTGCATATAGTTAATTTGTTTACTAAAATACATTAAATCCACAGGTGAGAAACATGTATTGTTTGCTCAATAATATTTGTTTTGAAATTTGTTCCAGGGACCACACGACAACGACTTGCTGACATGAATCTAAGTGATTTGGGTAAGTTTTAGGGACCCAAAATGGAAGAAGAACCTAACCGCTAAGTGATTTGGTTAAGTTTTAGGGACCCAAAATGGAAGAAGAATCTAACCGCTAAGTGATTTGGGTAAGTTTTAGGGACCCAAAATGGAAGAAGAACCTAACCGCTAAGTGATTTGGGTAAGTTTTAGGGACCCAAAATGGAAGAAGAACCGAACCGCTAAGTGATTTGGGTAAGTTTTAGGGACCCCAAATGGAAGAAGAACCTAACCGCTAAGGGATTTGGGTAAGTTTTAGGGACCCAAAATGGAAGAAGAACCTAATCGCTAAGTGGTTAGGCTGAGCTTTAAGGGCTAAAAAGGGAAGAGGCAGGGTAGCGCTAAGTGGTTAGGGTGAGCTTTAAGGGCTCAAAAGGGAAGCTGCAGGATAGCGCTAAATGGTTAGGGTGAGCTTTAAGGGCTCAAAAGAGAAGCTGCAGGATAGCGCTAAATGGTTAGGGTGAGCTTTAAGGGCTCAAAAGGGAAGCTGCAGGATAGCGCAAAGTGGTTAGGGTGAGCTTTAAGGGCTCAAAAGGGAAGAGGCAGGATTGTGCTAAGTGGTTAGGGTGAACTTTAAGGGCTCAAAAGGGAAGAGGCAGGATAGCGCAAAGTGGTTAGGGTGAGCTTTAAGGGATCAAAAGGGAAGAGGCAGGATAGCGCTAAGTGGTTTAGCTAAACATTGTAGTAGAAGTGATGGGAGTGAAATTATGTAGGCGAGCACTTTAATGAGTTAAGTTTGTAGTGCGCAGGCGCAAGATTGTAAGGATTCCGTCTGGACGATTATTTTTGGAAAAAGTGAAACAGAATGTATCGGGAAACGTAAAGGATTCATGTGAGGATACGATGGAAAAAGGGCAAAAACGACCTGAGAAAATGAATCTGAAAAATCTCGATGGAAAATGACATCCTCGTCCGAGCGGACGGAAAAGGTTTACAATGCATGCTTGGAATCGCTCGCACATTCATACGAGAGCGGGAACTTTTGAAAATGATATGACAACGGCACTAAAACTGAAGTTTTTTTGTGTCTCTCTGAATCAAGTCTGTTATGATTACCAATGTTATGTTCAACCTCAGGGACCCTTAGGTTGAGTTCTTTTAAATCCACAGAGAACTTTGTGGTGATCTAAAGCGTTATATTTTTAACGCATTTCTCCATGGATTATTCTAATAAGGATTCATAATTTTCCAAGGCAGGTGGCTGGGGCGAGCTGTGCAGCAACTTTTCCATCCACAATTCATCATCAGGTAAAAGGTCAGCCACAGACTGAGAGGAGGCTGTCGGACCAGAGCTGAAAACCATAATGTAAGCCTAGCTTTATACAGAGACCACTAAGAAGCAGACTTAGAAAAGGCACTAAAGAGCAGAACAGTGCAAATTAGCAGACCTGCCTAAAGATGTACGACTAAGCACTAAATAAGTCAGGGATTGGATGTGATGATGAGAGCCCCTTTCAAATTTCCAGTGCTCATGCAAACTATAACTAGGAGCAAATAGCCCCATGCACAGGGGGCCCACAGTCTTACATATGTACTAGAGAGAGAGGCACTAAGAGTCCCAGCAGACCAATATATAAAGGGAAGTGAGGTAGGCAGAGTTCTGTTAGCCAGTGGACCACTCCTCACTGAGAATCATTAGAAGACTTAGAAAAGTCAGTCGTGGAGCCTGAGATCACTGTCCCCCATCCAGAAAGCCCACAATGGTACACTTTTGGCTGTGCCTAATGAACTTCAGGTGACCCATGCCAAATTTGCCTGCCTTCGCAGGAGAGCACCTGCGGTCTCTCAATAGCTCCAGTTGCCTAGAACCACCACATCCAGGTGGCTAGAAAAGCTTGAAATCTTTGTAAATTCTCTGGAATTGGTGCACTTCCTATATCACTGGTGAGTCTGTATCACCAATCCATCCACAATTAGCAAGTGGTCCTTCAGAGCCCTGGGTGAGGCCAACTAGCTGAAAAACAGCATTCTGGGGGGGGGGGGATTCCTGGGTGTAGTCGAGCCATTCAGAGGACATCTGTGCACACTCTAAAACTGATAGTTCAACTCTTGCAGCTTCATCTGTTAAGAGGATATCTCATCATCAGGCCCTTAGACTATTGGTGTCCCCTGCCCGCAATCCTGGGTTAGGTTCTGAAGAATTCATAAAAAGTTCTTCTTTACTACTTTCTTCCAGTTTATCTAACAATCTGTTAATAGCATCTGAGAGGTGTCGGCGAGTGGGAGCACAGGTAAGCTGCTCTTCTGGTACTTTAGCATATCTGGCTACTAAGACCAGCTCTGTGTGTGTTAATGACAGTAGGGATTTTCTCATAGCATCTAGCTGCTGCTGCACATCCATGGCTGTCCCCCTTTTGTTCTGTAGAGCAGTGCACCTTTTCTTTATAAACGCTTTCTGGACAATTAATTCAAAACGCACCACTAGCTTAGTGTGCACAACTGTTCTCAACTTGTAGTCTCTGTTTATATGTTTATTTTGATTACCTGTAGTTCAGGTGTGTTGTCCCTTTAAAACCAGATTCCTCACTGCAAGACAGTCTGCTAACTTCTAATGACAGTTTTCCCGGTTTTTACTATGACTGGGCGGCGCCATGTGGCTTGTGTGTGTTTCCATCCTGGAGGGATGTTACTGTGTGTGGGCAATGTTATGTGTGAGACTTTACGAGCGCCTGGTCAGAAGCCGGAGTGGGGATGCTGTCTGTCCCCGCTCTGGCTTCCTGCGCCACCACCACCTTTTGTGCAGGTGCGCGCTGACAGCCAAGTGTTTGTGTTTCAGCGCATGCCTGGCCGAGAGGCAGTGGTGGCGCAGGAAGCTAGAGCGGGGACAGCGTTCATGTAAGTATACCTTTTTTTTCTGGGGGGTGGGGGGAATGCCACACTGATTAGAGGGATGGGGGATGTCACATTGCCTATATGGGGGATGGGGGAATGCCACACTGCCTATGGGAAATAGGAGGGAATGCCACATTGCCTATATAGGGAATTGGATGGGGAGTGATGCCACATGCTTATCCTATGGGGAATAGGAGGGGGGGGGGATGCCACACTGCCTGTATGGAGAATGGGATGGGGGATGCCCCATTTCCTATGGCAATGGGAGGGGGAATGCTACACGGGCTATGGGAATGGGAGAGGGGGAATGCCACACTTCCTATGTGAATGAAGGGGGGAATGCCACACTGCCTATGGGAAGTGGAGAGGGGGAGTGCCACACTGCCTATGAGAATGGGAGAGGGGGAATGCCACAATGCCTATGGGAATAGAAGGGGGGAATGCCACGATGCCTATGGGAATGGGAGAGGGGGAGTGCCACACTGCCTATGGGAATGGGAGAGGGGGAATGCCACAATGCCTATGGGAATAGAAGGGAGGAATGACACACTGTCTATGGGAATGGCTGAAATGTAATGTCTCGTTTGTCATGTTACTTGCCTATTTTGCTCTTGGTTATCTAACTACACCATGCTTTAAAGCATGATGTAGTTCATTGACCATGCCCATTTAAGGCCATCTGACAGTGTCTTTGCATTTCTTTTTAGCTAGATCACCTGCCTATCTTGCTCTTGCTTTTCTACCAAAACCATGTTTTAAAGCCTGCTGCAGTGCATTTAACTCTGACCAGGGT
Source organism: Gastrophryne carolinensis (assembly GCA_027917425.1). Classification (NCBI taxonomy): domain Eukaryota; kingdom Metazoa; phylum Chordata; class Amphibia; order Anura; family Microhylidae; genus Gastrophryne; species Gastrophryne carolinensis. Next base: position 341,215,480 of record CM051237.1, on the reverse strand, counting down.
CATCCCATTTTTAACCATCTGACAATGTCTTTGCATTTGTTTTTAGCTAATACACCTTCAAATATTGCTCTTGTTTTTCTACCAAAACCACATTTTAAAGCTTGCTGTAGTGTATTTAACTCTGACCGGGGTCATCCCATTTAAGGCCATCTGACAATGTCTTTGCATTTGTTTTCTTAGCAAGTGCACCTCCCTTTATTGTTTTTTTGCTTTTCTACCATAACCACGGTTTAAAGCTTGCTGTAGTGCATTTCAATCTGAGCAGGGGCATCCCTTTTAAGGCCATCTGACCGCGTGTCTGCAGTTGGTTTTATGCCCAGGACTTTCAAGCCTAATTAGTTTTACAGATTACACCCGCCTTCCTATATTGCTCTTGCTTTTCTACCAAAACCACATTTTAAAGCTTGCTGTAGTGAATTTAGCTCTGACCAGGGGCATCCCATTTAAAGCCATCTGACAGTGTGCTTGCATTTGGTCTGAAGTATAAAAAGCCATTTAAAGTATTTGCATTTCTTTTTAGCTAGAGAACCTGCCTATATGGCTCTTGATTTTCTACCAAAACAATGTTTTAAAGATTGCTGTAGTGCATTTAACTCTGAGCAGTATCATCTTATCTAAGGCCATCTGATAGTGTCTTCGCATTTGTTTTTAGCTAGAGCACCTGCCGATAAAGCTCTTGATTTTCTACGAAAACCAAGTTTTAAAGCTTGCTGCAGTGTATTTAACTCTGACCAGGGGCATCCCATTTAAGACCACCTGACAGTCTGTTTGCACTTGGTTTTATACCCAGGCCTTGCAAGCCTAGTTAGTTTTACAGATCACACACACCTGCCTATTTTGCTCTTGGTTATCTAACTACACCATGTTCTAAAGCTTGCTGTAGTGTATTTAACTCTGACCAGGGGCATACCATTTTAGGCCATCTGACAGTGTGCTTGCATTTGGTTTTAGCTAGAGCACCTGCCTATATTGATCTTGCTTTTCTACCAAAACCAAGTTTTAAAGCTTGCTGGGGAGCATTTAACTCTGACTAGAAGCATCCCATTTAAGGCCATCTAAGAGAGTTTTTGCATTTCTTTTTAGCTAGTGCATTTAACTCTGAGCAGCGGCATCCCTTTTAAGGCCATCTGACAGTGTGTTTGCAGTTGGTTTTATGCCCAGGCCTTGCAAGCCTACTTAGTGTTACAGATCACACCCGCCTTCCTATATTGCTCTTGCTTTTCAACCAAACTCACATTTTAAAGCTTGCTGTAGTGAATTAAGGTCTGACCAGGAGCATCCCATTTAAGGCCATCTGATAGTGTCTTTGCATTTATTTTTAGCTAGAGAACCTGCCTATATTGCTCTTGATTTTGTACCAAAACAACGTTTTAAAGCTTGCTGTAGTGCATCATCTTATCTAAGGCCATCTGATAGTGTATTTGCATTTGGTTTTATACCTAGGCTTTGCAAACCTAGTTAGTGTTACAGATTATATCCACCTTCCTATATTGCTCTTGCTTTTCTACCAAAACCACTTTTTAAAGTTTGCTGTAGTGCATTTAACTCTGACCAGGGGCATCCCATTGAAGGCCATCTGACAGTGTGTTTGCACTTGGTTTTATACCCAGGCCTTGCAAGCCAAGTTAGTTTTACAGATCACACACACCTGCCTTGTTTGCCCTTGGTTATCTACCTACTCCATGTTCTAAAGCTTGCTGCAGTGCATTTAACTCTGAACAGAGTCATCCCATTTAAGGCCATCTGACAATGTCTTTGCATTTGTTTTTAGCTAGAACACCTTCATAAATTGCTATTGCTTTTCTACAAAAAACACATTTTAAAGCTTGATGTAGTGTATTTAACTCTGACCAGGGGCATCCCATCTAAGGCCATCTGACAATGTCTTTGCATTTGTATTTAGCTAGAGTACCTGCCTATATTGCTCTTGATTTTCTACCAAAACCAAGTTTTAAAGCTTGCTGGGGTGCATTTAACTCTGACTAGGAGCATCCCATTTAAGGCCACCTAAGAGTGTCTTTGCATTTATTTTTAGCTAGAGCACCTGGCTGTTTTGCTCTTGCTTTTCTACCAAATCCACGTTTTAAAGCTTGCTGTAGTGCATTTAACTCTGACCAGGGGCTTCATATTTAAGGCCATCTGACTGTGTGTTTGCATTTGGTTTTATACCCAGGCCTAGCAAGCCTAGTTAGTTTTACAGATCACACCCACCTGCCTATTTTGCTCTTGGTTATCTACCTACACCATGTTTTAAAGCTTGTTGTAGTGCATTTAACTCTGACCAGGCCCATTTAAGGCCATCTGATAGTGTCCTTGCATTTTTTTTTAGCTTGAGCATCTGCCTATATTGCTTTTGCTTTTTTACCAAAATCACATTTTAAAGCATGCTGTAGTGTATTTAACGTTGACCAGGGGCACCCATTTAAGGCCATCTGACAGTGTGTTTGCACTTCTATTCTCAGTGTGTCACACACCCCGCTTCCCCTTTAATTCTTACGATAGGGTTACTCCACTGGCAGGTGGCGACATTGCAGAGAGAAGTCTTGAAAACGAGCCCCTCCTGGCCTACAGATACCTGGGACCTCCCACTTAATACCCAGTGTTTTCTCTCTGCAAGATGCGACAAGACAGAAGAAAAGTCTCCTGCTTGCAGGTAGCCGGGGTCAGACCCCGGCATCCCCTTTTGGTCTATTTCTGCCCAGCTGCTTGTTTTTTTGTATACTCTGTTAAATATGCTGGAAGCCTCCCAGCCTAGGCTGCTGCCTGGGCAATGGTAGACGGCACCTCATGGTGCCTAGGAGCTTAGCTCCTCCGCTCGTCCCCACGCGTGGGGCAACGCGCTTATTGGGATGCCCCGTCCCGGTCCCCCCTTTTTAGCCTAGCCTTCCCTCGCCTGGTCCCTTCTCCCTTAGCATGGGGGGGTGGCCCTTGGGGGTGTCTTTACTGGCCTTGTTTTTGACTAGAGTGTGCCTGGCATGCATGTGTGTTAACATCTTTGGCTGTATGTTTTAATCACTGCTGATAGTTTGTGGGGCCGGCGCTGCGGTCTAGCCGCAGGTGTTCCTCTACGGGGGCTCCTTTTTCCGGGTGTCCCTGGTGGTCTAGTGGTTTGTATGTTTTTACTCTGGGGCTGGCGGGTGCCTTGTTTTTTGTATGCGGGCACCCGCCTCGCTCATACGGCATCGCCATTATAGCAAAGCCGTGGTGCTCGTCTCTAGGGGGCGGGGCAGCGTTAACATGATAGTGTTGAACAGTGATAGTTAACGTGATAGTGCACTGTTTATAATGCCTTTGGGGTATAAAGGGCTGCATGTTAATTTCTAGATTATATATTTTTTCTGGGGGCTGATTGTGGTCTCTTTCCTACAGGTCCGGGGATTTCCGCGCTGCGGTGGGCCCGGTCTGATATACCTGGCTAGTCTTATTGGTTAAAAATCCTCCCACTCCCAGGACTTTAATTATAAAAGGGGGCATCCCGGGTTGCTTAATGTGTAAATCCCTGGGTTATTGCGAATGCCATAATTTCACCATATGGAGGCTTCCGACATTACCGTAAATGGCTCTTCGGGGCTATCCAGGCTGTGTGGGGGTTGTGGGGCTCCGATCCCAGGCGATGATGTCATAATATGTATTCCATGTGCACAGCAGAATATTGCGCGCCAGTCCGGCAATCCGGCTTCTGGCTCCTCGCAACTTCCGTCATCTCCTACCCCCCCACCTATTCCAGACCCCGTATGACATTGTCAAAGGTGGGGATTCGCAATCCGAGGTGTGTGCACGATTGGCAAGCCTCGAGAAAATAGTTTCCGCACCGGTGGCTCAGGAGGCTACGGCTAAGCGGAAACACCTTTCTCCGGCATCGCCTGTTCCGGAGGATGAGGTGTTCGAAGTATTGGACTGGTCCGATTGTCCCCCGGCTGAGGAGGGGGAGCTCCTAGAGGAGTCGGATGAGCCTGTAGACCAGCAATTGGTTGGTACCGCTGGCGATCAGGCTGCGGGGGTGTTCCTTGACACTCCTTCCATTTTGGCTCAAATGTTTGAGATTTCGGCTTTGGATCCACCTGAGGCAGGTCCCTCCGCCAAAGGGTGAGTTGTTTGATGTGCCCCAGCCATGTTTGGTGTTTCCCAGGCAACAACACTTTGTGAGGGTTGTCCTTAAGGAATGGGAACAACCCACGCGCCTGGTTGGAGTTCCTCCTAGTTGGGATAAGCGTTATCCCTTTCCAGAGGATTTGGTGAAGCTTTGGTCTGCTCCCCCTGACGTCGATGCCCCCGTGTTGGGGCTGTCTAACACGGCTGTGTTGCACTCCCCTGATACTACTACCATTAAGGATGGTGAGGATCGTCGGACTGATCAATTGGCTCGCCATGGTTTTATCAGTGCTGGATCGGCACTGCGGCCGGTTTGTGCTTCGGCTCTTCTTCTGATGGCTGTTAGGTCCATTATTAGAGATTTGTACGCAGATCTTGATCCCACTTGTGATGAGTTCGGTTCTCTCAAGCAGTGTGAGTTGTTTATTTCCTTTGTCATGACCGCCCAGTACGATGCGCTTGCGATGTGTAGCAGGGCCGCGGCCCTGTTGGTTGCTATTCGTCGGTTGGTGTGGCTGCGTCAGTGGACGGCGGACTTTAACTCTAAGAAGTCGCTTACGGCTCTTCCTTTTGTAGGTTTGCGCCTCTTTGGCGACAAATTGGATTCAGTTACCAAGGGTGGTAAGTTGCCTCAACGCAAGAGGCCGCGTCGTTCCTTTCGGGGAGCGGCTTCCTTTAGCCCCTCCTTTCGGGGAGTCAGAGCGGGCAGAGGGGCCTCCTTTCCCGCTATCAGGGGTGCAGGTTGGACCCAGGGGAGGGGCCGTGGCTGTCCCGGTCAGTCCTGGGGCACCAAGCCCAAGCCTGCTGGTAAGCCCTCTCAGCAATGAGGGGGTGCCCTCACCCGTGTGGGTGGGGGGATGATTGCGACACTTCTCCCTGGTTTGGGACCAGGAGGTTCTGTAGAGATGGATCCAGGAGGTGGTGTCGTCCGGTTACAAGCTGGAGTTCTCGCCCTCCTTCGCGGTTTTTCCGGTCTAGGGTGCCCACCGATCCTTTGGCCGCGCAGGGGCTCCTGGCGTCGGTGAAGAATCTTCTGGGAATGGCGGTCATCCGGCCGGTGCCGTACTGGTAGGCGGGCCTCGGGTTTTACTCCAATCTTTTCACAGTCCCCAAGACAGACGGGTCGGTCCGCCCCGTTCTGGATCTGAAGTTCCTCAACAGGTTCATCCGTACTCGGAGGTTTCGCATGGAAACTCTGCGATCTGCCATCGGTTCTCTTCGGCAGGGGGACTTCATGACGTCCATAGACATCAAGGATGCTTACCTTCATGTTCCCATCTGCCAGGCTCATCAACGTTTTCTTCGGTTCGTAATGAAGGATCTGCATTTTCAATTCGTGGCACTTCCTTTTGGCCTTACCTCGGCTCCAAGAGTGTTCACCAAGGTGCTGGCGGCGGGGGTGATTGCCATTCTCAGATCTCAAGGCATTCGCGTTGTACCTTATCTGGACGAACTTCTCATCATGGCTCCTTCTCTCAATCAATCGGAGATGGACACCAGGACGGTGGTCTCCACGCTGGAAAGCTTCGGTTGGGTGATCAACTTTCCCAAGTCCTCCCTCGCCCCGGCCAGGGTGGTGTCCTTTCTGGGAATGCGGTTGGATTCTTGTCAACGCAGGGTGTTTCTGCCTCAATCCAAGATTTGTCTGATTCAGGAATTGGCTCGGTTCCTTCTTTCCAATCCTCGACCGTCCATCCGTCTGGGGACTTTCCTGACTCCTCTCTGGGAAATTGTCACCACGGACGCCAGTCTTTCGGGATGGGGGGGATTCTGGAAGGATATTCAGTTTCGGGGGCAGTGGGGGCCTCGAGAGGCCCACTTGCCCATCAATGTTCTGGAACTGAGAGCCATCCGTCTGGTTCTTGTTCATTTGACTCAGCATGTTTTTGGCCTTCCGGTTCAGGTTCGTTCAGACAATCGGACAGCAGTTGCTTACATCAATCATCAGGGAGGGACTCGCAGTCTGGGTGCCCTCAGAGAGGTGTCCCTGAACCTGACCTGGGCGGAGGCCCATGTTCCTTGTCTCTCGGCAGTTTACATTCCGGGTGTGGAAAACAGGGAAGCGGATCTGTTGAGCAGGGGCTCTTCCCGTCTGGGAGAATGGGCTCTCCATCCTCAAGTTTTTCGGTCGCTGTGTCTCCGGTGGGGGACACCGGAGGTGGACCTGTTTGCCTCTCGTCACAATTGCAGGCTTCCGACCTTCGTGTCGCTCTCCCAGGATCCTCTGGCTCTGGCGGTGGACGCCATGTCCCTGAGCTGGGGGGATCTGGGTTTTCTGTACCTTTTTCCTCCGATACCCATGCTAGGCAGGGTGGTACGGAAGCTGGCTCTGGAAAGGGTGTCCACCATTCTCGTGGCTCCAAGGTGGCCAAGAAGAACCTAACCGCTAAGTGATTTGGGTAAGTTTTAGGGACCCAAAATGGAAGAAGAACCGAACCGCTAAGTGATTTGGGTAAGTTTTAGGGACCCCAAATGGAAGAAGAACCTAACCGCTAAGGGATTTGGGTAAGTTTTAGGGACCCAAAATGGAAGAAGAACCTAATCGCTAAGTGGTTAGGCTGAGCTTTAAGGGCTCAAAAGGGAAGAGGCAGGATAGCGCTAAGTGGTTAGGGTGAGCTTTAAGGGCTCAAAAGGGAAGAGGCAGGATAGCGCTAAGTGGTTAGGGTGAGCTTTAAGGGCTCAAAAGGGAAGCTGCAGGATAGCGCTAAATGGTTAGGGTGAGCTTTAAGGGCTCAAAAGAGAAGCTGCAGGATAGCGCTAAATGGTTAGGGTGAGCATCAAGGGCTCAAAAGGGAAGCTGCAGGATAGCGCAAAGTGGTTAGGGTGAGCTTTAAGGGCTCAAAAGGGAAGAGGCAGGATTGTGCTAAGTGCTGCCACAATACTGCAGTTTTTAAAACTACACACTTCTGTCCTGCTGCACTTATGTCAAGCTGCTCTCTCACAGGCTGAAACTCCACAGAGTAGTTCAAGGTAGTCATGCCATTATTGCCATTTATGTAGAACTTAACATGAACACACAAATACATAATGCCCTGTTTAATGCCAATATAAGAGTGACCTGTGGCCACTTCATTAGCTTAATTACTTGCCCAACTGACCTGTGGCCACTTCATTAGCTTAATTACTTACAAGAATGACATATGTTGCATATAGTTAATTTGTTTACTAAAATACATTAAATCCACAGGTGAGAAACATGTATTGTTTGCTCAATAATATTTGTTTTGAAATTTGTTCCAGGGACCACACGACAACGACTTGCTGACATGAATCTAAGTGATTTGGGTAAGTTTTAGGGACCCAAAATGGAAGAAGAACCTAACCGCTAAGTGATTTGGGTAAGTTTTAGGGACCCAAAATGGAAGAAGAACCTAACCGCTAAGTGATTTGGGTAAGTTTTAGGGACCCAAAATGGAAGAAGAACCTAACCGCTAAGTGATTTGGGTAAGTTTTAGGGACCCAAAATGGAAGAAGAACCGAACCGCTAAGGGATTTGGGTAAGTTTTAGGGACCCCAAATGGAAGAAGAACATAACCGCTAAGGGATTTGGGTAAGTTTTAGGGACCCAAAATGGAAGAAGAACCTAATCGCTAAGTGGTTAGGCTGAGCTTTAAGGGCTCAAAAGGGAAGAGGCAGGGTAGCGCTAAGTGGTTAGGGTGAGCTTTAAGGGCTCAAAAGGGAAGAGGCAGGATAGCGCTAAGTGGTTAGGGTGAGCTTTAAGGGCTCAAAAGGGAAGCTGCAGGATAGCGCTAAATGGTTAGGGTGAGCTTTAAAAGATCAAAAGAGAAGCTGCAGGATAGCGCTAAATGGTTAGGGTGAGCTTTAAGGGCTCAAAAGGGAAGCTGCAGGATAGCACAATTGCAGGCTTCCGACCTTCGTGTCGCTCTCCCAGGATCCTCTGGCTCTGGCGGTGGACGCCATGTCCCTGAGCTGGGGGATCTGGGGTTTCTGTACCTTTTTCCTCCGATACCCATGCTAGGCAGGGTGGTACGGAAGCTGGCTCTGGAAAGGGTGTCCACCATTCTCGTGGCTCCAAGGTGGCCAAGAAGAACCTAACCGCTAAGTGATTTGGGTAAGTTTTAGGGACCCAAAATGGAAGAAGAACCGAACCGCTAAGTGATTTGGGTAAGTTTTAGGGACCCCAAATGGAAGAAGAACCTAACCGCTAAGGGATTTGGGTAAGTTTTAGGGACCCAAAATGGAAGAAGAACCTAATCGCTAAGTGGTTAGGCTGAGCTTTAAGGGCTCAAAAGGGAAGAGGCAGGATAGCGCTAAGTGGTTAGGGTGAGCTTTAAGGGCTCAAAAGGGAAGAGGCAGGATAGCGTTAAGTGGTTAGGGTGAGCTTTAAGGGCTCAAAAGGGAAGCTGCAGGATAGCGCTAAATGGTTAGGGTGAGCTTTAAGGGCTCAAAAGAGAAGCTGCAGGATAGCGCTAAATGGTTAGGGTGAGCTTTAAGGGCTCAAAAGGGAAGCTGCAGGATAGCGCAAAGTGGTTAGGGTGAGCTTTAAGGGCTCAAAAGGGAAGAGGCAGGATAGCGCTAAGTGCTGCCACAATACTGCAGTTTTTAAAACTACACACTTCTGTCCTGCTGCACTTATGTCAAGCTGCTCTCTCACAGGCTGAAACTCCACAGAGTAGTTCAAGGTAGTCATGCCATTATTGCCATTTATGTAGAACTTAACATGAACACACAAATACATAATGCCCTGTTTAATGCCAATATAAGAGTGACCTGTGGCCACTTCATTAGCTTAATTACTTGCCCAACTGACCTGTGGCCACTTCATTAGCTTAATTACTTGCAAGAATGACATATGTTGCATATAGTTAATTTGTTTACTAAAATACATTAAATCCACAGGTGAGAAACATGTATTGTTTGCTCAATAATATTTGTTTTGAAATTTGTTCCAGGGACCACACGACAACGACTTGCTGACATGAATCTAAGTGATTTGGGTAAGTTTTAGGGACCCAAAATGGAAGAAGAACCTAACCGCTAAGTGATTTGGGTAAGTTTTAGGGACCCAAAATGGAAGAAGAACCTAACCGCTAAGTGATTTGGGTAAGTTTTAGGGACCCAAAATGGAAGAAGAACCTAATCGCTAAGTGGTTAGGCTGAGCTTTAAGGGCTCAAAAGGGAAGAGGCAGGATAGCGCTAAGTGGTTAGGGTGAGCTTTAAGGGCTCAAAAGGGAAGCTGCAGGATAGCGCTAAATGGTTAGGGTGAGCTTTAAGGGATCAAAAGAGAAGCTGCAGGATAGCGCTAAATGGTTAGGGTGAGCTTTAAGGGCTCAAAAGGGAAGCTGCAGGATAGCGCAAAGTGGTTAGGGTGAGCTTTAAGGGCTCAAAAGGGAAGAGGCAGGATAGCGCTAAGTGCTGCCACAATACTGCAGTTTTTAAAACTACACACTTCTGTCCTGCTGCACTTATGTCAAGCTGCTCTCACACAGGCTGAAACTCCACAGAGTGAAACTCCACAGAGCAGCTCACCTGTTTATATACAAGCCCCTCTTAGTTAAGCTAATGAGAGATTGCTAACTCTTTTGCTATGTTAATTAGAACCCACCCTATTTAATCAACACCTGCTTAGCAAACAGCAACAGGCCACAGCCAAAACTTTTACTACCAATGCAATACTATCCAAATCACATTTAAAACAAATTAAAACAGTACCCTTTTGACTTATAAAAGGAAGATTCAAATAACTTACCAAATCCAATGTAACTACTGCAGTTTTTAAAACGATACACTTCTGTCCTGCGGCACTTATGTCAAGCTGCTCTCACACAGGCTGAAACTCCACAGAGTGAAACTCCACAGAGCAGCTCACCTGTTTATATACAAGCCCCTCTTAGTTAAGCTAATGAGAGATTGCTAGCTCTTTTGCTATGTTAATTAGAACCCACCCTATTTAATCAACACCTGCTTAGCAAACAGCAACAGGCCACAGCCAAAACTTTTACTACCAATGCAATACTATCCAAATCACATTTAAGACACATTAAAACAGTACCCTTTTGACTTATAAAAGGAAGATTCAAATAAGTCAAATACAAAAATAGTTACTTACCAAATCCAATGTAACTACTGCAGTTTTTAAAACTACACACTTCTGTCCTGCTGCACTTATGTCAAGCTGCTCTCACACAGGCTGAAACTCCACAGAGTGAAACTTCACAGAGCAGCTCACCTGTTTATACACAAGCCCCTCTTAGTTAAGCTAATGAGAGATTGCTAACTCTTTTGCTATGTTAATTAGAACCCACCCTATTTAATCAACACCTGCTTAGCAAACAGCAACAGGCCACAGCCAAAACTTTTACTACCAATGCAATACTATCCAAATCACATTTAAAACAAATTAAAACAGTACCCTTTTGACTTATAAAAGGAAGATTCAAATAAGTCAAATACAAAAACAGTTACTTACCAAATCCAATGTAACTACTGCAGTTTTTAAAACTACACACTTCTGTCCTGCTGCTCTCACACAGGCTGAAACTCCACAGAGTGAAACTCCACAGAGCAGCTCACCTGTTTGTATACAAGCCCCTCTTAGTTAAGCTAATGAGAGATTGCTAACTCTTTTGCTATGTTAATTAGAACCCACCATATTTAATCAATACCTGCTTAGCAAACAGCAACAGGCCACAGCCAAAACTTTTACTACCAATGCAATACTATCCAAATCACATTTAAGACAAATTAAAACAGTACCCTTTTGACTTATAAAAGGAAGATTCAAATAAGTCAAATACAAAAACAGTTACTTACCAAATCCAATGTAACTACTGCAGTTTTTAAAACTACACACTTCTGTCCTGCTGCACTTATGTCAAGCTGCTCTCTCACAGGCTGAAACTCCACAGAGTAGTTCAAGGTAGTCATGCCATTATTGCCATTTATGTAGAACTTAACATGAACACACAAATACATAATGCCCTGTTTAATGCCAATATAAGAGTGACCTGTGGCCACTTCATTAGCTTAATTACTTGCCCAACTGACCTGTGGCCACTTCATTAGCTTAATTACTTGCAAGAAAGACATATGCTGCATATAGTTAATTTGTTTACTAAAATACATTAAATCCACAGGTGAGAAACATGTATTGTTTGCTCAATAATATTTGTTTTGAAATTTGTTCCAGGGACCACACGACAACGACTTGCTGACATGAATCTAAGTGATTTGGGTAAGTTTTAGGGACCCAAAATGGAAGAAGAACCTAACCGCTAAGTGATTTGGGTAAGTTTTAGGGACCCAAAATGGAAGAAGAACCTAACCACTAAGTGATTTGGGTAAGTTTTAGGGACCCAAAATGGAAGAAGAACCGAACCGCTAAGTGATTTGGGTAAGTTTAAGGGACCCCAAATGGAAGAAGAACCTAATCACTAAGTGGTTAGGCTGAGCTTTAAGGGCTCAAAAGGGAAGAGGCAGGATAGCGCTAAGTGGTTAGGGTGAGCTTTAAGGGCTCAAAAGGGAAGAGGCAGGATAGCGCTAAGTGGTTAGGGTGAGCTTTAAGGGCTCAAAAGGGAAGCTGCAGGATAGCGCTAAATGGTTAGGGTGAGCTTTAAGGGCTCAAAAGAGAAGCTGCAGGATAGCGCTAAATGGTTAGGGTGAGCTTTAAGGGCTCAAAAGGGAAGCTGCAGGATAGCGCAAAGTGGTTAGGGTGAGCTTTAAGGGCTCAAAAGGGAAGAGGCAGGATTGTGCTAAGTGGTTAGGGTGAACTTTAAGGGCTCAAAAGGGAAGAGGCAGGATAGCGCAAAGTGGTTAGGGTGAGCTTTAAGGGATCAAAAGGGAAGAGGCAGGATAGCGTTAAGTGGTTTACCTAAACATTGTAGTAGAAGTGATGGGAGTGAAATTATGTAGGCAAGCACTTTAATGAGTTAAGTTTGTAGTGCGCAGGCGCAAGATTGTAAGGATTCCGTCTGGACGATTATTTTTGGAAAAAGTGAAACAGAATGTATCGGGAAACGTAAAGGATTCATGTGAGGATACGATGGAAAAAGGGCAAAAACGAAAGGCTACGTTGTGACCTGAGAAAATGAATCTGAAAAATCTCGATGGAAAATGACATCCTCGTCCAAGCGGACGGAAAAGGTTTACAATGCATGCTTGGAATCGCTCGCACATTCATACGAGAGCGGGAACTTTTGAAAATGATACGACAACGGCACTAAAACGGAAGTTTTTTTGTGACTCTCTGAATCAAGTCTACTGTTATGATTACCAATGTTATGTTCAACCTCAGGGACCCTTAGGTTGAGTTCTTTTAAATCCACAGAGAACTTTGTGGTGATCTAAAGCGTTATATTTTTAACGCATTTCTCCATGGATTATTCTAATAAGGATTCATAATTTTCCAAGGCAGGTGGCTGGGGCGAGCTGTGCAGCAACTTTTCCATCCACAATTCATCATCAGGTAAAAGGTCAGCCACAGACTGAGAGGAGGCTGTCGGACCAGAGCTGAAAACCATAATGTAAGCCTAGATTTATGCAGAGACCACTAAGAAGCAGACTCAGAAAAGGCAATAAAGAGCAGAACAGTGCAAATTAGCAGACCTGCCTAAAGATGTACGACTAAGCACTAAATAAGTCAGGGATTGGATGTGATGATGAGAGCCCCTTCCAAATTTCCAGTGCTCATGCAAACTATAACTAGGAGCAAATAGCCCCATGCACAGGGGGCCCACAGTCTTACATATGTACTAGAGAGAGAGGCACTAAGAGTCCCAGCAGACCAATATATAAAGGGAAGTGAGGTAGGCAGAGTTCTGTTAGCCAGTGGACCACTCCTCACTGAGAATCATTAGAAGACTTAGAAAAGTCAGTCGTGGAGCCTGAGATCACTGTCCCCCATCCAGAAAGCCCACAATGGTACACTTTTGGCTGTGCCTAATGAACTTCAGGTGACCCATGCCAAATTTGCCTGCCTTCGCAGGAGAGCACCTACGGTCTCTCAATAGCTCCAGTTGCCTAGAACCACCACATCCAGGTGGCTAGAAAAGCTTGAAATCTTTGTAAATTCTCTGGAATTGGTGCACTTCCTATATCACTGGTGAGTCTGTATCACCAATCCATCCACAATTAGCAAGTGGTCCTTCAGAGCCCTGGGTGAGGCCAACTAGCTGAAAAACAGCATTCTGGGGGGGGGGGGGGGGGGGGTCGAATTCCTGGGTGTAGTCGAGCCATTCAGAGGACATCTGTGCACACTCTAAAACTGATAGTTCAACTCTTGCAGCTTCATCTGTTAAGAGGATATCTCATCATCAGGCCCTTAGACTATTGGTGTCCCCTGCCCGCAAACCTGGGTTAGGTTCTGAAGAATTCATAAAAAGTTCTTCTTTACTACTTTCTTCCAGTTTATCTAACAATCTGTTAATAGCATCTGAGAGGTGTCGGCGAGTGGGAGCACAGGTAAGCTGCTCTTCTGGTACTTTAGCATATCTGGCTACTAAGACCAGCTCTGTGTGTGTTAATGACAGTAGGGATTTTCTCATAGCATCTAGCTGCTGCTGCACATCCATGGCTGTCCCCCTTTTGTTCTGTAGAGCAGTGCACCTTTTCTTTATAAACGCTTTCTGGACAATTAATTCAAAACGCACCACTAGCTTAGTGTGCACAACTGTTCTCAACTTGTAGTCTCTGTTTATATGTTTATTTTGATTACCTGTAGTTCAGGTGTGTTGTCCCTTTAAAACAGTCTGCTAACTTCTAATGACAGTTTTCCCGGTTTTTACTATGACTGGGCGGCGCCATGTGGCTTGTGTGTGTTTCCATCCTGGAGGGATGTTACTGTGTGTGGGCAATGTTATGTGTGAGACTTTACGAGCGCCTGGTCAGAAGCCGGAGTGGGGATGCTGTCTGTCCCCGCTCTGGCTTCCTGCGCCACCACCGCCTTTTGTGCAAGTGTTTGTGTTTCAGCGCATGCCTGGCCGAGAGGCAGTGGTGGCGCAGGAAGCTAGAGCGGGGACAGCGTTCATGTAAGTATACCTTTTTTTTCTGGGGGGTGGGGGGAATGCCACACTGATTAGAGGGATGGGGGATGTCACATTGCCTATATGGGGGATGGGGGAATGCCACACTGCCTATGGGAAATAGGAGGGAATGCCACATTGCCTATATAGGGAATTGGATGGGGAGTGATGCCACATGCTTATCCTATGGGGAATAGGAGGGGGGGGATGCCACACTGCCTGTATGGAGAATGGGATGGGGGATGCCCCATTTCCTATGGCAATGGGAGGGGGAATGCTACACGGGCTATGGGAATGGGAGAGGGGGAATGCCACACTTCCTATGTGAATGAAGGGGGGAATGCCACACTGCCTATGGGAAGTGGAGAGGGGGAGTGCCACACTGCCTATGAGAATGGGAGAGGGGGAATGCCACAATGCCTATGGGAATAGAAGGGGGGAATGCCACGATGCCTATGGGAATGGGAGAGGGGGAGTGCCACACTGCCTATGGGAATGGGAGAGGGGGAATGCCACAATGCCTATGGGAATAGAAGGGAGGAATGACACACTGTCTATGGGAATGGCTGAAATGTAATGTCTCGTTTGTCATGTTACCGTGGGTATGGGAAAACAGAAACTGACCGCAAATAGGACTATAACTTAATTTTACACAGTATTAATCATCTTAATTATAATTGCTCTAAAGCGCTAGCTGACAATTTGTCTGTGTCCAAATGCAAGTCCTCCTCTTGCATACAACTGTTCATTCGCTTGCTCAGCAAATGGTCAATTTATCTTTCCATGGAAATGGGCCATTACCTGTAGCTGATTCTCAGCAGTTTTCTTGTCACTTATTAGCAATGGTGTAATTTATCCACCCACAACACACTTTAACCATAGCAGTACGAGAACAGTTCAAAATCTGTGCAGTTTCATAAATACTGCTGCCCTTTCCCCAAAAGCCAAAAATCATCCCTTTTTGCCTACAGCACAGTGTAGCACATCTCTATATACTGTAGCACATTGTAGATGCTCAGCACTCTTATTGTGAAATTGCGACCACCGTGGCTTGCTTATGCTGGAAGTGCTGAGGGAGCTGAGGGACAGGAGAGGCCATGCAACCACATTTGGAGGAGATCATGAAGAAAAAGAGTGGAAAGGAAAGGCACATTTTGGAGACCTACTACAGTATCCACAATGCACTGCAGAACATGGAGGCACATGGGGCAGGCTTCAGGTGAGCTGCTTGATGCCTTATTATTGCCATTGCCTGAGCTGTCCTATAAACTTCCTGTAACCTGAAACATTTTGAGAGGAAGAATAATCATATGATATATTTTGGAACATAAAAAAATCTAAAAGTAAAAAAACATGTAAAACATAACCTATATGAAATTGTACACTTCCTACCTGTCAAATCATTGTTGGGCCACCAGCCCAATTTACAGGCTGTACAGGTAAACTCATCTTGAACAAACTCATTCTCTTTGCAAGTTGTACAAATCCAACAACAACTTACTTCACCTTTTCTTATAACCTGTATTAAGGAGACAGAAACATGGGTTCAGAATTCATAATATGACCTCGAATGGTGGCATTCATCTAAGTTTTAAATTATTACTGCAAATCTACACAATTATTAATATTGTTTGTTCTTTGTTCATAAGCGTCATCTTCATTCATAGTAATAGGTAAGCTTTATAGATGATATATCTTAAATTTGGCAGACAAACAAGACTCCTAGACTTCCATGGGTTACTGAATACATCATTCTCCACCATTTCCGACTGTATTCCAGACCAAGTGTAATACTTTTTTGTTGGGTATAGGTTGACCACAACAAGAACACCAAAGCCTTTGAATTTGACCACGCCCCAAAAGCAAAGCTATTCACAATCTGGCATTATAACATTTTTTTCTTACACATTTATTATTTTACCACCACATCACATAATATCATCACAAAATTACAAATGTGTTAGTTTACAACATCTCGTTGATATTCTTACACCAATCACTTTTTGTACAGCTCAGAAAAGCACATTCCTTATGTGTTGATTGGAGGTATTAGCAAAGTTGGTATGAATGATAATTAAATAGGGTGTTGTAGGTGGACTAGTTTCACCCACTTATTGGACTTCTTCTGCACCAAAACAAACTCTCACTGTCAGGGATCGCCGGACACCCTTCTTGCATAAGCCAACAATCCCCAATCTCCACCGCCTAAAACTGCACTAAAACTGGAGCGGAGCTAAAGACCTTCTGAAGGCCTGGATGGACCGTTCTGGCCAGATAGATGGGAAACCCCCCTTCTTGGTGAGGTCAGTGAGAGGTGCTACTAAAGTGGAGAAGTTCTTAATACATCTCCTATAAAAGTTAGCGGTTGCCATGGTAAAGGGCACGTGACCGGCGTTGCGTCACTGATGCAGTCGTGCTGCTTCTGCTGTCGCGCTGGTTCCGGTTTCCGCATCCCCTCGCACACACGTGGACACTATTCCCTCTTGTTTTACAGGTATTTAAGCTGGCTTTCAATTATTCTGTTACCCTCACCTTGAAGCGGCATGGGAGCCGTGGGCGCGATTTTACCTGCTTTTGATCAATTTATCATTCATCATATACCTCATGGTGCCCCATATGCGGTAGCTATTCTGGGATTTGGTTATTCGTATTTATACATCATGGTAATTGCTATTGTTGGGGATCACATTGGGTGGCAAACTTTATAGACTGTTTGGATTTAGATTTTGTGCAATATATTTTCTTAGTATTACAAATTTTGATATATTTTTTCACTGTGTATTTATTTATTCATTTATTTATATTGACCAAAGTTTATGGGATGCCCTCCAAACAATCCCCAATGAGTCCCTGGGGCCTGACAATTGCACTCCACACCAATGATTTGTCTTTATTAATAATCCTCACATTAAAAACATCTTAAAAATAGCCACAAATCATGGTGCTGTACCGTAACAAATCACATGAGGGAACCATCGTAGCAGAAGGTACATGATTATAAAGTGCTGAAGTGACCGATGGTAAATACCTATATACTAACAATGTAATAATACAATGTAATGTAAAAGAGGCTCAGAACGCGTGGGCGGCTCACCGTGGGAACCCATCTTAAGCCAGTGACACAGTAAGGTCTTTATATTTGTGTACTTCATGTCTCACATTTTGCACTTTTGTTCTCTGTGGGGCCTGCTTTGAGTTAGGGGTCCTGTTTATGAATATTGATGTATATTAGTTATTGCACTTAGCACTTTATTATTACATTGTTAGTATATAGGTATTTACCATCGGTCACTTCAGCACTTTATAATCATGTACCTTCTGGCACGATGGTTCCCTCATGTGGTTTGTTACGGTACAGCACCATGATTTGTGGCTATTTTAAGATGTTTTTAATGTGAGGATTATTAATAAAGACAAATCATATATTATCTTTCATTGGTGTGGAGTGCAATTGCCAGTCCCCAGGGACCCATTGGGGATTGTTTGGAGGGCATCCCATAAACTTTGGTTTAGAGTGTGCTTTACAGCAGGGTTTCCCTTTTGGGGCAGTGCACCCCCTATTAACGTATATCACAATATCAGGTGCCACCCGCAGTTTTGTGTATCATTTATTTATATTGATTATTGTGTTGCACTATAGCACTTTATTGGTAGCACATTGGTGGGTTTAGTTTTGATAGTTTAAGGATTTTTAGGTTTAGTTCTGTGCCGGCACATTAGATTATATATGGGGTAGACTTAGTGGGCTTATTATACATGGGGTATTGATTATATGGATATACCCTGTTAGGGTGTCTGATATTATTGGACTGATCAAGCATGGTTGTTTTTAACTTGTTTGTCCTTGATTGTTTTTAGCTTTGTGTGTGCGCTTTTGTACTAATAAAGATTGTATATATATTAACTTCTATATACGGCTTGTGGTGCTCCTTCTTTAGAGATAGGTGTGCTTTGTTGCATGTCCGCTCTGTTGCTATGGTGTCTCCTATAAAAGTTAGTGAACCCCAGGAATCTTTTTAGCCCCTTTAAATCCCTGGGTTGCTCCCATTTCAGTACTGCTGCTACCTTGGACTGATCCATAGACAGTCCTGTGTTGGAAATAATATATCCTAAAAACTGGACCTCTGAAACTTTAAACATGCATTTCTTGAGTTTAGCATATAAACTGTTTTCTCTGATTTTTTGCAAGACAAAGCGAACATGTTCACGATGTTCTGGTAATGAAGAAGAAAAAAGCAAAATATCGTCCAGATATACAACTACAAGCGACCCAAATATTTCCTGAAAATCTCATTTACAAAGTCCTGGAAGACTGCCGGGGCGTTACACAGACCAAAGGGCATGACGAGATACTCTTAATGCCCATCTTGGGTGTTGAAGGCGGTCTTCCATTCATCCCCCTGCCGGATTCTTATCAAGTTATAGGCCCCTCGAAGATCCAACTTAGTAAAGACTTGGGCCCCAATGACCTGTGTGAACAGCCCGTCAATCAGAGGAAGGGGGTATTTGTTCCCCTCAGAAGACAGCTGTGTGACATGCACAGGAACTTCCAAACATGACTGAAAACACTGTGGGCCCCATTTAATATTCTGCCTCGCTACCCAATCAACTTGAGGGTTATGTTTTTGTAACCAGGGCAACCCGAGTACTAAAGGGGTTGAGGGCATCTTTAAAACTAGAAAACTGATCAACTCAGAATGCCCTGCTCCCACTCTGAGTAACACAGGTGGAGTCTTGAAATGATTAAGACCCCCAGCAATAGGCGTGTCATCAATGGCGGACACCCGAATATTTTTAGATAGAGGTTGGAGAGGAATTTTCAGACCTTGGGCTAACTCAAAATCAAGAAAATTCCCCGCCGCCCCACAATCCAGAAGAGCCTCTAAATTTCTATATTCATGGTCCACTTTAACCTGGACTTGTACCATAAACTGTGAATAAACTTGAAGAAATACCTTGCAGCGTTGGTGGGTTCCCTCGACCCCACCTAGGCTCTAAAGTTTTCCAGCTGCTTCTTGGGGCAGACTCTGACCAGGTGGCCGGTCCTACCACAGTAGAGACACAGCCCCTCCGACAATCGCCGACGCCCCTCAGCTTCGGAAAGCTTGGTAGCTCCCAGCTGCATAGGTTCCTCGATAGGACACAGGGCTGGAGCTCCAGCTTTCCAGCTGGTATCGGGATGCGCCCCTCTTTCAAGGTGTCTCTCCCGCAATCGTCGGTCGATTCGAATAGCAAGTTGCATGGTTTCATCCAGAGACTGGGGTACAGGATGATTCACGAAAATGTCCTTAATGGCGTCGGGCAAGCCCAGACGGAATTGACCACATAAGGCCAGGTCGTTCCATCGAGAGTCCACAGCCCACCGCCGGAACTCAGATCAATGCTCCTCAGCCTGCCGAGGACCTTGCCGCAGGGTACGAAGTTTAGCATCTGCAGTGGCACCTCTGTCTGGATCATCGTACAAGATTTCCATCGCTGAGAAGAATATTTCCACAGACTGTCGTGCTGGATCCTGAGGTGACAGGCTGAATGCCCAGGACTGAGGGTCCCCTTGCAGGAGGGAGATGATCAGGCCCACACTCTGTTCTTGGGACCCTGAGGAGTATGGGCAAAGTTGAAAATAAAGTTTGCAGGCATCCCGGAAGTTGGAAAACTTGCTTCTATCTCCAGATAATTTGCCTGGAAGTGGAATCTTGGGTTCCACTGAGAGGGTGGCCGGGCCCCCTGAGGGCCTGAGTTGATTGGAGTTGGACGGTTCTCCTGGGCCACCACACGATGGGCCAGGTGCTCAACGGCTGCAGTCAAGGCCTGCACCTGCTCCAAAATTTGGTCCATGGTTCTGGCCCGTTATACTGTCAGGGATCGCCGGACACCCTTCTTGCATAAGCCAACAATCCCCAATCTCCACCGCCTCTTGTGCCTATAGTCAAGCCCCCACTTGCTGGAGACACGGGTTATGCCTCTCCAGACTCAGTTGCCCCCAGGACTTACTGGCGCAAAGATTGTTGACTTATGATAAAGACGGGTGAACTGCGGGGTATCCCAAATCAGGAGTACAAGCGAACAGAGTCCGAAACGTCAATCCAAGGGGTTAGGCAGAGAATGGTCGAGACAGAAGCACGGTATCCAAGGGGTAGGCAGAAGCAAGGTCAGACAGGCAGAAGGTCGGTGCGGGCAGCGGACAGGAGTGGTCAAAGACGAAGCCGGATCAAACACACTAAACGCAATTCCAACAGCACACCCAAGCTAATAATGGCTATAACGGGCACTGGTGGACCGGGCAGGGACATATTTAAGGGGTAACTGGCCAATGGGAAGGGGACGTGTACTGATTGGTGCAACTTATGAACATGCTCCTGATAGGAGCGCCCCCAGGGACTGGACCACCCTGACCAGCCAGGCTGTCCAGTCCCTGGGCTGATCAGGGCTGATGACCATGGGGCCAGGATAGGTTCTTTTAAACTTGCCCCCGGTGAATGGGCTGAGAGCAGTGCCGCCGGGGGGCATAACTAGAGATGACCTGCCGGGTGCTCCCACTGAGGAGGAGGGAAGGACGCGTGGGCCGACACAGTAGAGCCGCCGGCGACGCCGAGGAGGAGGCGGAGGCCAGAGCCCCCAGCAAGGGAGGAAGACAGCGAGGCAGCCGCCCCGCGCGGCCGCCGGAAGACCGAGGCCAGCCGTGAGCGGGCAGAGGCGCCGCGGGAACGACCCCCCCGGTAAGGTTCTTACACTCACCCAATCACATTGAAATTTTACTATCTTAGTGTTATGCCACAAGCTCCTGGCAAGAAAAATGGGGAAGCAGAAGGGGAAAGGGAAAAAATTAATTTAGATCATTTGAGTTATTTGAGCTGGATTAGAAGCTGTGATCTGGTATCTAAAACATACAGCATTATTGCAGGTATGTATTGCACAGCCTGATCATTGATTCAAGTGTCAAATTCAAACATAATAGACATGTTCCATAATTTGAATACACTGTACAGGTGCTCATGGAATAAAAATATGGGCACCATGTTTTCTGAAATAAAAAAAATAATTTCCACAAGTCTGTCATAATATGGGCACTAATTAGAGCAATCAAAAGGCAGGCTTGCAATAAAAAAAAGATTAGAAATGTGTAATAAGGAACTTACCTTTAAGATGTGAAGACTCAATGACAGTTTCCGGGGCTAGCTCGGCCTTGCTGCTCGTCAGCTGGATGGGTAGCTGCCAAAACAGTGCAGAGCGTCGCCACATGTGACCGTTCTCTGATGGTCCCCTGGTCTTTTCCAGGCGTGTAGGGTTATTTAAAGCACTCAGAAAGAGCACTTTGTAACCCGTTTCCGCTCCTTAGTAGCAGAAGTGACATTAGTTCCGGACAGCAATTGCGCTCCACGCATCCCTAGTGATGTCAGTCACTAAATTAACCCATGTTTGTGACAAAGTTTGAGGCTGCTGCCACCAAAGAGACTGCTGCCACTTTCACCAAAGTTTATTTAATGGAAGTGAACTACAACCTGTAAATGGGCACTAACAAGCCATCAAAAAAGACAACAGGCTATATGGAGCCATTGGTGTTTACATGCCTTAGACTCAATCTCCTATGTGACCCCCCCAGTAATCGTCAGCAGCCTTACATTTTGTCACAGACATGGGTTAATATTAGGGATGAGCGAATCGATCCGGACGAACCCGGATTCGATCCGAATTTCATGAAAAATTCGATTCGGATCGAATCCGAATTTCCCCGCGATTCGATCGCTCGAAGTTTTCCTTTAACATCCATTCATTTACATTTACAGGCATTCTAAGATGGCGGACGGGACATGTCCAGACATGTAAGGTGGGGCAGTGTATGCTGGGACAGTCACATGCAGCCTATCAGCAGCCAGCAAGCCCGGTGACGTCACAGCGCTATTTAAGGTGGCCATCTTGCTTTTCCTTCCTCCTTTCTCTATTGCATTCGTGAGAGACAGAATGCTGTAGTGAGGGAGAGAGGCAGTTAGACAGGCAGGGACAGACAGGGACAGGCTGGAGACAGGCAGGAGACAGGCAGGAGACAGGCAGAAAGTCAGCGAAAAACAGGGAAAGTTAGGAAAAATCGGAGGCAGTCACAGGGAGATTTTTTTTTTTTCATCCAGCCTGAGTGTTTGTTACTGGCTGGCTGACAGGCTTTGTTAGCGTTTTCAGGCTGCTTATACTAACTAACTGTGCATATATACTGAACTGATCTTAAGTCTGCTGTGAGGCATCCCATTCTGTGACTACAGCAGCCTCTATTTAAGACCATATAACCATTTGCACTTATTCTAATTGAAATTAGGCCTGATAAAGACACTTTTTCTGTGCATAGCACTACTTGTCCCTGCCAGGTGCACTGCTGGTTTTTGGGGCATCCCATTCTGTGACTACAGCAGCCTCTATTTAAGACCATATAACCATTTGCACTTATTCTAATTGAAATTAGGCCTGATAAAGACACTTTTGCTGTGCATAGCACTACTTGTCCCTGCAAGGTGCACTGCTGGTTTTTGGGGCATCCCATTCTGTGACTACAGCAGCCTCTATTTAAGACCATATAACCATTTGCACTTATTCTAATTGAAATTAGGCCTGATAAAGACACTTTTGCTGTGCATAGCACTACTTGTCCCTGCCAGGTGCACTGCTGGTTTTTGGGGCATCCCATTCTGTGACTACAGCAGCCTCTATTTAAGACCATATAACCATTTGCACTTATTCTAATTGAAATTAGGCCTGATAAAGACACTTTTGCTGTGCATAGCACTACTTGTCCCTGCCAGGTGCACTGCTGGTTTTTGGGGCATCCCATTCTGTGACTACAGCAGCCTCTATTTAAGACCATATAACCATTTGCACTTATTCTAATTGAAATTAGGCCTGATAAAGACACTTTTGCTGTGCATAGCACTACTTGTCCCTGCCAGGTGCACTGCTGGTTTTTGGGGCATCCCATTCTGTGACTACAGCAGCCTCTATTTAAGACCATATAACCATTTGCACTTATTCTAATTGAAATTAGGCCTGATAAAGACACTTTTGCTGTGCATAGCACTACTTGTCCCTGCCAGGTGCACTGCTGGTTTTTGGGGCATCCCATTCTGTGACTACAGCAGCCTCTATTTAAGACCATATAACCATTTGCACTTATTCTAATTGAAATTAGGCCTGATAAAGACACTTTTGCTGTGCATAGCAATACTTGTCCCTGCCAGGTGCACTGCTGGTTTTTGGGGCATCCCATTCTGTGACTACAGCAGCCTCTATTTAAGACCATATAACCATTTGCACTTATTCTAATTGAAATTAGGCCTGATAAAGACACTTTTGCTGTGCATAGCACTACTTGTCCCTGCCAGGTGCACTGCTGGTTTTTGGGGCATCCCATTCTGTGACTACAGCAGCCTCTATTTAAGACCATATAACCATTTGCACTTATTCTAATTGAAATTAGGCCTGATAAAGACACTTTTGCTGTGCATAGCACTACTTGTCCCTGCCAGGTGCACTGCTGGTTTTTGGGGCATCCCATTCTGTGACTACAGCAACCTCTATTTAAGACCATATAACCATTTGCACTTATTCTAATTGAAATTAGGCCTGATAAAGACACTTTTGCTGTGCATAGCACTACTTGTCCCTGCCAGGTGCACTGCTGGTTTTTGGGGCATCCCATTCTGTGACTACAGCAGCCTCTATTTAAGACCATATAACCATTTGCACTTATTCTAATTGAAATTAGGTCTGATAAAGACACTTTTGCTGTGCATAGCACTACTTGTCCCTGCCAGGTGCACTGCTGGTTTTTGGGGCATCCCATTCTGTGACTACAGCAGCCTCTATTTAAGACCATATAACCATTTGCACTTATTCTAATTGAAATTAGGCCTGATAAAGACACTTTTGCTGTGCATAGCACTACTTGTCCCTGCCAGGTGCACTGCTGGTTTTTGGGGCATCCCATTCTGTGACTACAGCAGCCTCTATTTAAGACCATATAACCATTTGCACTTATTCTAATTGAAATTAGGCCTGATAAAGACACTTTTGCTGTGCATAGCACTACTTGTCCCTGCCAGGTGCACTGCTGGTTTTTGGGGCATCCCATTCTGTGACTACAGCAGCCTCTATTTAAGACCATATAACCATTTGCAC
Source organism: Gastrophryne carolinensis (assembly GCA_027917425.1). Taxonomy (NCBI): domain Eukaryota; kingdom Metazoa; phylum Chordata; class Amphibia; order Anura; family Microhylidae; genus Gastrophryne; species Gastrophryne carolinensis. The sequence goes on along the minus strand of CM051237.1, from coordinate 341,191,250 downwards.
TTATTCTAATTGAAATTAGGTCTGATAAAGACACTTTTGCTGTGCATAGCACTACTTGTCCCAGCCAGGTGCACTGCTGGTTTTTGGGGCATCCCATTCTGTGACTACAGCAGCCTCTATTTAAGACCATATAACCATTAGCACTTATTCTAATTGAAATTAGGCCTGATAAAGACACTTTTGCTGTGCATAGCACTACTTGTCCCTGCCAGGTGCACTGCTGGTTTTTGGGGCATCCCATTCTGTGACTACAGCAGCCTCTATTTAAGACCATATAACCATTTGCACTTATTCTAATTGAAATTAGGTCTGATAAAGACACTTTAGCTGTGCATAGCACTACTTGTCCCAGCCAGGTGCACTGCTGGTTTTTGGGGCATCCCATTCTGTGACTACAGCAGCCTCTATTTAAGACCATATAACCATTTGCACTTATTCTAATTGAAATTAGGCCTGATAAAGACACTTTTGCTGTGCATAGCACTACTTGTCCCTGCCAGGTGCACTGCTGGTTTTTGGGGCATCCCATTCTGTGACTACAGCAGCCTCTATTTAAGACCATATAACCATTTGCACTTATTCTAATTGAAATTAGGCCTGATAAAGACACTTTTACTGTGCATAGCACTACTGGTCCCTGCCAGGTGCACTCCTTTTTGGGGCATCCCATTCTGTGACTACACCAGCCTCTATTTAAGAACGTAACCATTTGCACCTATTCTAATTGAAATTAGGCCTGATAAAGACACTTTTGCTGTGCATAGCACTACTGGTCCCTGCCAGGTGCACTCCTTTTTGGGGCATCCCATTCTGTGACTACAGCAGCCTCTATTTAAGACCATATAACCATTTGCACTTATTCCAATTGAAATTAGGTCTGATAAAGACACTTTAGCTGTGCATAGCACTACTTGTCCCAGCCAGGTGCACTGCTGGTTTTTGGGGCATCCCATTCTGTGACTACAGCAGCCTCTATTTAAGACCATATAACCATTTGCACTTATTCTAATTGAAATTAGGCCTGATAAAGACACTTTTGCTGTGCATAGCACTACTTGTCCCTGCCAGGTGCACTGCTGGTTTTTGGGGCATCCCATTCTGTGACTACAGCAGCCTCTATTTAAGACCATATAACCATTTGCACTTATTCTAATTGAAATTAGGCCTGATAAAGACACTTTTACTGTGCATAGCACTACTGGTCCCTGCCAGGTGCACTCCTTTTTGGGGCATCCCATTCTGTGACTACACCAGCCTCTATTTAAGAACCTAACCATTTGCACCTATTCTAATTGAAATTAGGCCTGATAAAGACACTTTTACTGTGCATAGCACTACTGGTCCCTGCCAGGTGCACTCCTTTTTGGGGCATCCCATTCTGTGACTACAGCAGCCTCTATTTAAGACCATATAACCATTTGCACTTATTCTAATTGAAATTAGGCCTGATAAAGACACTTTTGCTGTGCATATTCTTACTGCTGCCTGCCAGGTGCACTCCTGTTGGGGCATCCCATTCTGTGAATTCAGCAGCCTCTATTTAAGACCATATAACCATTTGCACCTATTATAATTGAAATTCGGCCTGATAAAGACACTTTTGCTGTGCATAGCACTACTGGACCCTGCCAGGTGCACTCCTTTTTGGGGCATCCCATTCTGTGACTACACCAGCCTCTATTTAAGACCATATAACCATTTGCACTTATTCTAATTGAAATTAGGCCTGATAAAGACACTTTTGCTGTGCATATTCTTACTGCTGCCTGCCAGGTGCACTTCTTTTTTGGGGCATACCATTCTGTGACTACACCAGCCTCTGTTTAAGACCATATAACCATTTGCACTTATTCTAATTGAAATTAGGCCTGATAAAGACACTTTTGCTGTGCATAGACTTACTGCTGCCTGCCAGGTGCACTTCTGTTGGGGCATCCCATTCTGTAACATACCATACCCCTCTTTATTTACACTAAGCAGCTCTCTTATTTACACTAAGCAGGCCTGTTGGATGCTGAGTGTTACTGCTCACTTTTGGTGGGCATTATATTCTGTTTCATATAGACCCACCGCTGCCTGGGGGTTCATAAAATATCACCTACTACCACGCCAGTTAGACTATGTCGGGCAGACAAGTGCCTGGAAGTGAAAAGAGGAGTGGCAGAGGCCAAGATTCCGCAGGCAGAGCTCGCATCAGACTGGGGGCCAGTAGCAGCAGGAGTCACGCAGAGAGACCTAATCTGCCAGTATCTGCTAGCGGTCGGGTCTCCACCAGTAACGCATCTGCCATGGTAGATTGGTTGACGCGCTCATCAACAACATCATCACAACTTACGTCTGAGACCCCCAGTCTAGGGTCGGTAGGTTCCTCTGACACAACCCTGAGTTGGCATGCCCCGAGAGCAGTCCCTGTCCTCCCATTGCCTCTGGCCTACGCCGTTCCCTCCCCCAGCGGCGTATCCTATGCTTTGGGTTCAGCTCCACTCTTTAGTGAGGAGGACCATCAGATAGAGGACAGTCAGCAGCTACTGCCCAGCCAAGAAATGGAGTTGGCTTCTCTAGCTAGGCAGACAAATAGTGATGTGGACAGTGTCGTGGGTGCTGCGAGCGTTCCAGCTCCTGCGCCAGACACTGTTGACGAATCCACGAACATCAGTGACGTACAGCCACAACTCGGTGATGATGATGATGACGATTGAAATTAGGCCTGATAAAGACACTTTTGCTGTGCATAGCACTACTTGTCCCTGCCAGGTGCACTGCTGGTTTTTGGGGCATCCCATTCTGTGACTACAGCAGCCTCTATTTAAGACCATATAACCATTTGCACTTATTCTAATTGAAATTAGGCCTGATAAAGACACTTTTGCTGTGCATAGCACTACTTGTCCCTGCCAGGTGCACTGCTGGTTTTTGGGGCATCCCATTCTGTGACTACAGCAGCCTCTATTTAAGACCATATAACCATTTGCACTTATTCTAATTGAAATTAGGTCTGATAAAGACACTTTTGCTGTGCATAGCACTACTTGTCCCTGCCAGGTGCACTGCTGGTTTTTGGGGCATCCCATTCTGTGACTACAGCAGCCTCTATTTAAGACCATATAACCATTTGCACTTATTCTAATTGAAATTAGGCCTGATAAAGACACTTTTGCTGTGCATAGCACTACTTGTCCCTGCCGGATGCACTGCTGGTTTTTGGGGCATCCCATTCTGTGACTACAGCAGCCTCTATTTAAGACCATATAACCATTTGCACTTATTCTAATTGAAATTAGGCCTGATAAAGACACTTTTGCTGTGCATAGCACTACTTGTCCCTGCCAGGTGCACTGCTGGTTTTTGGGGCATCCCATTCTGTGACTACAGCAGCCTCTATTTAAGACCATATAACCATTTGCACTTATTCTAATTGAAATTAGGCCTGATAAAGACACTTTAGCTGTGCATAGCACTACTGGTCCCTGCCAGGTGCACTCCTTTTTGGGGCATCCCATTCTGTGACTATACCAGCCTCTATTTAAGACCATATAACCATTTGCACTTATTCTAATTGAAATTAGGCCTGATAAAGACACTTTTTCTGTGCATAGCACTACTTGTCCCTGCAAGGTGCACTGCTGGTTTTTGGGGCATCCCATTCTGTGACTACAGCAGCCTCTATTTAAGACCATATAACCATTTGCACTTATTCTAATTGAAATTAGGCCTGATAAAGACACTTTTGCTGTGCATAGCACTACTTGTCCCTGCCAGGTGCACTGCTGGTTTTTGGGGCATCCCATTCTGTGACTACAGCAGCCTCTATTTAAGACCATATAACCATTTGCACTTATTCTAATTGAAATTAGGCCTGATAAAGACACTTTTGCTGTGCATAGCACTACTTGTCCCTGCCAGGTGCACTGCTGGTTTTTGGGGCATCCCATTCTGTGACTACAGCAGCCTCTATTTAAGACCATATAACCATTTGCACTTATTCTAATTGAAATTAGGCCTGATAAAGACACTTTTGCTGTGCATAGCAATACTTGTCCCTGCCAGGTGCACTGCTGGTTTTTGGGGCATCCCATTCTGTGACTACAGCAGCCTCTATTTAAGACCATATAACCATTTGCACTTATTCTAATTGAAATTAGGCCTGATAAAGACACTTTTGCTGTGCATAGCACTACTTGTCCCTGCCAGGTGCACTGCTGGTTTTTGGGGCATCCCATTCTGTGACTACAGCAGCCTCTATTTAAGACCATATAACCATTTGCACTTATTCTAATTGAAATTAGGCCTGATAAAGACACTTTTGCTGTGCATAGCACTACTTGTCCCTGCCAGGTGCACTGCTGGTTTTTGGGGCATCCCATTCTGTGACTACAGCAGCCTCTATTTAAGACCATATAACCATTTGCACGTATTCTAATTGAAATTAGGCCTGATAAAGACACTTTTGCTGTGCATAGCACTACTTGTCCCTGCCAGGTGCACTGCTGGTTTTTGGGGCATCCCATTCTGTGACTACAGCAGCCTCTATTTAAGACCATATAACCATTTGCACTTATTCTAATTGAAATTAGGCCTGATAAAGACACTTTTGCTGTGCATAGCACTACTTGTCCCTGCCAGGTGCACTGCTGGTTTTTGGGGCATCCCATTCTGTGACTACAGCAACCTCTATTTAAGACCATATAACCATTTGCACTTATTCTAATTGAAATTAGGCCTGATAAAGACACTTTTGCTGTGCATAGCACTACTTGTCCCTGCCAGGTGCACTGCTGGTTTTTGGGGCATCCCATTCTGTGACTACAGCAGCCTCTATTTAAGACCATATAACCATTTGCACTTATTCTAATTGAAATTAGGTCTGATAAAGACACTTTTGCTGTGCATAGCACTACTTGTCCCTGCCAGGTGCACTGCTGGTTTTTGGGGCATCCCATTCTGTGACTACAGCAGCCTCTATTTAAGACCATATAACCATTTGCACTTATTCTAATTGAAATTAGGCCTGATAAAGACACTTTTGCTGTGCATAGCACTACTTGTCCCTGCCAGGTGCACTGCTGGTTTTTGGGGCATCCCATTCTGTGACTACAGCAGCCTCTATTTAAGACCATATAACCATTTGCACTTATTCTAATTGAAATTAGGCCTGATAAAGACACTTTTGCTGTGCATAGCACTACTTGTCCCTGCCAGGTGCACTGCTGGTTTTTGGGGCATCCCATTCTGTGACTACAGCAGCCTCTATTTAAGACCATATAACCATTTGCACTTATTCTAATTGAAATTAGGTCTGATAAAGACACTTTTGCTGTGCATAGCACTACTTGTCCCAGCCAGGTGCACTGCTGGTTTTTGGGGCATCCCATTCTGTGACTACAGCAGCCTCTATTTAAGACCATATAACCATTAGCACTTATTCTAATTGAAATTAGGCCTGATAAAGACACTTTTGCTGTGCATAGCACTACTTGTCCCTGCCAGGTGCACTGCTGGTTTTTGGGGCATCCCATTCTGTGACTACAGCAGCCTCTATTTAAGACCATATAACCATTTGCACTTATTCTAATTGAAATTAGGTCTGATAAAGACACTTTAGCTATGCATAGCACTACTTGTCCCAGCCAGGTGCACTGCTGGTTTTTGGGGCATCCCATTCTGTGACTACAGCAGCCTCTATTTAAGACCATATAACCATTTGCACTTATTCTAATTGAAATTAGGCCTGATAAAGACACTTTTGCTGTGCATAGCACTACTTGTCCCTGCCAGGTGCACTGCTGGTTTTTGGGGCATCCCATTCTGTGACTACAGCAGCCTCTATTTAAGACCATATAACCATTTGCACTTATTCTAATTGAAATTGGGCCTGATAAAGACACTTTTACTGTGCATAGCACTACTGGTCCCTGCCAGGTGCACTCCTTTTTGGGGCATCCCATTCTGTGACTACACCAGCCTCTATTTAAGAACCTAACCATTTGCACCTATTCTAATTGAAATTAGGCCTGATAAAGACACTTTTGCTGTGCATAGCACTACTGGTCCCTGCCAGGTGCACTCCTTTTTGGGGCATCCCATTCTGTGACTACAGCAGCCTCTATTTAAGACCATATAACCATTTGCACTTATTCCAATTGAAATTAGGTCTGATAAAGACACTTTAGCTGTGCATAGCACTACTTGTCCCAGCCAGGTGCACTGCTGGTTTTTGGGGCATCCCATTCTGTGACTACAGCAGCCTCTATTTAAGACCATATAACCATTTGCACTTATTCTAATTGAAATTAGGCCTGATAAAGACACTTTTGCTGTGCATAGCACTACTTGTCCCTGCCAGGTGCACTGCTGGTTTTTGGGGCATCCCATTCTGTGACTACAGCAGCCTCTATTTAAGACCATATAACCATTTGCACTTATTCTAATTGAAATTAGGCCTGATAAAGACACTTTTACTGTGCATAGCACTACTGGTCCCTGCCAGGTGCACTCCTTTTTGGGGCATCCCATTCTGTGACTACACCAGCCTCTATTTAAGAACCTAACCATTTGCACCTATTCTAATTGAAATTAGGCCTGATAAAGACACTTTTGCTGTGCATAGCACTACTGGTCCCTGCCAGGTGCACTCCTTTTTGGGGCATCCCATTCTGTGACTACAGCAGCCTCTATTTAAGACCATATAACCATTTGCACTTATTCTAATTGAAATTAGGCCTGATAAAGACACTTTTGCTGTGCATATTCTTACTGCTGCCTGCCAGGTGCACTCCTGTTGGGGCATCCCATTCTGTGAATTCAGCAGCCTCTATTTAAGACCATATAACCATTTGCACCTATTATAATTGAAATTCGGCCTGATAAAGACACTTTTGCTGTGCATAGCACTACTGGACCCTGCCAGGTGCACTCCTTTTTGGGGCATCCCATTCTGTGACTACACCAGCCTCTATTTAAGACCATATAACCATTTGCACTTATTCTAATTGAAATTAGGCCTGATAAAGACACTTTTGCTGTGCATATTCTTACTGCTGCCTGCCAGGTGCACTTCTTTTTTGGGGCATCCCATTCTGTGACTACACCAGCCTCTGTTTAAGACCATATAACCATTTGCACTTATTCTAATTGAAATTAGGCCTGATAAAGACACTTTTGCTGTGCATAGACTTACTGCTGCCTGCCAGGTGCACTTCTGTTGGGGCATCCCATTCTGTAACATACCATACCCCTCTTTATTTACACAAAGCAGCTCTCTTATTTACACTAAGCAGGCCTGTTGGATGCAGAGTGTTACTGCTCACTTTTGGTGGGCATTATATTCTGTTTCATATAGACCCACCGCTGCCTGGGGGTTCATAAAATATCACCTACTACCACGCCAGTTAGACTATGTCGGGCAGACAAGTGCCTGGAAGTGAAAAGAGGAGTGGCAGAGGCCAAGATTCCGCAGGCAGAGCTCGCATCAGACTGGGGGCCAGTAGCAGCAGGAGTCACGCAGAGAGACCTAATCTGCCAGTATCTGCTAGCGGTCGGGTCTCCACCAGTAACGCATCTGCCATGGTAGATTGGTTGACGCGCTCATCAACAACATCATCACAACTTACGTCTGAGACCCCCAGTCTAGGGTCGGTAGGTTCCTCTGACACAACCCTGAGTTGGCATTCCCCGAGAGCAGTCCCTGTCCTCCCATTGCCTCTGGCCTACGCCGTTCCCTCCCCCAGCGGCGTATCCTATGCTTTGGGTTCAGCTCCACTCTTTAGTGAGGAGGACCATCAGATAGAGGACAGTCAGCAGCTACTGCCCAGCCAAGAAATGGAGTTGGCTTCTCTAGCTAGGCAGACAAATAGTGATGTGGACAGTGTCGTGGGTGCTGCGAGCGTTCCAGCTCCTGCGCCAGACACTGTTGACGAATCCACGAACATCAGTGACGTACAGCCACAACTCGGTGATGATGATGATGACGATTGAAATTAGGCCTGATAAAGACACTTTTGCTGTGCATAGCACTACTTGTCCCTGCCAGGTGCACTGCTGGTTTTTGGGGCATCCCATTCTGTGACTACAGCAGCCTCTATTTAAGACCATATAACCATTTGCACTTATTCTAATTGAAATTAGGCCTGATAAAGACACTTTTGCTGTGCATAGCACTACTTGTCCCTGCCAGGTGCACTGCTGGTTTTTGGGGCATCCCATTCTGTGACTACAGCAGCCTCTATTTAAGACCATATAACCATTTGCACTTATTCTAATTGAAATTAGGTCTGATAAAGACACTTTTGCTGTGCATAGCACTACTTGTCCCTGCCAGGTGCACTGCTGGTTTTTGGGGCATCCCATTCTGTGACTACAGCAGCCTCTATTTAAGACCATATAACCATTTGCACTTATTCTAATTGAAATTAGGCCTGATAAAGACACTTTTGCTGTGCATAGCACTACTTGTCCCTGCCGGATGCACTGCTGGTTTTTGGGGCATCCCATTCTGTGACTACAGCAGCCTCTATTTAAGACCATATAACCATTTGCACTTATTCTAATTGAAATTAGGCCTGATAAAGACACTTTTGCTGTGCATAGCACTACTTGTCCCTGCCAGGTGCACTGCTGGTTTTTGGGGCATCCCATTCTGTGACTACAGCAGCCTCTATTTAAGACCATATAACCATTTGCACTTATTCTAATTGAAATTAGGCCTGATAAAGACACTTTAGCTGTGCATAGCACTACTGGTCCCTGCCAGGTGCACTCCTGTTTTTGGGGCATCCCATTCTGTGACTACAGCAGCCTCTATTTAAGACCATATAACCATTTGCACTTATTCTAATTGAAATTAGGCCTGATAAAGACACTTTTGCTGTGCATATTCTTACTGCTGCCTGCCAGGTGCACTCCTGTTGGGGCATCCCATTCTGTGAATTCAGCAGCCTCTATTTAAGACCATATAACCATTTGCACCTATTATAATTGAAATTAGGCCTGATAAAGACACTTTTGCTGTGCATAGCACTACTGGACCCTGCCAGGTGCACTTCTTTTTTGGGGCATCCCATTCTGTGACTACACCAGCCTCTATATAAGACCATATAACCATTTGCACTTTTTGTAATTGAAATTCTGCCTGATAAAGACACTTTTGCTGTGCATAGCACTACTGGACCCTGCCAGGTGCACTCCTTTTTGGGGCATCCCATTCTGTGACTACACCAGCCTCTATTTAAGACCATATAACCATTTGCACTTATTCTAATTGAAATTAGGCCTGATAAAGACACTTTTGCTGTGCATATTCTTACTGCTGCCTGCCAGGTGCACTTCTTTTTTGGGGCATCCCATTCTGTGACTACAGCAGCCTCTATTTAAGACCATATAACCATTTGCACTTATTCTAATTGAAATTAGGCCTGATAAAGACACTTTTGCTGTGCATAGCACTACTGGACCCTGCCAGGTGCACTTCTTTTTTGGGGCATCCCATTCTGTGACTACACCAGCCTCTATTTAAGACCATATAACCATTTGCACTTTTTGTAATTGAAATTAGGCCTGATAAAGACACTTTTGCTGTGCATAGCACTACTGGACCCTGCCAGGTGCACTCCTTTTTGGGACATCCCATTCTGTGACTACACCAGCCTCTATTTAAGACCATATAACCATTTGCACTTATTCTAATTGAAATTAGGCCTGATAAAGACACTTTTGCTGTGCATATTCTTACTGCTGCCTGCCAGGTGCACTTCTTTTTTGGGGCATCCCATTCTGTGACTACACCAGCCTCTGTTTAAGACCATATAACCATTTGCACTTATTCTAATTGAAATTAGGCCTGATAAAGACACTTTTGCTGTGCATAGACTTACTGCTGCCTGCCAGGTGCACTTCTGTTGGGGCATCCCATTCTGTAACATACCATACCCCTCTTTATTTACACTAAGCAGCTCTCTTATTTACACTAAGCAGGCCTGTTGGATGCTGAGTGTTACTGCTCACTTTTGGTGGGCATTATATTCTGTTTCATATAGACCCACCGCTGCCTGGGGGTTCTTAAAATATCACCTACTACCACGCCAGTTAGACTATGTCGGGCAGACAAGTGCCTGGAAGTGAAAAGAGGAGTGGCAGAGGCCAAGATTCCGCAGGCAGAGCTCGCATCAGACTGGGTGCCAGTAGCAGCAGGAGTCACGCTGAGAGACCTAATCTGCCAGTATCTGCTAGCGGTCGGGTCTCCACCAGTAACGCATCTGCCATGGTAGATTGGTTGACGCGCTCATCAACAACATCATCACAACTTACGTCTGAGACCCCCAGTCTAGGGTCGGTAGGTTCCTCTGACACAACCCTGAGTTGGCATGCCCCGAGAGCAGTCCCTGTCCTCCCATTGCCTCTGGCCTACGCCGTTCCCTCCCCCAGCGGCGTATCCTATGCTTTGGGTTCAGCTCCACTCTTTAGTGAGGAGGACCATCAGATAGAGGACAGTCAGCAGCTACTGCCCAGCCAAGAAATGGAGTTGGCTTCTCTAGCTAGGCAGACAAATAGTGATGTGGACAGTGTCGTGGGTGCTGCGAGCGTTCCAGCTCCTGCGCCAGACACTGTTGACGAATCCACGAACATCAGTGACGTACAGCCACAACTCGGTGATGATGATGATGACGATGAAGCCGATCGCACTTGGGAGCCGGGTGATGAAGGGGCTTCATCGTCATCATCAGGAGAAGAGGGGCGCAGGTTGCCCCGGAGTCAGCAGCTGAGGCAGCAAGGTGGTAGCAGTCAGCATGGGGGCACAATTCCAAAGGCTGGAGCCGGCCGGGGCCGGGGCCGGGGTAGAGCACCTGCTGTGCGGCAGTCTACCTTATCGGGAGGTAGTGGAGCAGGGGTTCCTGGAGTTGGCAACAGCAGCAGTGAATCAGTGAGGCCAGGGGGTGGGAAAAGTAGCTACTCGGCAGTGTGGCAGTTTTTCCTGAAGCATCCGCAGGAGGGTAACATGGCCACATGCAAGATATGTAGGCAGAAGGTGAAGCGTGGCCAGGGTCCAAATGTTGGCACCACGGCCCTGCGTCAACATATGATGCGTCACCATAAAGCGACCTGGGAGAACCGAGGCTCCCAAGGGGTGGTCCAGTCTGCTTCCTCACCAAGTGAGCTCCCAATTTCTGCCAGCCAAGGCTCCAGCACCTCAGCCGAAGGCAGCTGTGCGTCATACCCATCCTCTGTCGCTCCTGCTCCTCCTCCTCCAAGTCATGCATTCCGCCAGCAATCCATCAGCGAAGCCATGTCCAAGAGACAGCAGTATGCGCCCACTCATCCTACGGCGCAGAAGCTGATTGTGCTCCTGTCCAAGTTGATGGTGCTGCAGTCGCTCCCTTTTCAGGTGGTGGAATCTGCACCTTTCAGAGAACTGATGGCTTGTGCCGAGCCGAGGTGGAGAGTCCCAAGCCGTCATTTCTTTGCCAAGAAGGCAGTACCAGCGCTGCACACTTTTGTTGAACAGAAGGTGGGCCAGTCCTTGATCCTGTCGGTGTGTAGCAAAGTGCATGGCAGCGCCGACATCTGGAGCTGTAACTACGGTCAGGGACAGTACATGTCGTTTACGGCCCACTGGGTGAATGTGGTCCCTTTGCAGCAGCAACTTGGACAGGTCACGCCGCTTCGGCCTCCGCGCTCCCTGCCCGTTGGGCCTGTGACACCGTGCGACTCGGCCTCCTCATCCTCCGCCATCTCCTCACCCTCCACTGTAGGCTCAAGTCTCAGTGCCCCTCCAGTCTACCATGTGTGCAGGGCACGGAGGTGTCACGCAGTGCTTCACATGGTTTGTCTTGGCGAACGGAGTCACACAGGGGAGGAACTGCTTAAATGTATTCATCAGGAAATCCAAACATGGCTTACTCCAAGAAAACTTAAAATGGGAATCATGGTTACCGACAATGGGAAGAACATTTTGTCTGCGCTGCGCCAAGGAAGCCTGACCCATGCCCCCTGCATGGCTCACGTCTTCAATCTGGTTGTCAAGCGGTTTCTGAATGAAGTGTTCCCCCCATCTGCAAGACATCCTAACAACTTCAAGGAAACTTTGCATGCACTTCAGCCACTCCTACACCGCCAAACACACCCTTCTTGAGCTATAGCGTCAGAATTGTATCCCCCAACATAGTCTGATTTGCGATGTTTCCACCCGTTGGAATTCCACCCTTCACATGTTGGACCGATTATATGAACAGAGAAAAGCCATCACGGATTTCCTGATGATCCAAGCAGATAGGGGGACTCCCCTGTGTAACTTCAATGTCAACCAGTGGCAGCTCATACGTGACACCTGCCGTTTGCTCAGGCCCTTTGAGGAAGCCACTTTATTTGTCAGTCGGCAGGATTACGGGATGAACGACGTGATTCCACTGCTTCATGTACTACAGCACATGTTGGAAACCATGGCTGGTCAGGGCACTGGAGACATGGCGTTTACATCTTACGGCCACATGAACCCCGTTGGAGCTGAACTGGAGGAGGAGGAGTTGCCCAGCGAAACACAGTTTAGGCTTGGCGAAATGGCTGGTTTATCTAGTCAGTGGACAGGAGAGGAGGAGCAGGAGCAGCCAGAGGAGCTAGAGGTTTTTGAGGAAGGCGAGACAGAGGACCCGGGCACACCGTGGCAGTATGCAGTGGAGATGGAGACAGGTAGTCCATCCGAGTCACTTGCGCAAATGGCACGAAGCATGCTCACGTGCTTGCGTAGTGACCCCAGAATTGTTTCCATCTGTCGGCGGGATGACTTCTGGCTGTCCACCTTATTGGACCCTCGCTTCCGGCACAAAATGGGGGCATTTTTTAAACCCACCGAGAGGGAGGACAAACTCAACTACTACAAAGACATTCTACGTAGGGAGTTGGCCGATGCCTATCTGCGCCATGGTCCATACTCTCGCAGGTCTGACTCGAGGGGACCTCTGCGCTCACCTTCCACTGCCATGGCCGCTGGGGGGGTTGGCAGGAGCAGCAGCAGCAGCTCCATCAGCAGCAGCAGCCTCAGTCTTCAGTCGCTAATGAGTAGCTTTCTACACCCGTAGCTTTCTACACTCATGAGCAGCAGGAAGACCTGGAGCAGGACCTCAACCAGCAGGTCATGTCATACTTTGACATGACCATGCCAACACACCTTGAGGATCCGCTGGACTTCTGGGCAGCCAAACTTGATTTGTGGCCGCAACTAGCAGAGTTTGCCCTGGAAAAGCTGTCCTGCCCGGCAAGTAGCGTGCCATCTGAGCGGGTGTTTAGTGCGGCGGGGACCATTGTTACGGCGAGGAGAACTCGTCTGTCAACTAAAAATGTGGAAAGACTCACCTTTGTCAAAATGAATCAGGGATGGATCAGCCAGGATTTCCACCCACCAATGCCTGATGCATGCGACTAGATTCAGCATGGTGCCACGTTTTACACTTTCCAAATGGTGCAAAACATATTTATGTCTTTAGGCCAATTTTTGGGCTCCTGCTGCTGCTGCTGCCAACTCCAGGGTGTGATTCATCCAATTTTTGGGCTCCTGAAGCCAACTCCAGTGTATATTTGGGCTCCTGCTGCTGCTGCTGCCAACTCCAGGGTGTGATTCATCCAATTTTTGGGCTCCTGAAGCCAGCCCAGTGTCTCTTTAAAGTAATATTTGGGCTCCTGCTGCTGCTGCTGCCAACTCCAGGGTGTGATTCATCCAATTTTTGGGCTCCTGAAGCCAACCCCAGGGTCTCTTTAAAGTAATATTTGGGCTCCTGCTGCTGCTGCTGTCAACTCCTGCCAACTCCAGGGTGTGATTCATCCAATTTTTGGGCTCCTGAAGCCAACCCCAGGGTCTCTTTGAAGTAATGTTTGGGTTCCTGCTGCTGCTGCTGCCAACTTCTGCCAACTCCAGGGTGTGATTCATCCAATTTTTGGGCTCCTGAAGCCAACCCCAGTGTCTCTTTAAAGTAATGTTTGGGCTCCTGCTGCTGCCAACTTCTGCCAACTCCAGGGTGTGATTCATCCAATTTTTGGGCTCCTGAAGCCAACCCCAGGGTCTCTTTAAAGTAATGTTTGGGCTCCTGCTGCTGCTGCTGCCAACTTCTGCCAACTCCAGGGTGTGATTCATCCAATTTTTGGGCTCCTGAAGCCAACCCCAGGGTATCTTTGAAGTAATGTTTGGGCTCCTGCTGCTGCTGCTGCCAACTTCTGCCAACTCCAGGGTGTGATTCATCCAATTTTTGGGCTCCTGAAGCCAACTCCAGTGTATATTTGGGCTCCTGCTGCTGCTGCTGCCAACTCCAGTGTGTGATTCATCCAATTTTTGGGCTCCTGAAGCCAACCCCAGTGTCTCTTTAAAGTAATGTTTGGGCTCCTGCTGCTGCTGCTGCCAACTTCTGCCAACTCCAGGGTGTGATTCATCCAATTTTTGGGCTCCTGAAGCCAACCCCAGGGACTCTTTGAAGTAATGTTTGGGCTCCTGCTGCTGCTGCTGCCAACTTCTGCCAACTCCAGGGTGTGATTCATCCAATTTTTGGGCTCCTGAAGCCAACCCCAGGGTCTCTTTAAAGTAATATTTGGGCTCCTGCTGCTGCTGCTGCCAACTCCAGGGTGTGATTCATCCAATTTTTGGGCTTCTGAAGCCAACCCCAGTGTCTCTTTAAAGTAATGTTTGGGCTCCTGCTGCTGCTGCTGCCAACTTCTGCCAACTCCAGGGTGTGATTCATCCAATTTTTGGGCTCCTGAAGCCAACCCCAGGGTCTCTTTGAAGTAATGTTTGGGCTCCTGCTGCTGCTGCTGCTGCCAACTTCTGCCAACTCCAGGGTGTGATTCATCCAATGTTTGGGCTCCTGAAGCCAACCCCAGGGTCTCTTTAAAGTAATATTTGGGCTCCTGCTGCTGCTGCTGCCAACTCCAGGGTGTGATTCATCCAATTTTTGGGCTCCTGAAGCCAACCCCAGTGTCTCTTTAAAGTAATGTTTGGGCTCCTGCTGCTGCTGCTGCCAACTTCTGCCAACTCCAGGGTGTGATTCATCCAATTGTTGGGCTCCTGAAGCCAACCCCAGTGTCTCTTTAAAGTAATGTTTGGGCTCCTGCTGCTGCTGCTGCCAACTTCTGCCAACTCCAGGGTGTGATTCATCCAATTTTTGGGCTCCTGAAGCCAACTCCAGTGTATATTTGGGCTCCTGCTGCTGCTGCTGCCAACTCCAGGGTGTGATTCATCCAATTTTTGGGCTCCTGAAGCCAACCCCAGTGTCTCTTTAAAGTAATGTTTGGGCTCCTGCTGCTGCTGCTGCTGCCAACTTCTGCCAACTCCAGGGTGTGATTCATCCAATTGTTGGGCTCCTGAAGCCAACCCCAGTGTCTCTTTAAAGTAATGTTTGGGCTCCTGCTGCTGCTGCTGCCAACTTCTGCCAACTCCAGGGTGTGATTCATCCAATTTTTGGGCTCCTGAAGCCAACCCCAGGGTCTCTTTGAAGTAATGTTTGGGCTCCTGCTGCTGCTGCTGCCAACTTCTGCCAACTCCAGGGTGTGATTCATCCAATTTTTGGGCTCCTGAAGCCAACCCCAGGGTCTCTTTGAAGTAATGTTTGGGCTCCTGCTGCTGCTGCTGCCAACTTCTGCCAACTCCAGGGTGTGATTCATCCAATTTTTGGGCTCCTGAAGCCAACTCCAGTGTATATTTGGGCTCCTGCTGCTGCTGCTGCCAACTCCAGGGTGTGATTCATCCAATTTTTGGCCTCCTGAAGCCAACCCCAGTGTCTCTTTAAAGTAATATTTGGGCTGCTCCTGCTGCTGCTGCCAACTCCAGGGTGTGATTCATCCAATTTTTGGCCTCCTGAAGCCAACCCCAGTGTCTCTTTAAAGTAATATTTGGGCTCCTGCTGCTGCCAACTCCAGGGCGTGATTCATCCAATTTTTGGCCTCCTGAAGCCAACCCCAGTGTCTCTTTAAAGTAATATTTGGGCTCCTGCTGCTGCTGCTGCCAACTCCAGGGTGTGATTCATCCAATTTTTGGGCTCCTGAAGCCAACTCCAGTGTATATTTGGGCTCCTGCTGCTGCCAACTCCAGGGTGTGAATCATCCAATTTTTGGGCTCCTGAAGCCAACCCCAGAGTCTCTCTAAAGTAATATTTGGGCTCCTGCTGCTGCTGCTGCCAACTCCAGGGTGCGATTCATCCAATTTTTGGGCTCCTGAAGCCAATTCCAGTGTCTCTATAAAGTAATCTTTGGGCTCCTGCTGCTGCTGCTGCTGCCAACTCCAGGGTGTGATTCATCCAATTTTTGGGCTCCTGAAGCCAACCCCAGTGTCTCTTTAAAGTAATATTTGGGCTCCTGCTGCTGCTTGCAACTCCAGGGTGTGATTCATCCAATTTTTGGGCTCCTGAAGCCAACCCCAGTGTCTCTTTAAAGTAATGTTTGGGCTCCTGCTGCTGCTGCCAACTCCAGGGTGTGATTCATCCAATTTTTGGGCTCCTGCTGCTGCCAACTCCAGTGTCTCTTTAAAGCAATGTTTGGGCTCCTGCCCCTCATAGTGATGCCACTTCAACTCTCTGCAATTGTGCCGCTCTGCGATTCTATTAGCGATGCCTCTGATCTGCATGTGATATTTATTCAAAGTATTATTTAACTAACCCAGCACGCATCCTGTGCGTGTTACAGCAAGGCAGAATGGTTTACAACCCTATTGAGGCTCTAGGAGGCTCAGAAATAGCCATTTTTAATAGCGATTCGTCGCGAATTTATTTGGGTCGAAACGATTTTTGTTTGGAAAATTCGGCGAATCAGTCGAATCGAATTTTTCAAAAGTTTGCTCATCTCTAGTTAATATAGTGACTGAAATTATTAGGGATATATTACCTCAGTAAATATAGAACTGAACCCAGAAACAATGACCCATATAAATACTATGATATACAATACACTGGTACATAGTTAGGGTACACTGGGAGCTTTTGTTATGCGAGCTGCCACAAGCACCAGTTTACACAAATATGGTGCTGGTGACACTGCAGGGGTCATACACTGGAGCGGGGGTACCAGAGGGGGGGGGGCGATCGGTCATCGCCACCTGGTGCTGGGTTGTGGGCGAGATGCAGGGGTTGGGGGCAATTGCAGCCCTATTACAGTCGAGCGTTGTGGGATGGAGGACGCTGATTGTACCTCACTGCCCTCATTCTATGTGGCAGGGCAGCGCTGTCACAAATGTGACAACTACGCCCCGTGCGATGATGTACGCCAGCGGGCATCGCCCCCCGCTGAGGTGCTCTAATAGGTCCCTCTCTTCCCATGCTGGTTGACATCACTTCCGGGAACTAATGTCACTCGGGTTACGCAGCACTCTTTCTGAGCGCTTTAAATTACCCTACACGCCTGGACAAGACCAGGGGACCATCAGAGAATGGTCCAGCCGACGAGCAGAGAGGCCGAGCCAGCCCCAGAAACTGTCACTGAGTCTTCACATCTTAAAGGTGAGTTCCTTATTACATATTTCTAACCCCTTTTTTTATTGCAAGGCTGCCTTTTGATTGCTCTAATTAGTGCCCATATTGTGACAGACTTGTAGAAATTATTCTTTTTATTTCAGAAAACATGGTGCCAGTATTTTTATTCCATGAGCACCTGTACAGTGTATTCAAATTATGGAATTATGGAAGGAGCTTGTGGCATAACACTGAGATAGTAAAATTTCAATGTGTGAGAGTTTGTTTTGGCGCAGAAGCCCATAAAGGGGGCGAAACACCCTATTTAATTATCATTATGTCAACTTTGCTAATACCTCCGATCAACACATAAGGAATGTGTTTTTTGAGCTGTACAAGAAATGATTGGTGTAAGAATATCAAAGAGATGTTGTAAATTAACACACTTGTAATTTTGTGATGATATTATGTGATGCAGTTGCACACAGCAATGTTTGTACTTAATTGTTTTTAAGTGGTAAAATAATAAATGTGTTTTTAATGCCAGATTGTGAATAGCTTTGCTTTTGGGGCGGAGTCAAATTCAAAGGCTTTGGTGTTCCTGTTGTGGTCAACCTATACACACCAAAAAAGTATTACTCTTTCTGCAGTAGTGGCTGTGAATTTGTACCAGCCATTCACTCATTCATATCTGAGGCATAGGTCACAATAAATAGGGGGATGTTTGATCCAGATAGGGATTGTTTCAAACATACCCCCGTGGTCTTTTTAGTTAACGTATTCCAGACCAACCGTATCCCTGAACTATGGCAGATTGACAAATGACCAGTATCTAAAATATAGCAACATCTATTTAAGGTATGACAGCTTTCACCCTGAAGGCCAAAGTAAGGACTGCCATACAGTCAATGCATAAGACTTACTTTACACGTATTATCAGCAAGGGTAGAAGAATCTAGAGGTGAACAAAGTATATGTATTTTCTTTTCAAAAGTTTAGGTTCGTGCCTAATTAAACCGAATTGAATCACTAAAAAATCTGCTAAAATATTGGGGGTGCATTTTGAGCGATTTAGCAGTTTGTGTTCTGTTAATTAGCTGTAATTAATTACAATTGTGTGTAACTGTTCTTTTAGTGTGAATAACACTCCAATGTAATACAGTCAGTTCTTTTACAAAAATATATATAGAAAATTTTGTGTACCCCCAGTTATTTGGGTGGAATTAGCTTTTTAGTGTTCTTTCAGTGTGAATAACACTCTGTCTACCCCCAGGACCTAAAAGGTACTCACAATGACAAACAGTAAGGAGTCTGACCCTTTGAGCATTGGCAGCGGCAGAACTATCAACCAAGGGGGGAGAATCAGCGGCAGAAGAACTGCTGTTTTCAGCAGCAGTCATGGTTAACAGGGCAGAGCTCCTTTTAATGTCCAGTGGTCACAACCAGCAAGCTAATCACGCAACCAGGCATTAGGTGGTTCCTCAGATAACACCATTCTGTGGCAAGGACAGCCACATTCATCTGGACTCTCTCCTGTCCTGAATTTGCCTCTCTTCATTGGTACACCATCTGCCCCAGAGACATTCGCAGGCCTTTCCTTTTACTCCCAACTGATGTTC
The DNA here is from genome assembly GCA_027917425.1 of Gastrophryne carolinensis. Taxonomy (NCBI): domain Eukaryota; kingdom Metazoa; phylum Chordata; class Amphibia; order Anura; family Microhylidae; genus Gastrophryne; species Gastrophryne carolinensis. The sequence goes on along the minus strand of CM051237.1, from coordinate 341,172,220 downwards.
AGCGACAAAGAAGGTTGGGAGGAAAGTCAGCGGTTGAAGGACAGCAGTGATCATTAGGAGACAGCTAGACCTCTTCACACTCAATTAAACACTACACCACACTACAATCTAAAAAAGCTAACACTTGTTAAAAGCATGAACTCTTAGTTAACAATGACATTTATGAACCAGCCTGTACAAAGGCAGGAAATTATCTTAACTTTTCTGAGCACACAAAATGAAAAATTATTTACTTGCCTGCGCAGTGCTAAAGTTCAGCTAAGGGGTTTTAGGTAGAGGCTAATTGGACTCTCTGTTACATTAGGAGAGCTACAATCCAACAGGCTTGGTCATCAACCAGAAATCTACAAAAAAAAAGGTGCAATGTGCTCTTGCAATCAATTTATAGCAGTCAGAGGAGGTCTTAGATGGGTGCTTCCACACTCCATAGACAAGAAATGAATTTAACCCTGGCACACTGTAGAAGTTCCAGCTATTGCCTAGTGACATCTTGGAGTAGTGAAGGGAAAGAGTGGACCATCCAGCTAGCACTGGCGAAGGGTAAAAACTTGGTTTAAAGGAGCACTATCGTGAATATTTGTATTAAAAAAGCTAAATAATTAAATAGCCACACAATAGCTTATATGATGTGTATAAATAATGTGGCAATAGTAAAGAAAACTAATACATGCCTTTTTAAATTTTAAAAATAAAATGGCTCAGTCCATTTGCTGAATGGTGAATCTGTTGGGTTTTATTCAGTGAGGGGATTTATCGCACTTTTTGTCTACACACATTGGCTTATAATTAAAACCTTTACACGCATGACAAGTTTCATTTAGACCTTGCTTCTCAGCCGAAATCCATGATAGTGCCCATCAGGTACTGCCTGCTGCCCTAAGCCCACTGTATATGTACATCAAGAACTGCTGCTGCATAATCTGACTGTTAAAGTTTTCAGCATGTGCCTCTGGCCAGGAGGACTTTTTGTCCTTTTAAGGGAGCAGAGCCCTGATTTCAATAAACTTTGGTCCTGTTTTAAAAAGCAACTGGTGTCCAAAGACTTTATTTCACACACACACACACCTGCAAGAGGTCTCGGGAGAAGGGCCCCAGAGACTATTCCTGTGAAGTGTGACTGTCTTTACAAGGAATGGAATCTGACAAATATGAATTCATTACGAATTTCAGAAAAAGATAAATTCGCAACAATTCCGAATATTGCCAAGATTCAATTACGCGAATTGCTTCCTTAAACTCCATTTAGTGCCATCTAAAATGGTGGGTCCACATGTCAGGCCGTGTCCCATGGGACAAGGAATCCTGGAAAGGCATCAGATGCAGCCTATCAGCAGCCAGGCACACCGGTGATGTCACGGCCCTATATAAGTGGCGGCCATCTTGCGGGCACTCACTTCAGCAGTGTATTGCGGCGAAAATGGGACAGATTGAGGCAGAGAGACAGACAGGGAAAGAGAGAGAGAGAGAGTGAGACAGGGAGAGAGAAGCAGAGAGAGACAGAGACAGGGTGACAGTGTACAGTGTATACGAAAAGCTATTCTCCACAGGGACAGTGTGTGTAGCAGAAGCAAATCATGTGTCAAGCATAGAAGCAGTGACAGGGAAGGGAGAGGGCTTGGGAAAAAGCCGACTGTAGCACATTAAACTGGCCCTCGCCAGGGCATCTCATTTAGGGGTTCTGAGAGTTTTTCATTTTGTTTTATGTCCAGGTGTTGAAAGCCTAGTTAGTGTTAAAGACCAAACAAAACTACACATCTGCCCAAAAATATAGACCTCTTGCTCTTGTGCCAAAATCTTGTTTTACAGCTTGCTGTAGCACATTTAACTGGCCTAATCAGGGTATCCTATTGAAGTATATCTGAGAGATTTTGCATTTTGTTTTATGCTGTTGAACCAAAATCTTTTACAGTCTGATGTAACGCATTTAACTGGCCTAATCAGGGCATACCATTGAAGTGCATCTAAGAGTTTTTGCATTTAGTTTTATGTTCAATGTTCATGGGCTGGTTAGTGTGAAAGGCTACAGACCTGCCCAAATAAATTCGCCACTTGCAACCAACCTGTTTTAGCCTGCTGTAGCCCATATAACTGGCCTTCACCAGGGCATCCCATTTAAGCGCATCTGAGAGTTTTTGCATTTTGTGTATGCCCAGGCGTTGAAAGCCTAGATAGTGTTATAGGCCACACAACACTACACACCTGCCCAAAAATATAGACCTCTTGCTGTTGTACCAAAATCGTGTTTTAACCCTTCAAGTGCCAGCCTACCTGGAGTTATTGTCACTCTTTCTTGCCAGACCATTTTGCACTATTATGCACTCCCCATGTTCAAATGTGATTTTTGAAGGGATTTCCAGAGATTTCCCAGGAAAATGATATATTGTTTTTTTCAGCATAGTCTGAGCTTTAACATGAAATGTCTTGTTTGTAATTTTTCAGGTGTATTCTCAATATTTATGGGTGAAATATGTGCAAAAAAATAAAAAATAAAACATTTTTTTTTAATTTGTAGTGTTTTTTTGTAATAAAATCTTATTGCATGTGAAATCCCAATTTCTCCCGGTCACAGCGGTACCAACCTTTCCTGCCCAGGAGACTCCCCCAAACTGAAACAGCGCTTTAGGGGATTTTCAGGTAAAATACAACTATGCTATGCGCTATGCGCATCTTGCAGTTTTTCCAGAAAAACCACCCTTTACATTTGAAATACCCCCAACAAACTATATATTCTCTGGAAGTACACACCTCAAGCTTTCTGGGTGTACCAGGCTTGTTGATGTGGCCATAGTTTTCTGGAAGTAATCCCTCAATGTATTCTTTGGTTGCAAAGAGTTTCCCTAAAAAAGGATAAAAAAGCATAATCAAAGCCACATTTCCCCCCAAAAAAACTATATACAAACAAGAAAAAACAAGTTTAATCTGAAAAATCAACATCCCCTGAATAGAACTATACCCAACATGCATAGCTACTGTCAAGGGAAGAGTTGCCAAACACCCCAAAGTAAAGCATGTGTGTAACAGTAATTTTACTTGAAAATTTCAGCTCTGCAGACAAAGTGCGCACCTTGCGATTTTTCAACCAAAACAACCCTTTACTTTTGGAATATCCCCCATAAACCATATATTCCCTGAAAGTACATATGTTAAGCTTTCTAAGCGTAACCAGTTTGTTGTAGTGGGCTCATCTTTTTGGAATTAATCTCTCAAAGAATTCTTTGGTTGCAGAGGGTTTCCCTAAAAATGTATAAAAAAGTTGAATAAAAAACACTTTTTCCCAAAATATAAATATGTAAACAAGAAAAAACAAGCTAAGTCTGAAAGCGCAAGGTCCCCCGAACAGAAAAATACCCAACATGCATAGCTACTTTTAACCCTTTTAATTGCCAGCATACTTGAGATTTTGTCACCCTCTGTTGACAGGTCATTTTTCCCCATTTTGCGCCATTTTTGCTGGAATTTTCAGGAAAATTACATATATATATATTTTTTGCAGCAGAGTTTAGGCTTTAACATGAAATGTCTTGTTTGTAAATTTTATTTTGATTTTTACAATATTATTAAGTAAAAAAAATAAATAAATAAATACTTTTTTTTAGAAAATGTACTCCTTTATTTTAAATAAAAAATGTATTTTATTAAAGAAAACCATATGACATGTGAAAGCCCCATTTCTACCGATTAGAACGGTACCACATATTTATAGGTAGCCCCCCGTTCCTGCCCAGGAGACCCCCCTAACTGAAACAAGTACTCTATAACATTTACAAATAAAATACAACTACCATCCACACTACAAAGGGTTAAATCGAGAAAAAAATGACAGAGTCCCCCCTCCTGGGGGGAGACCCTATTTTTTGGGGGGATTTAAAACCTTTAAAATAAAAAAAAAATGAAATGGGGCCCCCCTTACCCGAAGTAACCAGCCCTGGACCAGCTATGCAGAGCTTGTAGAAACAGGGTGCAGGGGCCAGCTTTTGTGGCCCCTGGCCCTGCAGGCTACAAGCCAGCATAGCATGTGGCCACGGGCTCTTCGCCCCCCCCGGGGCTTTGGGGAGGCCGGTAATGGGGGTGCGGGGGTTAATGGCAAGTAACCCGCTAGCCGCAGGTGACTTGCCAGCCCCCAGCCTTGTGAACTGGTATAGGGGTCTCATGGACCCCTTACCAGTTCACAAGGCATTAAATGTAAAAAAATAGACACACCACACACAAAGAGAAAAAAATATGTACCGTATTTTTCGCCCTATAAGACGCACTTATTTTCCCCCAAAAGTGTGTGTGGGGGGGGGGTGTCAGTGCGTCTTATCGGGCGAATGCTGGAAAAAAATAAATAAAAAGGGAAAAGTTTACTCACCTCTTTATCGCTCGTGCTGTCCCGGAAGCGGTGGAGGCAGCGGCGCCAGCACACACAGACACCAGTCTGTTATAGTGGTGGGCGCCCACCACTATACCAAGGCCGGGTGTTCACTGTGTGTGCTGGCGCCGCAGAGTGAGGAAGCGGCGGAGGCAGCTGTATCTGCCGCCTCCTCCGTGGCGCCTGTATGTGCTGGCGCTGCGGAGGAGGCGGCAGGTACAGCTGCCCCCATCGCTTCCTCTCTGACACACGGCCTTATGCAGCGGTAGGCGTGGCCGATGCTCGAGCGTCGGCCACGCCCACCGCTGTGTGTGTCTGTGTGTGAAGATGGCGGGGACAGCGGGAAGGATTTAAAGGTGAGTTTACTTTTTTTTTTTTGCTATTGCCTATAATGAGAATGAAAAGGGGGTGGATGCCACACTACCTATACAGGGATGGAAGGGGGGGATACCACACTACCTATACAGGGATGGAAGGGGTGGATGCCACACTACCTATACAGGGATGGAAGGGGGGATGCCACACTAACTATATGGGGATGGAAGGGGGGATGCCACACTACCTATACGGGGATGGAAGGGGGGGATGCCACACTACCTATACAGGGATGGAAGGGGGGGATGCCACACTACCTATATGGGGATGGAAGGGGGGATGCCACACTACCTATACGGGGATGGAAGGGGGGGATGCCACACTACCTATACAGGGATGGAAGGGGGGATGCCACACTACCTATACGGGGATGGAAGGGGGGGATGCCACACTACCTATACGGGGATGGAAGAGGGGGGGATGCCACACTACCTGTATGGGGATGGAAGGGGGGGATGCCACACTACCTATAGGCGGATGGAAGAGGGGGGATGCCACACTACCTATACGGGGATGGAAGGGGGGATGCCACACTACCTATACGGGGATGGAAGAGGGGGGATGCCACACTACCTATACAGGGATGGAAGAGGGGGATGTCACACTACCTATACGGGGATGGAAGAGGGGGGACGCCACACTACCTATACGGGGATGGAAGAGGGGGGATGCCACACTACCTATAAGGGGATGGAAGAGGGGGGGATGCCACACTACCTATACGGGGATGGAAGAGGGGGGATGCCACACTACCTATAGGTGGATGGAAGAGGGGGGATGCCACACTACCTATACAGGGATGGAAGGGGGGGATGCCACACTACCTATATGGGGATGGAAGGGGGGGATGCCACACTACCTATACGGGGATGGAAGAGGGGGGATGCCACACTACCTATACGGGGATGGAAGAGGGGTGGATGCCACACTACCTATACGGGGATGGAAGGGGGGGATGCCACACTACCTATAGGCGGATGGAAGAGGGGGGATGCCACACTACCTGTACGAGGATGGAAGGGGGGATGCCACACTACCTATAGGGGGATGGAAGAGGGGGGATGCCACACTACCTATACAGGGATGGAAGAGGGGGATGTCACACTACCTATACGGGGATGGAAGAGGGGGGATGCCACACTACCTATACGGGGATGGAAGAGGGGGATGCCACACTACCTATAGGCGGATGGAAGAGGGGGGATGCCACACTACCTATACAGGGAATGGAAGAGGGGGGGGATATCACACTACCTATACAGGGAATGGGAGGGGGGATGCCACACTGCCTAACTGGGGAATGGGACGGGGGGTGTCACACTGCCTATATGGGGAATGGAGGGGGGTGCCACACTGCCTATATAAGGAATGGAGGGGGGAGAATGCCACACTATCTACAGGGGAATGCCACATTGCCTATATGGCAATGGGAGGGGGGATGCCACACTGCCTATATGGGAATGGGAGGGGGAATGCCACACTGCCTATATGGGAGGGGGGATGCCACACTGACTATATGGGGAATGGGATGGGGGGGATGCCACACTGCCTATGGGAATGGGATGGGGGAACGCCACACTGTCTGTAATTGGGTTTTTTAGCACAACATTTTGGCTTAGAATATTTTTTTTCTAGTTTTCCTTCCCCAAATCCTAGGTGCGTCTTATGGGCGGGTGCGTCTTATAGGGCGAAACATACGGTATATATTTTTTTAATACTTACCTTCCATCCATCCTGGAGCACTGTGTTCCTCGGCAATCACTGGCTGCTGCTCACCTGCTGGAAGCCTTTTATAGCTGATGGGTGACAGAACATAAGGGGTTAATTTAAAAAACATTGACATAGGGTCCCCCCTCCCAGGGGGGATTCTCAGTCTCGGGTGCCAGTATTAAAAAGTCGGCTGCTGGTGACATCACAATGATGCAGTCACGATGCAGGAAGTGGGGGGGAGGGCAATTTCTGCCCTCTCCTCACCACCGAAGAGGCTGGGGGGTGATCGGAGGCCCCCCCAGTGAAGAGGAGACCTGTCGGGAGACAGCGTGACCACAGGTAGGTAAATGTCATTTTTAATTTTTTTTTATTTTTACAGTTAGCAGCTGCTGCTGCCGAAGCAGGAGGGTGCTCTATTCTGGGGGCTCGGATGGCACCAAATTAAAAAGGAGACCCGGCCGGATCCAACGAGGGGTCAGGTGAGTATTTTACTTTTATATTTTTTTCACAGTGGGAATTTAAAGTCAGCTACGTGAGTCTCACATAGCTGGCACTTAGGGTGGAGTAAAGGCTGCTACGTGAGACTCACGTAGCTGGCACTAGAAGGATTAAAGCCTGCTGTAGCGCATTTAACTGGCCTAATTAGGGCATCCTATTGAAGTATATCTAAGAGTTTTTGCATTTTGTTTTATGTTCAATGTTCATGGGCTGGTTAGTGCGAAAGGCCACACACCTGCCCAAATAAATTCACCTCTTGCAACCAATCCCTGTTTTAGCCTGCTGTAGCCCATATAACTGGCCTTCACTGAGAGTTTTTGCATTTTGTGTATGCCCAGGTGTTGAAAGCCTAGATATTGTGATAAGCCAAACATAATAACACACCTGCCCAAAAATATAGACCTCTTGCTGTTGTACCAAAATCTTGTTTTAAAGCAAATTGTAGTGCATTTAACTGGCCTAATCAGAGCATCCCATTGAAGAACATCTGAGAGTTTTTTTTCATTTTGTTTTATGCCCAGATGTTGAAATCCTAGTTAGTGATAAAGTCCAAACAAAACCAAGCTCCTGCCCAAAAATATGTTTTAAAGCCTACTGTAGCACATATAACTGGCCTAATCAGGGCATCCCATTAAGTTTTTGCATTTTGTGTTATGCTCAGGTGTTGAAAGCTTTATAGTTAAAAGCCACACAAAACTACACACCTGCCCAAAAAAGTCCACCTCTCGCTGTTGTACCAAATCCCTGTTTTTAAGAGATAAAGAAGGAAAGAGGAAAGGAAAAGAGAAGGGCATTACTTTCAGTATCTGCCCTTACCTAATTTGCCTATTGTAATTTTAGTTTTTTTTTTTTTCTCTACTTCTCTTTGTTTATTCTCTCTCCTCTCTCTTTAAAATGTAAAAATGTCATATTCTGTTCTACCTTGGTCACGGTGAAGAACTAGACATTTTTTTCCATTTTTCATTCTTTGAAGCCCCCCTTCAGAAAGAAAGAGAAGAAAGAAAGAAGGAATAAAAATGGTAGCAGCACCACACAACTGCACAGCAGATAGTTCAGAGTCAACTTGCTAGGTATAATTTATCCCTAGCACGGCCTAACCCAGGATGGGCAAGGGGTTGGGGGAGGAATGGAAATGCTAAGAAATGTTTAAGAAACTTTAGACCACATCAGACAATAAGCACTTCTAAGAGGCAGAGAGTACAAATAACTAAAGACAGTTATGTAACATTTCAGGCTTTGAAGCTATCGACATCATCACATAAATGGGTAAAAATAAAGAAAAGGGTGGCGTTGCTTGCTGATGGAGAGATAGGAAGCAGAGGCATGAGGCTCCCAACCAATTCCCCTATACTTAAGACATCACGATCTGGCAGCGACAATCAGAAGAGGAAAGCAAGGAGCACCCCAAAGTGCCAACGCAGCACCCCTGTCTTGGACTATTTTGGAGCTGTGGGGCCAGAAAGCTCAGGCCCGTTACCCCTCCGCCAAAATGGCACCCGGCACCTGGGGGCAGAAAAGGCTGAGAAGACGTCTTCCCACACCACCATGAGAGGTGAGGAGCACCCATTTGAGAACCGAGGGGCTCAGCGAAGAAGAGCCGACCCTCCCCTACAGTCTGTGAGACAAAGTATACAATCCCTGCCCGAAAATCCTGGACCGGCGTCCCCCACCAATATGGCGCCCGATATGGAGGAGAGAGAAGAGGCGGAGGGGACATCCCCTCAGATAGCTGGGAGGCACAGACAGCCCTCAGCAGAAGGCTGGAACATGCAGGACGGAGGAACCATTCAATCGCCGCCGGAGCAAAGAAGAAGTCAGCCGCAGCAGCTGATGAGAGGGGAGAAGGTGGGCAGCACAGCGCAGAGAGCCGGAGAGTGGGTATCCGCCCCCGTGACATCACTAACGGAGCCTGGAGGATGGGGACGCTGCAAGAGATGGCAGGCATGCTTTTGAGCCCAGAGGAGATAGGAGCCGGCGGGCTGAAAATGAAGGGGGGCGCTGACTGTGATTACTACTGACATGGTACATCATAATGACAACACAGAGAGGCACTGGGGGAATGTGATGGGGGGAACACCGGATGAGAATACCCTGACTGATGTTGCAGCACTCCCACACCAGCAGTCCCCTGGCAGGAACAGATCCCCCCCTGTGACCCACACACTAATGGAGGATGGAGGGACCCCCAGTAAAGGAAGAAGGGCTCCAATAAGGCCACACAGCACCCGAGAGTGGACTAGGGGGGGTTGGGGAACCGAGAGCAGTAGACGGGTTTGATGACCCTATGTTGCGAGATCTATCTGGTGACACCCTGCCCCGGGCTTTGATCTCAGCTATTACAGATTTGGTTAAAACTAACCTCACAGAAGCCCTCAAAACACTACCGTCCAGATCGGACTTTGAATCCTACATAACCAGAATGGAAGGTCTGTTCCGCAGGGAATTTAAATCTATGCAAAATTCCATAGCGAACAGAGTGGATGCTAATAATGTGGCGCAGACAGACCTACAAGCAAGAGTAGAGGCATTGGAATGGGATTGAGATGCCACAAAGAGAATCCTTTCTGCTCTCCAGCTACAACAGGATGATCAGGAAAATAGGGGTCGACAAAATAATATACGGCTCAGGGGCTTCCCTGAATCTATAAGCCCGCCGGAGTTGAAAACAACAGTTTGCGGCATGCTTTTGAAACATATAAAAATTGATAGGATCCACTGGGCTCAGGGCCCAGACGACCCCAACAGGCCAAGAGACGTAATTTGTAAGCTACACTATTACAAGATCAAAGAAACAATAATGCAAAGAGCTTGGAACAAAGGTCCAATCGATCTAGTGGGGGTAGAAGGACTCTCCAAATGCGAAGGCTATTGAAACCACTGTTAGAGCTGATCCAACGACATGGAGCAACCTACCGCTGGGGCCACTCATTTCATTTGATCATACGGAAGGACCGGATGAGCTATTTCCTGAGATCACTGGCACAACTAGTGGAGTTATTCGATTTTTTAGGAGCGGCACCCATTGCAGTGCCAGATTGGCTCGCACCGGAGGCGAAGCCAAATAGAGAACCCTGGGAACAGACAGTTACTTAGAAGCATCAATTCACGCTTAGAACGGTTTGCCCTTTTTTTATTTTCATCTTCTTTTCCTGAGGACTTCAGAATAGTTATTGATTGTTGTTTTTTTTTTTGTTTGTTTAAAATGTTTCTCTGATATCATTATAATTGAATGGAGGTCTCCATGTCATGTAACTTACCCTGATCAGATGGTCGGATTTATGTCAATCACACATAGGTGGATACTCCACTTGATTGGACGGGTGGGGGTTGACTGGGTCGGAGGGTGGGGCCCCGACCCTGGAGATTGAGCAGGACGGTTCTTGGTTGGGGGGCCCTAAGGGGGTACCCTGTTGGGGGAAGTTCCTTACCTGGGGTCCTACAACTTGACAACTTGACATGTGGGGCTGTCTCACTCATAGGGTGGCGGGTCGTGCCCCTCTTGGGAAAATGTATGGGGAGGCCCCTCCAACCTGGCCTGGGCTGCTGGTGCACCCCTACTGATGTTGCCCCTATAGACCAGAATGGGTTGGATTGATTGTCCCCCCCCCTTGGGTGACAGGACATAGACCCAGCACGGATATACCTCACCCAACACGGTGGATTCGGGAGAACTCTGAGGCCTACCAATAGGGCCCCCGACAGGAGGAGGCTTGGAGGGGGGAGAGACCCCTGGTCCGTGTTGGGGGGAGCCATGTAACCATGCAGATAGGAGGTGAAATTGATTTGCCTGGTGGAAGGTGATCCCCTGCGGTGGCTGGAGTTATAGGACTCCCTCGCCTAGTCATTGAAATTGCGGGGGTCAGTGCGGCTGAAGTGGATACCCTGATGACACAGGAGCATGGCCATGTGGATTGCTCAGATTAAAGGAAACATGGGGCTGATAAGAAGACGAGTCCAATACGATACGTTGCAGTGAGTATGACCTTGCGCCCGGGGGGCGAGGTACACCACAGGGAGGGCCACTGAATCGGGTCATCCAGAGTGCTGACAGGGAACTATCTCTTATATCTTACCTTAATTGTTAACATTGACTTTCTTTAGTATAACTGTGATAAATAATTAATTGTCGCTGCTTAACAGTTAACAGTTTATGTATATGGGTGAAGTGGATTGGGGGCCTCTAGTGGTTATTGACACTTTACAGCATTAGTTGCTGCATAGTGCTTGACTCCTCTTCATCTGGCTCCCAAATCCCCCCCCCCCCCGTGGCCCGGTTAGTACCCCAGTAAGAGCTGCCGGAGAGTCCTCTGGGGAATGAGGGTCTGGACCTCCCTATTAGGGACGGTCAATAGCATATTCCTAACTGGCCCTGGGTTTCTTTAGCCTTCTCCGTTTCTTAAAAGTGTTTTTCTCTTTTTCTCTTCTCTTGTTTTTTCTTTTTTTTCCTTTTTTCTGACTTCCACTACTATACCCTTGGAGCTCAATGTTCTTTTTTCTTTTTGTCTTACCTAACCCTTATCCCAGTTTGTACCTTATATCCTGCCCTGGGAGATGTTTGTGCCGGGACCCGCTGGGGGGGGGGGGGGGGGGGGAGTGCGACAGGGGCAGGGGGCCATTATCCGCGGGATGCTGTATGGAAGATAGTGTCTCTAAACTGTAGAGGCCTCAACGTACCTGAGAAGCTTCTCCGTGATGGTGTCGGAGTTGAGGAGGCTGAGATCCCAAGTGTTCTTCTTGCAGGAGACTCACTTCAAGGGGAGTTCCTGTCCTAGGATATCTCCTAGATATTTCCCTCAGACATATGTAAGCTCCTCCCCTGACTCTAAGTCTAAAGGGGTAGCAATACTGCTGGCCAGAACTATCCCATTCCAAATGATGGAATCGGCTTCAGAGGGCAGGTAGAGGGCAAGTATATCATGATCAAGGGGTTGCTATCAGGGGAGATGTACACAATGGTTTCTGTGTATGCTCCCAATAGTGGAGTTCTTCTCTAAACTGACAGATTTCCAGAAGGGGAAGATACTTCGGGGGGGGACCTACATTTTACCAATCAGCTATCCCTTATAGAGGACTTCGGAAAGTGAAACAAGCTATACACGATCTGCAACTCTGTAATATCTGGGGAATTTTTAACCCAAAGGACAGCGATTGTTCACACTTTTCGGCAGTTCACTTATCAAACGCGAGATTGGATTACATGCTCCTCTCCCATAGCTTGCTGCCCAGAGTGCATGATCCCACAATAGGGACAGCATCTATGTCAGACCACAGTCCAGTATGTGTATCTCCATGCTGCAGAGAGAAAGGTGAGAGGACCTGGATGTGGCGCCTGAATGAGACTCTATTAAAAGACTCTGTGGCAGCACAGGCGGCCCAAGCAGCCCTCTCAGAGTATTTCGAGCTCAGTGAGACAGGGAAAGTATCACCTATGATGGTGTGGCAGCCGCACAAGGCAGTAATCAGAGGGGTATTTATCCAACAAGTGTCCAGGTTGAAAAAAGCACATACATCAAAACGGGACATCAAAAAGTGACACAAAAGGGTCGATTCAAAGAAACATGTAACAGCTTGGATTTTGGTGCCGATCATCCTATTTTTCCCGTCCGCTCGTGCGTTCGTATGAACTTGCGAGTGATTCTATAAGCAAATACGTTTCTATCCTAAAATTTACGTCCGTTCGTATGGCAGTTCGGGAATCAGACCTATGTCAGTTTCCATCCTGAATTTTCCGTTTCATTTCTCAGGTTGCAACATTGGTTTTGCCCTTTTTCCTTTTTTGTCTGGACGTAAATCCTTCTGATCTTGCGGCTGCGCACTACAAACTTACCTCATTAAAGTGCATTCTAAATATTTGGTCTTTTATTTTTCTTTATTTCATTCATTTTGTAGTAACCAACCATTAATGAATGCATTTGCATAAGTAAATCTTACTTTGTTTAATTTTTAGTTAACTTGCATTTTTTACTTGTGGATGTAATTTTAATATTTTGGCTTCAAATGGTACAACTTTAAATTTTGTGTGTGGTTACCCACACCCTCTCCATACAGATTGCTCTCAAATATAAAAAACACCCAGCAACTTCTGCATGTTATGAGTCTAGAAACAGCCAAGATGGCGGCTCAGGTATTATCGGGCAGCCTGCAAACAGAAAGGGCCCTGTGACTGTGTTGCTCTGCATTCTTTGATTTCTGACCTTTCCGTGCCCCCAGCTCTGCTGTGTCTGTGCAAAATACAGCAGTAACCCACATCCTGCACTTTATCCCGCTCTCCTCTCCTCAGTAAGTGTGATGCATCTGACCAAAGATGTGCTTAAATAATTAAACAAAGCAAAGGTAAACAACTACACCAATAAATGCAATCTAAAAATATTATTCTAGTACATCAATTTAAAAATAAATACCAAAGGACATAAATTTCTTTAATTAACACAAATATATTGCAAAATAAAGGTTTACATGCAAAGGACTAATTAAGGTCCACATTAAAATGCTTTTATAAGGCATACGTGAATCAGGTATGCATTGCCATACAATTTATGGCCTCGGCCATGCTGATACATGCAGTTCATTGGAGCTCAAGACGCGCAGACTCCTCCACATAGCCAAAAAACCTGTTCAAGAACAGCAATCCGACTGCTAAAAGGTGTCGGCAGTGGCTTTCTTTTAAAACGTATTTAGAGGTTTGAAAACTGTTCTCTGAATCACACCTAAACACATTCGATTATCCTAAGTTTTACGTTTTGATCCTAAGTTTTAGGATTTGATCCTAAGTTTTACGTTTTGATCCTAAAATTTAGGAACGAACTTGCGATGATCGTAAGAGCATATACGCATTCGTACGTAGGCTCGTGCGAGTCGGAAATGGCCAAAAAAACAGGAAAAAATGACTAACACCCACCCAAACTTACGATTCTCGATCCGAAATCAATTAACTTTTGCTCTTTGAATCGAGGGGAAAGAATAATAATTGGAGAGGATCAATACGGCTTCATCCCTCGTAGAGAGGCTAGAGACAACACAATCAGAGCTTGAACCTTATATACCATTCACGAGTAGACAACTCCCCGATTATGTTGCTGTCCACAGACGCCGAAAAAGCATTTGATCGTATAGACTGGGACTTCATGTTCGAAACCTTGAAACACATCGGACTGCAAGAACGTGCACTTAAGTACTTAGTGGGAGTATACTCCAAGCTGCATGCCAGAGTGAAGGTCAATGGTAGCCTTTCCCCACCATTCCCGATCTCTAATGGTACCAGGCAGGGATGCCCACTATTGCCCCTTATTTTTGCACTTGTGGTGGAGCCATTTCTGAGGCATGTAAGGGGAAACTCGGATGTTAAGGGAGTCCAGGCGGGTGGAGCAGAGCATAAGGTGGCCGCATATGCGGATGACCTTTTGTTCTTCATATCCAACCCCATAATTGGTCTCCCTGTTCTAATGAGAGAGTTTGATAACTTGGGGAGACTCTCCAACTTCAAAATCAACTTTGACAAATCTGAAGACCTTAATGTGGGGCTGCCAGATACCATGGTGTCTTCTATCAGGACCCCTTTCCCATTTAGGTGGGCATCCCCAACGTTGATTTACCTGGGCGCGAAAATCCCAAGCAATGTGGGGGAAACCTTCTGATACAATTTTATCCCAATGCTTAACAAAATCAAGTCGGACTTGGCTATTTGGAGCAACCTTACACTCACCTGGATGGGACGGCTGAATGCTGTGAAAATGACAATTCTACCTAGAATCCTCTATCTGTTCCAGACTCTCCTGTGTCACAATCCAATGAGGTACTTTGAAAATTTAAACACAGTGCTCATCAAGTTCATATGGGGGTGTAAGAAACCAAGAACTAGATTTACCCTATTACAACGGACAAAGAAAAGGGGAGGACTAGCAGTACCGAATATGCTAAGATACTGGCAGGCAGCTCACTTACAAAGGATTGCAGATTGGGTGAGGAATGGGAGAGAGAAGTGGGTCACCGTGGAAGCCAGTCATACAGAGACCCCGTTGAGAGAAATCCCGTGGGTGTCTAAAGACCCGAGCAAATGGGTGGAGCCCAATCCAATGGTTAAGGCAACCCTATGGGTTTGGAGCAGAGTCAGGGAAAGAGATGAGATCTAGCCCTGGCCATCGCCGCTGATACCAGTGGTAAGGAACCTGGAGCTGCCCATAAGCCAAAAAACCTAGGCCATGGGTGGATGGAGGGGGTTGGGGACAATCAGAGGATGAGTTCTGGTGAGGGGATGGAACTGGTGCCGCATAGATGAGCTGAGAGACCGGTGGAGCAATCCACATCTGGACCCTTAGCATTTATTACTTTATTACACTTTTTACAAAAGATTGGCCCGAAGTGTTCGCTGGGACGGGATCTCACACAATTTGAGGTCCTGGTCATGCAGAAAGACCCCTGGAATGGAGTGATTTCCCAGATATACCAGCTCTTAGATACAGAACATGAACGGGCTCCTTCCTTCTGCCGGGAGTGGGAGAGGGATCTGGATAGAGAGTTTACGGAGGAGGAATGGGAGAGAATATTCTCATTGACACAAGAGACAAACTACAAATACCTTTCCAGATTATATTATACTGCAAAGTTCCTCTTTCCAGGGTCCACACCCACTTGCTGGAGATGTGGGGTGGAAGAGGGATCACTTTTGAATATCCTCTGGACGTGTCCCAAGATAACACCGTTTTGGACAAAGATTACACCGACCATGACCAAGATCACTGGAGTGCAGGACCTGTGCTACCCGGCCCTCATGCTCCACCACACTACTAGCAGCGTCACAGAATATAGAAAATCGGTGTTGAGGCATATTATCAATGCGGCCAGGTCACTGATTCCAGATTTTGGAAATGTGAGCATACTCCAACAGAGGAGGAATGGATTCGGGAAGTGGACAGAATAAGGGAAATGGAGGAGTTGACAGCATCTGTCCAAGATAGAGAAGAAAAAACACGAATGATGTAGGCCCCTTGCTATGCGGTCCGGGGCTCAGTGGATTTCTCCCCCCACCCTCAGTGCCTGTAGCTTGATGTGAGGCCCTGATTAGGTTGAGGGACACACTATTGTTCATGGTGGGACTCTGTCTGCCCCCCCCTCAGACGGAGTACTCCCCTTGGGCAGCTACCCCCCTTTCTTTTAATCTCTTTTAATTTCCTTTTCCTCACTCTTTCTCTTTTCTCCCCAATTTTCTTTTACTCTGTTTTCTAACTACCCTGCACCTTGGCATGACACAAAGTCTAGTCCCTCGCTATTATCCCAGAAAATCGTGACCTAGTCCCCCCTGATAATTCCGATCTGAGAAATAAAGCATCCAGTGGACTGTCCTGAAACCTACGGGATAGCCATGAGCGAGATTATAAGGGATCTTTTCCTTTCCTTTTTGAGAGGTGAATAGAAGTCAAGCCTACCAGAGGATGAGGTGGGAAAAGAGAAGGTGAATGTACTGCTCAAACCCTCTCAGAACAATATAGCCACATTACAGGGATGGGAAGAAGGGTTATAGTCTTAATTCTAAATTCTAGTTTAGTTATATGGCTGTATTATCTATGTATGCTTACTTGCTGTTTATATTATATCTGTATTATCTGAAAATTAAATATAGAGTTAAAAAAAAAGAAAGATAAAAACGAAAATTGATACAGAAGGGGAAAATAAAGAAGAAGACAATATTCATGGAAAAATTGGAGGTACGATCAAGATAATCCCCTCGATTCAAAGAGCAAAAGTTAATTGATTTCGGATCGAGAATCGTAAGTTTGGGTGGGTGTTAGTCATTTTTTCCTGTTTTTTTGGCCATTTCCGACTCGCACGAGCCTACGTACGAATGCATATATGCTCTTATGATCATCGCAAGTTCGTTCCTAAATTTTAGGATCAAAACGTAAAACTTAGGATCAAATCCTAAAACTTAGGATCAAAACGTAAAACTTAGGATAATCGAATGTGTTTAGGTGTGATTCAGAGAACAGTTTTCAAACCTCTAAATACGTTTTAAAAGAAAGCCACTGCCGACACCTTTTAGCAGTCGGATTGCTGTTCTTGAACAGGTTTTTTGGCTATGTGGAGGAGTCTGCGCGTCTTGAGCTCCAATGAACTGCATGTATCAGCATGGCCGAGCCCATAAATTGTATGGCAATGCATACCTGATTCATGTATGCCTTATAAAAGCATTTTAATGTGGACCTTAATTAGTCCTTTGCATGTAAACCTTTATTTTGCAATACATCCATATATTTGCGTTAATTAAAAAAACGTATGTCCTTTGTTATTTATTTTTAAATTGATGTACTAGAATAATATTTTTAGATTGCATTTATTGGTGTAGTTGTTAACCTTTGCTTTGTTTAATTATTTAAGCACATCTTTGGTCAGATGCATCACACTTACTGAGGAGAGGAGAGCGGGATAAAGTGCAGGATGTGGGTTACTGCTGTATTTTGCACAGACACAGCAGAGCTGGGGGCAAGGAAAGGTCAGAAATCAAAGAATGCAGAGCAACACAGTCACAAGGCCCTTTCTGTTTGCAGGCTGCCCGATAATACCTGACCCGCCATCTTGGCTGTTTCTAGACTCATAACATGCAGAAGTTGCTGGGTGTTTTTTTATATTTGAAAGCAATCTGTATGTAGAGGGTGTGGGTAACCACACACAAAATTTTAAGTTGTACCATTTGAAGCCAAAATATTAAAATTAAATCCACAAGTAAAAAATGCAAGTTAACTAAAAATTAAACAAAGTAAGATTTACTTATGCAAATGCATTCATTAATGGTTGGTTACTACAAAATGAATGAAATAAAGAAAAATAAGACCAAATATTTAGAATGCACTTTAATGAGGTAAGTTTGTAGTGCGCAGCCACAAGATCAGAAGGATTTACGTCCAGACAAAAAAGGAAAAAGGGCAAAACCAATGTTGCAACCAGAGAAATGAAACGGAAAATTCAGGATGGAAACTGACATAGGTCTGATTCCCGAACTGCCATACGAATGGACGTACATTTTAGGATAGAAACGTATTTGCTTATAGAATCACTCGCAAGTTCATACGAACGCACAAGCGTACGGGAAAAATAGGATGATCGGCACCAAAATCAAAGCTGTTACATGTTTCTTTGAATCGACCCTAATCTCCTATAACATAGGAGGGGAAAATTCTCTGGTAAAGAGGACACACATAAGGGTCGATTCAAAGAAACATGTAACAGCTTTGATTTGGGTGCCGATCATCCTATTTTTCCCGTACGCTCGTGCGTTCGTATGAACTTGCGAGTGATTCTATAAGCAAATACGTTTCTATCCTAAAATTTACGTCCGTTCGTATGGCAGTTCGGGAATCAGACCTATGTCAGTTTCCATCCTGAATTTTCCGTTTCATTTCTCAGGTTGCAACATTGGTTTTGCCCTTTTTCCTTTTTTGTCTGGACGTAAATCCTTCTGATCTTGCGGCTGCGCACTACAAACTTACCTCATTAAAGTGCATTCTAAATATTTGGTCTTATTTTTCTTTATTTCATTCATTTTGTAGTAACCAACCATTAATGAATGCATTTGCATAAGTAAATCTTACTTTGTTTAATTTTTAGTTAACTTGCATTTTTTACTTGTGGATTTAATTTTAATATTTTGGCTTCAAATGGTACAACTTAAAATTTTGTGTGTGGTTACCCACACCCTCTACATACAGATTGCTCTCAAATATAAAAAGTGAGTCTAGAAACAGCCAAGATGGCGGCTCAGGTATTCTCGGGCAGCCTGCAAACAGAAAGGGCCTTGTGACTGTGTTGCTCTGCATTCTTTGATTTCTGACCTTTCCGTGCCCCCAGCTCTGCTGTGTCTGTGCAAAATACAGCAGTAACCCACATCCTGCACTTTATCCCGCTCTCCTCTCCTCAGTAAGTGTGATGCATCTGACCAAAGATGTGCTTAAATAATTAAACAAAGCAAAGGTAAACAACTACACCAATAAATGCAATCTAAAAATATTATTCTAGTACATCAATTTAAAAATAAATAACAAAGGACATAAGTTTCTTTAATTAACGCAAATATATTGCAAAATAAAGGTTTACATGCAAAGGACTAATTAAGGTCCACATTAAAATGCTTTTATAAGGCATACATGAAATGTATTGAATCAGGTATGCATTGCCATACAATTTATGGCCTCGGCCATGCTGATACATGCAGTTCATTAGAGCTCAAGACGCGCAGACTCCTCCACATAGCCAAAAAACCTGTTCAAGAACAGCAATCCGACTGCTAAAAGGTGTCGGCAGTGGCTTTCTTTTAAAACGTATTTAGAGGTTTGAAAACTGTTCTCTGAATCACACCTAAACACATTCGATTATCCTAAGTTTTACGTTTTGATCCTAAGTTTTAGGATTTGATCCTAAGTTTTACGTTTTGATCCTAAAATTTAGGAACAAACTTGCGATGATCGTAAGAGCATATACGCATTCGTACGTAGGCTCGTGCGAGTCGGAAATGGCCAAAAAAACAGGAAAAAATGACTAACACCCACCCAAACTTACGATTCTCGATCCGAAATCAATTAACTTTTGCTCTTTGAATCGAGGGGATAATGAGTGAACTCCACAGATGGAACGCTGATATTGTCATTTTACAAGAAACCCATTTCAAAACCAACAAAACACCATATAGAACTTTTCAGGAGTTTGGCCAATGTTTTTGAACACCTATGTCAAGAAAAAGGCTAGGGGCACAGCTATTTTAATGAACAAGAGATGTAAATTTAAATTATTTACTCAATATGCAGATGCTGAATGAAGAACACCTATTATAGTAGCTAAAATATATGACCAGGTCTGTACACTAGTAAATTCATACGCACCAAATGAACGAATATACCACACTAAACTCCTTTAAAATAATAGAGAAGACAAAAATGGGGGACATTAATTTGGGAAGGAGACTTAAATCTAGTTGATGACCCGACTCAGGATATGACGTGCACTAAAAGATCTTGAAATTAAACTCTAAATTATTATAAATTAATATTTGTGGAAATATTTTAGAGCATTATTTCTCATAGATACATGGCGAACATTAAACCCATAAGAAAGGGATTTTTCATGCTTTAATAAGGCAAATAATACATATTCAAGAATTTACTATTTTTTGTCCAACAGACTATAATGATTTCCGACCACACCCCAATAATCTTATCAATGACCTGGAACTCGCAAAAAAAATTGCTGGGCCATGGCGACTAAACCCTACTATAGTGCAAAATATGGAGATTAGATAAAAGATCAGGAAGGCGCTAGACTTCAGAATAACATAGATGAGGTACATCCAGGATCGATCTGGGAATGTCACAAAGCTGTTATTGGAGGAGTAATAATAGCCTTCAGGGCTTGGAAAACCAAATGTTGGAAAAATATTTACAACTCTCCTGAGAATTAATGCACTGCAAAGGCAACATGTAAAGTCTCCAAGCAAAAAGACCCTGACAACACTGACCAAAACTAGACTTGAACTTACAAATATTTTGGCCAAGGGAAAAAAATCCCTATTTGCTTTTTCCGCAGAGTAAAAATGGCAGTGAGATAAACAGGGGTGGCAGCCCTCTTGCAAATATAGCAAAGGATTTTAGGGCCCAAAACTTTATAGATCAAATTCAAACTAGTTATGGGGGCTTAAAGTGGGCCAAAACCCATCTTGATCGGCCGTGAATCTATAAGATTTTCGTGCCAATCCATTCCCTTCCTGCGGGGCATCCAAAATCGGGATGTCCCGCTGTGTGAAACCACCCAGGATGCCTGCTACACTTACCTTAATCCCGGTCCAATAGTGCATGCGTGGGCTGCATCCCCACTATCCCTCTAGCAGATTGTGGTGCCCCGGGGGAGTGGACCAAAACCCAGGATAGTCAAAATCCTGGGTTTTGGTCCACTTTAAAATATACAATAGAAGAAATCACAAACAAGTTTAGGAAATTTTACAAACAATTGTACAACTCTAAAAAAGTACGTCCAAAAGATCATTTTTCAGGGAATCTGCTGTGTTTGCATGCATATACGAATGCGCCCAGCTATTGCCCTCAATCCTGTCCCCGTCTCAACTATTCTCTCCCTCACTTCTGCTTCCATACTTACCTTAACTCACCCGCGGTTCCTGTTTTTATGTTCTCCCATCCTTCATGCTTACCTTAACTCACTCGTGGTTCCACTTTAGATGTTCTCCCGTCCTTCATGCTTACCTTAACTCACTTGTGGTTCCACTTTAGATGTTCTCCCATCCTTTATGCTTACCTTAACTCACTTGCGGTTCCACTTTATATGTTCTCCCATCCTTCATGCTTACCTTAACTCACTCACGGTTCCTGTTTTTATGTTCTCCCATCCTTCATGCTTACCTTAACCCACTCGTGGTTCCACTTTAGATGTTCTCCTGTCCTTCATGCTTAATTTGTGGGATTCTTGGTGATATTTTCTGCTGTATGGGATTTTTTGGCTGTGGTAAGGGTTAAAAAGTCTTTTGCTTAACAACAAACAGAAAATAAATACGAAACATGGGTCAATTTAATAACATTTATTATTTTTTAAAAACATTTCTTAATTTTGTTTTGTTTTTTTTAATGTAAAATTTTCAAAATTAAAATTTGTTAAACTGTTAAAGGTTTACATTTTTTTTTTTTTTTTACAAAAATATAAAACATCAATTTTTTTTGAAAAAATAAAACAAACAAATGTGGCAGGCCCCAGGAATTTAGTCTTTACTGGTCCCCATTGAAGCAGCCAGCTCCTGGATGTCGCCCACCAGCCGATACACTGTCGCGGTCAGCTTTTGGAGTCACTCCTGTGGTGTTCCTGTGTAAAGGAAGCAATAATTATTTCTAGGCAAATACATGTTTGCTAGCTGTGGAATGAAATATTATTAATGTTCCAGCAAAGGCATGAGGCTATAGTTCATTATGCTAATGTATTAGGCTAGGGATCAGGCAATAGGTCATTATGCTAAGGGCTTAGGCTAGGGATCAGGCCATAGGTCATTATGCTAAAGGATTAGGCTAGGGTAGATGTCATAGGTCATTATGCTAAGGGATTAGGCTAGGGATCAGGCCATAGGTCATTATGCTAAGGGATTAGGCCAAACTTTTTAATGACCTGTAAACAAAGCTATGTTATAGGTAATATGCCCTCCGGCGGCGCCGCACACAGGGCGCCCGCTGGAGGGCATAAATAGAGACACCTGTTGCGCGCGCGCGTGTAGGAAGCTGCGCACCGGGAGCTCACCGAGATGACAGTGGCGCGGCCGCTCCCGACGCCGCCGGAGAGGAACCCGCCCGAGCAGCCGCTCACGACGGAAACAGCCGAGCGGCTCCTCGCGGCGGAAATAGCCGAGCGGCGGCCGGGGAGAGGAGACTCCAAGCCGCCGCCTGACAGAGATGCTGCCCAGCCCGCACACCGGCCGAGCGGGAGCAGCCGGCGTGGGACCGGAGGACAGGTGAGTGTAAGGGGGTCCCCGTGACAGTAAGCCTCATCCTAGGAGCCCTAGCCCCCCCAACCACGCACTCTCCTGCTCCTTCCCAATGTCAGGACTCTAACATGGATAGCCCTGAGTCACCGTGCAGCTCCTCGCCAGTAACTTCTTTGCCCAGCCAGCCGATGACACCCAGCCCCCAAGCAATTCCAGCCCAATCCATGTTGAGTGAAATATCTGCCTATTCAATGCCTGAAATTCACATAAGAATATCACCCAAAATTCCTCCCACCCATGAAGAGCTATCCAGGGCAACATTAGGGCAAAACCTATGGCATGGCACGTTGAGCGGATACTTTAGTGAGCCCCAAAGCATAGCATTGGCAAGTGGGGTTTTTGAGCACTTTCATGAGCTGTATGGCAGAAATTCTAAAGCCACCAGCAAGGTACGCAAGAACCAAATCTGGGAGGAGATCACCAGACAGGTCAATTGTGTGGGGACCGAAAGGAAAGATGTTGAACAGATCCAGCTGAAGATTTCTGACCTCAAATATGCAGTGAGACAGAAGAGGAATAAGCAAAGGCAGCACGTGTACATATGGGTGTGGGATTTGGGCAAGGTTGTGGGTGTGGCCAACCTTGTAATTAATTTGTACTGTTTTATTTGAAGGTTGCAAACAGGAGGAGGATTCCCTACTAAACTGCAGTACATAGCAGCTGAGGAGCTTGTCCTTGGACTTACCCACTACGGGGCTTATCCGGGGCACCAGACACAGACAACAATGAATTTCAAGAAGGTATGTATTTTTATGATTCATAATTTACATTTGTCTTTGAGATTACTAAAAACAAAGCCACGACACACAGACCCGAATCTAGATAGAACGGGGGGGGGGGAAGTGCTCACAGGGTACAGCAGTTCAGTGTTGCGCAAAAGGGTGTATGTTAAACCAGGGTTGTAATATACTGTTATATTACAGCTACTCAGAATATTCCAGCGACTGCGCAACCCTCAACCTGTTTGCCCACTGAAACCACGTTCCGGCAGCCAGTGCAAACATATTCTACACAGGACCAACAGAATCTGGTAAGTGTAATGTTCAAGAATTGGTGATGCATGTGAATTAAAATGACTACTTGGGCAAACATCTATTGGAGCAAATATCTTACACAGTTTATTTTTGATATCCCTACAGACACCACCCATAATGGATGCAATCCACCATCTGAAGGAGGAGGAGATCAGTAACACGGCCCCACTAATGCCTACCCAGCCACATCAGGTCTCACTGCCCCAGCAGCAGCCACCAACAAATCCTCTGCAGCAGACTCTAACACGCCCTCTGCTGGTAGCCCACCATGGCCAGCAGCAAGAGACAGAACCAACTTTCCCACGTGCTATCTCTGCTGCAGAGGATTTGCCTACTACATCTGCTCTGGTTGCTAGGCCTAGAGCTCCAGCATCTGCACAAGCCCCAACCCAAGGAAGTGGAGGACGCCCGCAGGCACGTCAACATGTCAGCCAGATGAGGCATGTGCAGATACTGGAGACAGCATGGAGGAATGACAGCTGCAACTTTCAGGCAGTGAACCTAAGATTAGGAGAGGAGCTGGCAGCACATTTAGTCAACTTCAATAACAACTTCACCACCCTGATTGAGGAAATTAGGAATATCAACAGCCAGACCAACAGCCATAGGGAGGCTATGCTTGAGCAGTGGCAAATTATGAATGCCACCCAAGCACAGATGTTGGCCATTCTCCAAGCGCAACAAAAGCCTTAGAATGTCAATCAAGAAGATTGACATTTTTTCTGCCATTTCATTCTACATCTTTCCTCAACATTCCCACACTATTGACCTGTCTGGTCAACATATTTGCCCATTTGTGCCTAGGCTGGTTGTGTTAGAATTTTGGCCATAAAGCTCATGATAGTGCTCAGAAACCCCACTTGCCCATGCCATATTTTGGGGCTCATTAATGTGCCCGCTCAAGCTCACACGCAGCAGGTTTATGCCTAATGAGATCCTGCAAAGCTCATCATGGGTGTGTGGAATATTTGTGAACTTTCTTGGGTGACTAACAACCCATTCATAGCTCATACTCGTGAGCATAAAGTATTGTGTTGCAGTTGCTTGCGGGCTGGGTGTCATAGGTTGGCTGGCCCTTGAACTTGCAGCAGTCGAGCTGCACGGTGACTTAGGGCTGCCTACACTGTAATGCAGAAATTGGGCACGAGCTGGAGAGGGTGTGGGTGTTTTTGATCTAGGGATTGCAGCCATCATGGGCCCCTTGCCCTTAATAATAGTGCTCCCTAGGGGTCTGAATTTTGTTGTACGGGGAGCATTCTGCCTTGAAGAAGTGTCCTTGGACCTCAAGGGTGTTTGAAAATAAGAGGGCCCAAGATTGTGGCCAAATGGATCCTTCCCTGGCCTACTGGATGTCTGCTTAGGCTGCGATTGGGCTTCCAAATGTAATTTCTATATTGTGGCATGAATTGTGCTCCTGAGTTTGTTGTGTGCTGTGTTCTTATTACCCATGTCTTAATTTTTGGAGTAATACATTCTGTTTTTTGTGCATCAAATATTTGCAGAATAAAATACATTTAACGCAAATCTGTAGTAATGTTTTTCTGGCTACATTATAATGTTGTGATAAGCCAATTAAAGTATACATGTCATATCTTGGTTTAGTGACAAATCTAGAACAGATCAAATGACAAGCACATAGATTGTATGGTCATGTTTTTTTTTCTTAAAAAAAAGACCAAAAAAAAAAAACCTCAAACTTTAGGTAAAAAAAAACCCAAACTGTTGGTAAAAAAAAACCTCTGGCAAGCAAAAAAAATGCCAGATAAATATCACTCAAAAAAAGAAGAAATTAAATGATCATGGACGGCTTGTCCAGAAGCACTCTGGGTGCCTTCATACAATTCATCTGGAATGTCCGTGGTGGCTGGAGAGGGTGACTCTTCTACATATCGGGGGACCTGCTGCATTAACGCAAAGTTATGTAGGACACAGCAAGCCATTATGATCTTGATCACCTTGTTGGGGCCATACTGCAGGGCACCCCCGGTATGATCTAGCCATCTAAACCTGGTTTTAAGCAGGCCGAAGGCCCTCTCCACCACAGCCCTGGTCTTGCGATGGGCCCTGTTATAACCCGCCTGAGTCTGAGGGCGCAGGATGGGGGTCATCAGCCATGGCAGTAGTGGGTATCCCGAATCACCTGAAAAACCAGAAAAAAAAAATTAGGGTCCACTTGTTAGCTACATTGTATATCATTTCATCAGAGGAAAAGAACAGCCATATGTTGAGACAGGTTTATAGGTAATAAAATAATAGTCTGACATTGAAATTCTAATGCTATTCTTTCACAAAACTTACCCAGTAGCCATCCACCAGACAATTCTCCTGATTGAAAACGACCATAGAGGCTCAAATTTCTCAGGATGTATGCGTCGTGGGTGGATCCAGGAAAGCCAGCCATCACACTAAGAAAGCGCAGGTCAGGGCCAACCATAGCTTGGACATTTATGGAATGACCCAGCTTCCTGTTCCTGTAAGAGCAGAAATACACCTGATTAGTACACTAAAAAAAACACACATTTAACTAAAGACACCACACAAAATAAGGTATCCTTATTGTTAAAGTGTCAATTTAACAGTTACAACCCCAAACTATTTCCTGCAAAAACCAACCAAAAATAGAACAGTCGATTTTTAATCTGGGACACGTGATAAGGACGATTTACGGTATGCATGAACTAATTTATTTCAGACATACATGGAAATAATTAGTTTAGGTATGCATGAACTAACTTATTTTAGACATACATGGAAATAATTAGTTAAGGTATGCATGAACTAATTTTTTTCAGACATACATGGAAATAATTAGTTAAGGTATGCATGGACTAAATTATTTCAGACATACATGAAAATAATTAGTTAAGGTATGCATGAACTAATATATTTCAGACATACATGGAAATAATTAGTTAAGGTATGCATGTAAATGATTGATTTCAGACATACATGGAAATAATTATTTAAGGTATGCATGTAAATTATTGCTTTAGATATAAAATTGAATATATGGAAAAACATTTAGTTAAGCAAACTCATAATGTTGACCTAAACCACAAACCTAAATAGATATTCCTCATCGGCTGGTGGGACTAACGCAACATGTGTGCAATCGATCGCACCCATGACTTTGGGCATGTCGGCTATATTAAAAAAGCCCAACTTAACCGCATTCCAGGCTACCATGTTGTCGGGAAAATAGATGTATTTTTAACACAGGGTGTCATGCCATCCAAAACTTGGTTAGTGTAGGCTGGGACATACCCACGGTGAGGGCACCCAGCCTCTGGAACGAGCCGTTTGCCAAAAATTGCAGGCATCCAAGCATCTTGGTCATACCGGCAATTGCATGCCCCTTCCTTGTGGTGCGGGCTAACCATGGCCGCAACTCACTAGACAAATTATGGAGGGAAACGCGGTTAGGGCGGGCAAGCTCGAACAGCTCAACGTCGATGTCCATGCATGCGCGGTGTGATCTGGCTTCTGCCATGGTGATGCACAGCATGCCGTTCAGCTGCAGGCACTCGTACTCCTCCACGTTCTCCTCAAACATCTTAACAGCTTGCTTTCACCTCCAAAATGACCCCGTAAGTTGAGAGGAAGCAAACGCGTTTTATTGAGTGGTTTGTCATCGGCAATCAAGGCTCAGAATCACCCACCAGCCCAAACAAATCACTTAAGTTGCCCATAATAACGGCAAATTGCCGATAAACATACGTTTTTCGAAACGTAGAAGCCGAAAAAGCATGTAAAAACTCACAAAAAATACACAGACACATGCGAAAGTGCATGTGAAAGTGGCTCTGAATCAGGGCTTATGTTATCAGAGAGGAATATATTAACCACCTGGGACTTTGCTGAATTGATTTGGAGACCTGAGATCCTATTGAATGCATCCATGGTTCCAAACAAGTATGGCAGCGAAATCAACGGATCAGTAACCACCATCAGGATGTCAGCTGCAAAAAGTGAGATTTTGTGTTCCTAACCCACTACCCTAACTCTCGATACATTGGGGCTGTTTTGGAGATGCCTGGACAAGGGCTCAATTGCCACCCCTGCCTAGTGCCCCTACCTAAAGTAAAACATTCAGAAGCATAACCCCGATATGAGATTTTGTGTTCCTAACCCACTACCAATACATTGGGGCTGTTTTGAAGAAGCTTGGACAAGGGTTTAATTGCCACCCCTGCCTAGTGCCCCTACCTACCCTACCTAAGTAAAACGTTCAAAAGCATAACCCAGATATCTTACAAATGCCCCTGGGCTCGAGTATAAGGATGACACACATTTGGAAAAATTAGGTCCTAACCCCCATTTCCAGATTTTGCCCCCTGTCTGGCACTGGGGAATGAAACCTAATTGCTCCTTTGAGATCAGATTTTTTATATGTTTATTGAGGCAGGAGGCAAGAACCTTCACCAAAATCTTAATATTGATATTCAATAGCGATTCTGCACTCCATATGGCTCCATCTCTCACCAAATTCAACATCAGCACCAAGTGGGGAGACAACACCTTACAAAACTTCTTATAGTATAGTGCAGTGAAACCATCCGGCCATGGCTGCTTACCCACCTGCAGATCCCTTATAGCCTCCTGTACCTCAGGTAATTTAATAGGTTTATCTACAAAGGTTTTGTCTTCAAGAGGAAGGAGAGGCATATCAAGTCGGGGGAACAAGCCCTCTGCCACGTTCTCCTCCCGAACTGTCTTAGACTTTTAAAGCTCTTAAAGATGTTTATGGAAGGTTGACACCACTTTGATCGGGTTACTGGACAGAAGACCTTCTGCCATTTTGATAAGGATTGGTTTGGGTCTCGCCTCATAAAGGTTGATTCAGAGCCCCTTTCTCATCATTTTTTTTGCGTGAAAATTTCTGTTCTCGTCTATTTTTCCACCTCATCTGATTCAGCAAAGCCTTTTTTCTGCAAGAATTTTTATGTGAAAAGTTTTCTTTTTTGTGTGATTTTTTGTTTGGTAGTAATACCTCCAAAAATGTTGAGAAAGGGGCTCTGAATCAACTCTATAGTCTCCTGGCCAAGGGGTTATTAGGTTTGTTATTGGTTCGATACGATGTAAATCTTGTCCAATTGACGCTTCGATTTGCCTGATGAGCAGAAGTTAAGATCTGCACTTGCCTGGTTAAGCAGGACCCTATTACCCTTAGAAGGGTTATCCTTAAAGGCCCCCAAGGCAGCCTGGTAGGCGTCCATCAAATCAAGCAGCTTTTTCTCATAGTTTGCCCTTCTCAGAGCTGCTTCTTGAATGAGGAACCGCCTCATCACTGCCTTGTGGGTCTCCCAGACTATGACATTAGAGCTCACCGACCCTGAATTACATAGAAAAAACTCCTCCATCCCAGTCTAGCAAGGCCTCATCTGCCAACAAGGCATTGTTCAAATTCCATGCTCTATGGGGGGACCTCTGCATCAGTGTTGCCAACTTGACCGCCATTAAATCGTGGTCCGACCATACTATGGGGACTATGCTTGCTTTAGCACATGGGACAGGGTGGGCTGCTGCAAAAAAATATGATCAATACAAAACCTGGTGTGGGCACGAGTAATGAGTGAAGTCCTGTCTGGTAGGATTTCACAGGGAATTGGATGCTTTAGTTGAGGTGCTATGTAAGGCACCTTTTACTAGCTTTAGTTGAGGTGCTATGTAAGGCACCTTTTACTAGCCAGGGTGTATTATCTAGAGTCCCCAGCAACTATAAGGATTCCTTTCCTTGCTTGGAGCAAGACCCACCAAAGCTGTAAAAAACAAAGGGTAGTCCACACTGAGGTATATGGGGGCATGCTTCCCAGTGAAGTGCGTTTCCTGAAAACAAACAATGTCTGCGTGGAGAGAGCACATCTGCCTAATGGCTTTAGTTCATTTCTGGGGGGTGTTCAACCCTTATATGTTTAATGAGACTAGTTTACCCACCATCCACTTTATGAAATAATTCTAGAGCATTATGAGACCTAGGAACCCAAGAAAAGAAAGAGAGAAAGAGAAACAAGGAAAACAACATTGGTATCAATAAGAGATCACAACCCAACTTATGTAGGAAATATCTCCCTCCTGCCAGTAATATCTCTCAGCGGTAATGCCAACCGGGTCCCCTACATGCCAAGCACAGAAAATGTGTGGTGCACCTAACCATGGGCCCCTTTTCTTTTCTTTTACAAAAATTTTATTGGGTTTTCATATAAAATATACATGAATCAGACATTACTTATGCATCAATGTTGACAGGTGAACAGGCTTACAAAATGTGCATTATGACACAGTATTAAATCGTTATCAAAAAAGATATTGAACTTCCTGAGTGTGTTTACTCTTGCATAATAAACAATAGGTATTAAGCAGGTTGTAAAGGTTCCTGAGTGTTATTTCTCTAAAATTTGGTGTTAACTATTAAGATCAGCTTCTGGCACAAACCAACAAGTGCTTGCGATACCATGAGTTACAGTCTGAACTGGATAGCCTGCACCAGAGGAGAATGTCTATCTTTACAATTCTCAGCTGGTGCTAAGGATCCATGCTCAAGGTTTAACATTAATGCATAGTCGATAGAAATGATTGACAGTAGAATAGGAAGAGAAGAAAAAGGCGGGGCAGAGAGGGAGGAAGAGAAGGGGAGGGACTGAGGAGAGGGAAGAGGGGTAGGGGTGGGTCCCAGGTTGGGGGCCAAGCCCAAGGTGAAATTAGGTATTTTTTTATACTCAAACTGGGTGGACCGGGTCTGTCTGGTAGTGATCAACATCTATATATTCAAGCCAAGGGGTCCATATGTCAAGGTATCTTTTATAAGCGTCGCTATTTATTGCTGTAATTTTTTCATTACACAGTGTATCTGAGATTCTGTTCAGGATCTCTTGCCAAGGGATTCTAGGCGATTTCCAGTTTCTGGCAATGGTGAGGCGGACAGAAGCCAAGATATGCTGAATTAACTTCCAGTGGTTTTTAGAGTATTTGCCTGATTTGTGAGACAGTAATGCCTCTTTAGGGTTCTTGGTCATCGGGAGATGGAGGATATCAGAAAGCAGTCTATACACCCTGTTCCATGTGGCCGAGACTATAGGGCAGTCTCACCAGATGTGAGCCATTGATCCCACAGAAGGGCATCCCCTAAAGCAGAGCGGGGAAGTCGATGGGGAAAACTTATGGATCCGGTCGGGCGTGAGATACCATCTGAAGAGTGTCTTGTAAGCATTTTCTAACACTACTGTGTTACAGGAAATCTTCTTTGTGTTATCCCATATTCTTTGCCACTCGTCCTCCTCCACATCGCACCCCAGCTCCCTCTCCCACTGAGCCATGTAATTATGCCCAATAGGTGATGGTGGGGACACCAGAGTTGCATAGAGGCTCGATATCAAGCCCCCACTAAAGTGGTTCCTGATACACCGGGACTCAAAGTCAGTACTCTGATATGGAGGAGGAGAGCGGGCCAGCATGCTATTAACAAAATGTTTGATCTGTAAGAATCTAAAGGTTTCAGACGGGGGCAGGTTCTCTCCTGAGTTAAAGTCTTGAGCTGTTTTCATCCCCCGTGTGGTGCAGAAGTTCTCCACCATGGTATAGCCCCTCCTCACCCACCATCTAAAGTTATTGGAATGAGTAACACCTGGGGGGAACAAGGGGTTCCCGAGTAACGGGGAGGCCGGTCCCAAGGAGGAGGTAAAGTGGGATTTCACCCCATCCCAGATAGAAAGGGAAAACGCCAAGATAGGAGGCAGGGGCTTAGGTCGGGAAGTCTTCGGAATCCATAATAGCGAGGCTGGGGAGATGGGTGAGCATTTAAGGAAGTCATTCGATACCCAGATCGGCCTATCATGTGTCGCATGGAGCAAGACCAGAGGCGCCACCTGGGCTGCTAAATAATACTTTTTGATTGAGGGGAACGCCAGGCCCCCCTTCTCCCTTTTACACATCAGGGTTGCTTTATTAATTCTGGGCCTAGCCTTGCTCCATGCGAAGTGCATGAATTTTTGTTGAAGAGAGTCCAATGTTTTTTGGGGGACACGGACTGGAAGTACTCTGAATAGATATAGAATTTTGGGTAGGATCGTCATTTTAAGAGCAGCAATGCGGCCCAGCCAGGAGAGCTTTACATAATGCCAGGCATGGAGCAGGGAGTCAATTTTTTTAATAATTCCCGGGTAATTTGCTTTAAAAATGTCATCAATATTTGCTGTCAGAATGATTCCCAGGAAAGGCAGGCGTTGTGTCCATGTCCATGAGAAGTTGTGTGAAAGGGTTTGTTTAGTGGTATCAGACAGGGATATGTCAAGCGCCATGGACTTGGAAGTATTCAGCCGGAGCCCAGAGATCCGACTAAACTCAGCCAAATCCTGAAGTGCATTCGGGGCTGAGACGTGGGGGTTAGACAGCATAAGTAACATATCATCTGCGAACAGCGAGATTTTTTGCTCTGTGGAGCCAATTGGGATGCCCTTAACCGTCGGGTTCTGTCTAAGTTTTTGGGCAAGGGGTTCGAGTGCTAATATAAACAGGATGGGGGAAAGGGGGCAACCCTGTCTAGTCCCCCTCTGGATTGAGAAAGTGGTCGAAGAGAAGCCAGCATATTTGACACAAGCAGTGGGGCGGGAGTAAAGCGCCCCTATCCAAGAAAGGAAGCCTGTGCCAAATCCCCACCTTTCAAGGGAACAACGGAGGTATTGCCAAGATAGGGAGTCAAATGCCTTCTCTACGTCCAGAGAGAGAAGCATTGACTCAACCCCACTATCCTTCGCCTCCTGTATTAACTGCATGACCCGTCTCACCCCATCCCCCGCTTGTCTCCTGGGCACAAAACCCACCTGGTCTTTATGAATCATCTCGGACAAAAACATGTTAATTCTGGTGGCTAGGATTTTGGTAAGGATTTTGAGATCTATGTTCAGTAAAGAGATGGGTCTAAAATTAGTCCACTTTCGGTGGTCCTTTCCGGGTTTCGGAATCATGACTATGGATGCTCTAAGCATCTCTGGGTCAAAGTGGTTCCCCTTTTTGACATGGTTGAAAACTGCTGCTAATCTGGGGGCCACTATGGGGCCATGTTTTTTATAGAATAGAGCGGTAAATCCGTCCGGCCCGGGCCTCTTATTATTTTTCAGGGTTTTAATAGCCTTCAGGACCTCATCCGTGGTGATGTCTCCATCTATAAAAGATCTTTGATCTTCCGAGATGTGTGGGGTATTAATGCCATCAAAAAATGTATGCGCCCGTTGTAAGTCCAGGGGCGGGGGGGCCTCATATAAGCTGGCTAATCCCTCTGAGAACTCCTTCACCACTGCTAGGGGGCTGCTGGTCTCTATACCCTCCCTGGTTTGTAATTTGACAGGAGCTATGTATTGGTCCTGACATTTCAGCTGTGAGGCTAAGAGTGTCCCTGGTTTGTTGGCAGAGGTGTAGTAAAGATGTTTGGAGCGCCTGTATCGCTTCTCGGCCTGTTCTGTTTGTAAGAGATTTAATTTCGTTCTGGAGGTCTCCAGCTGGCGAAGACGCTTTGGGGAGGGGTTTGCCTTAAAGGCCTGAGCGTCCGCTAAGTATTGGTCGTTAAGTGCTGTTGCTAGCGCCATCCTCTCTTTCTTTTTCCGAGAGGAGAGAGCTATGTAGTGGCCTCTCATTACAGCTTTAAAGGCGCCCCAAACCATTGTTCATGGGCCCCTTTTCATATTCAAATGAAAACCGTCCCTTCCGGTGGGACGTGCCAAAGTTGCTATTTTTCCCAATGGTACCCCAGCAGGAAAAAGAGCGTAGAGTGAGCATGTTTCTAACGCCCAGGTGCCCAACCCCAACCCACACACATATACATAGCTAAGGAAAACCTGGATTCTATGCTAGAAAATGACCTTAAACATTTCAATTAACCGATAAACTCAAACACTTAAACATCAACCCAAGCCCAGCCGAGAAAAAGTAAGACTAAACACATGTGGGCACCAATATTTCGTTCTCCCGCCCCTGCCCTCAGTTCCAAGTTAATTCCTTAACAGGTCCCGAAACCACACCCAGCTCCACCTTGGCCATGGAGGAAAGAGGAGCAAGACCCTGATATATATGAATGAGGGTTCTACTCCTCACCCCTCCCCCACCGTTGGTTTTTCAAAACTGCGGACAAGTGCAACCAATGATACTGCTCTCCCCGGCTGCCACTACAGTACTCTTGCCTTTCCTTGACCACCAAGGAGAATGAGAGCGCTCTCTTTTTTTTGTGGTGGAGCTGGTGCGACTGCTACTGAAACTTTTAAGCCAACAGACTTCAAAGCGGACTCCAACTCCTGCAGTGAGGTGGCCTCAAGATGCTTGCCCGAATGTTCAAACATTTAACACACACACATTTAACACACTTTAAAGGGAAAACCTCACTTGCATTTGATCCCACTGGCACGCAGTACTTCAAGTGAGGGTGTCATGGTTCGCCTTCTTGCCAGTCTGGGGGGAGAGATCAGCCAACCATAGTTGGTAAACAAAGTCTTGAAATGTAAGGGTTTCACAGCTTCGCGCCTCCGCCATAAGTTGTAGGCGGTAGATTGCATGTCCAACCCAGATTCGGGGATCCCCCTCATCCTGATGTTTGATCGTCGAGATCTTTTCTCTGCTTCCTCCAACTCATGGTGTAAAACCAGGTTTTCATCTCTGAGCATTTCAAGCTCTGCACTGAACAGACTTGATGCCTGCAGCGAGGACTGTTGCTCGAGCTCTCCCACGATCTGTCCCAGTTCCTTAATTTCCACCAATAAGTTGTTGGTGATTTGCAGCATGATATTTTGGGTCAACCTCTCAACGCTTTTTCCAGCATTTCTTTATAGCAATCAGAGCCATGAAGCAACTCCTCCATCCATGACGTGTCCTTGGGCAGCAAGTAGGAGATGTTTTGAGAGGCAATCTAGGGATCAGGGAAGGATGCCATATTAATAGTTCTCCTATGCCACTCCAAAAGCTGGGACCGATGTTCTCCTGCCAGGACCAGCCATGCTCTTGCTATATAGATTATAAGTCCAACAAGGATCCTGCCCAAGATCTGCAGCTCCCGACAAGGTCACACCGAGGTTGTGAAGAAATCCCTCTGGTGCCTCGGTCAGGCACCTGCTCCAGCCGGCCACGTCACTGCCCTCATATGTCTCTGGCTTCCCCTGCGCCCCCACTGTGACCCAGGGTGTGTTAAGGCCGGGGCATACAGGAGATGCGGAACCCTCTCAGGCAGCTCTTCACAGCCCGCGCTCCTAGGCTGCAATGGTGCCGACTCCGCACTCCAACCATGTGGGCCAGGTCACCTCCACCCCCACCGTGGGAACTTTGAAACTCGCTGCAGAGGGTCAGGCCGTGTCCCTGCTTTGAAACCGCTGCTCACCGGGACAAGCTAAGGCCGGGACACCCAAGGTTTACGGAACCGGAATGCCAAAAAGATACTTATTTTTCATGGAATGATAAGGAACTAAAATATTTAGGAATAACCAAAAACCCAGACTATACATTTACCCTAAATTTTCTTCCTTTGTTAGATCGTCTTAAAAATAACATCTCCTCCTGGTCCTGGACTTCCCTTTGTATTTTAGGAAGGATAAACATTGTAAAAATGTGTCCTTCCACTTTTTTTTTTTTTGGTATAAAATATACCCATATATATTCCTAATTATTATTTCACTAAAAAAAATAACATGTTAAATTTGTTTTACTGGCATAATGCTATACATAGATCAGACTATAAGACTCTAACCAGATCTATATCAGCAGGAGGCTGGGGGGCCCCTGACTTACAGAATTACTATATAACTGTAATAATTCAAAGATGAATTAACCGGATGCAAATGCTACCAAGTATGGAGTACCCAGCTGGATGTTGTTTAAAATAACCTTGCTAAATCAAAAAATATTTACAGAATTGTCAAAGCAAGTTAAACATCCATTTGTTAAAACAGTCCAGATGCTGAGATCATATATAAAGAATCCTGTTCTTTTCCCATTTCTGGATATATCACTTTCCCTCAATACGGATTTTTTAGCCAAGCCGGTCCAAATCACGGCCGGACACACTAGACCCTCTCATTTCTGGTTTATGGGATCAGACCCTCTGCCAATGACAGAACCAACAAAAACTTCCTTCAACAAATGTAAATTAATAGTTATATCAAAATAAAACCTTCCAACTGATCTTTTTTTGGCAAATCTCCTACAATTATTATTGTTAAATATCCCCAACCAGCCATTAAAACTAGCATATTTATATTTTTTATATTTATTACTACAACCCACGCTATTAGTTTACCAACCTACATAAGGAAATGGGAGTTAGCTTTCAATATAAATGAAAGGAAAATTTATTGGCAGAGGGTCTTTCAAACACCACTCTTCATACAAGACTCACAACTTCGTATATCTTCTCAGAAATGTATATGCAAATATTATTATACTGCAGATTATAATGCTAAATGTACGCCCTTTAAGTGTTGGTGGTGTGGAAAGGATCAGACCACTGTTCTCCACATATGTGGAACTGTGAACACGTGAGAACGCTGTGGAGATAGAGAACCCTGACCTTGAAATCAATACTGGGGGAAGACTTTGAGCTATGTGCTTAAGAGGCACTCCTTCCCGAATAAGAACCTGTTCAGTACAACTCCTATTAAAAGAGCTGCCTTTACTATGGTAGTGTCTACAAAGAAAGCAATTCCTAAACATTGGGGGAACTGGTTAGCCTCAGATATAAGATCTTGGAAGGGTATGGTACTCTCCAATATAGAAATAGAGATGTCATTAACTGAGAATACAGAGCAACATAATGCTCTCCCAAAGATATGCGATGCATAACAAAATTATTAAAATTATTAAAAAATTATTAAAATTACCAATTTTAGATACTTGGTCTAATAACAACATAAAATATAGTGCGTATGGGAGAGGGGAGGAGGATGGTGTAGGGAGGGACTGGGAAGGGGGAGGGAAGAGGGAGGAAAGGGGGGAGGTAAAAGCAAGAGGAAAAAAAAGAGAAAAATAAAAGAAAAAAAGATCAAAAAGAGAAACCCCATCCCAATGACGACGTGGCTATGTAATGATTATTTCCCACAGGGAATTTAAAGTTGATTTAAATTTCCAGACATATTAACCTAATAAGAGTTATCTGATCTGAGGGGAAAAAAATTGCATTTTTTGCATTTTTTTTTATGCCCAGATCTTGAAGCCTAGTTAGTGTTAAAGCCCAAACACAACTACACAACTGCCCAAAAATATAGACCTCATGCTGTTGCACCAAATCTTGTTTTAAAGCCTGTTGATGTACATTTAACTGGCCTAATCAGAGCATCCTATTGAAGTGCATTTTATTTTATGCCCAGGTGTTGAAATCCTAGTTAGTGTGAAAGGCCATACATAGTTACACACCTGATGCTGTTGTCCAAAAATACGGTTTTAAGTGTAGTGTAGCATATTGTCCTCCCCTCATATAAACACTAAGTATGTCAGGGAGAGAAGTGCCAGAATGTGCGCAGAGGAGTGTCAAAGGCTTAAATTCAACATGCAGCAGTCGCAGAAGACTAGGGGCAAGTGGCAGCAGGAGATGCAACAAGAGGCCTGATCTCCCAGTATCAGCTAATGGTCATGTCTCGACCAGCAACACATCTGCCGTCATTTATTGGTCAACATGGTCATCCACTTCCTCACAAGTGACATCTGATACCCCCCGTCAACAGTCAGTGAGTTCCTTGGAAACAACCCTCAGTTGGCATGGCCCTGAAGCAGTCCCTGTCCTCCCATTGCCTCTGTCCTATGCTGTTCCCTCTCCCAGTGATGTATCGTATGCTTTGGGTTAAGCTCCACTAATCAGTGAGGATGATTTGATAGAGGACAGTCAGCAGCTACTGCCCAGCCAAGAAGTGGAGGAGACATCTGCTGCTTCCTTTGCTAGGCGGGCAAGTAGTGATGAGGAGAATGGCAAGGGAGGTGATGTTGCCAGCATTCCGGCTCCTGCAGCAGACACTGTTGAGGAACCTGAGGAGGACATCAGTGGCATGCAGACACAACTCGATGATGATGAAGCCGATCGCACTTGGGAGCTGGGTGCAGAAGCAGCTTCATCATTCAGGAGAAGAGTGTGGCAGGTTGCTAGTGAGTCAGCAGCTGAGGCAGCTAAGTGGTAGCATGGTTGGCAGTGAGCATGGTGGCAGAATTGGAAAGTCTGGAGGCAAACGTGCCCGGGGCCAGGGTAGACCACCTGCTTCATGGCAGGTTACCTTCCCGGGAGGTAGTGGAACAAGAGTTCCTGGAGTCGGTAGCAGTAGCAGTGAATTAGTGCAGACTGCTGGTGAAAAAATCAGCTACTTGGTGATGTGGCAGTTTTTCATCATCATCTGAAGGAGGTTAACATGGCCACATGCAAGATGTGTAGGCAGAAGGTGAAGCGTGGGCAGGGTCCCAATGTTGGCACCACAGCCCTGCATCAACATATGCTTTTCTTCACATGGTTTGCCTTGGTGAATGGAGTCACACAGGGGAGGACCTGCTAAAATTCATTCATCAAGAAATCAGTTAATGGCTTACTCCACGCAAACTGCAAATGGGAAGACCATCTTGTCTGTGCTGCAACAAGGAAGCCTGAGCCATGCGCCCTGTATGGCATGCATATCCTGAAGTCTTCCCCCCATCTGCAAGACATCCTAACAATGGCAAGGAAACGTTGCATGCACTTCAACCACTCCTACACCTCAATGAACACCCTCTTTGAACTGTAGCATCAGTACAGTATCCCCCAACATAGTCTGATTTACGATGTTTTCACCCTTTGGAATTCCACCCTCCATATGTTGGACCAACTATATGAACAGAGAAAAGCCATGACCGATTTCTTGATATTCCAAGAGGATAGGGGGACTCCCCTGTGTAACTTCAATGTAAACCAGTGGCAGCTCATATGTGACACCTGCCTTTGCTCAGGCCCTTTGAGGAAGCCACTTTATTAGTCAGTCGCCACTAATTTCACAGCTTGATAGGCTACAAGTCTCCAGTGCCCTGATGGCTGGTCAGGGCACTGGAGACAAGCCGCCTATATTTCACAGCCACATGAACCCTGTGGGGGCTGAACTGGAGAAGAAGGAGGGGGAGGGGCAACTATGAAGCGCTTTTAGATTTCGCAAAATGGGCAGTTATTATAGTCATCTAACAGGAGAGGAGGACCAGCCAGAGGAGCTATAGGGTTGTGCCAGTATGCAGTGAAGATGGAGGCAGGTAGTTCTTACAAATCACTTGCACAAATGGCACGGCTGCCATGGCTGCTGGGGAGGGGTGGGTGGCAGGAGCAGTACCCACTCAATCAGAAGCAGCCTGAGTTCACAGTCACTGATGAGTAGATTTCTTCATCTGCATAGAGAAGCAACTCATGAGCAGCAAGCAGACCTGAAGCAGCTGGTGGCATACTTTGACATGACCATGCCAACACACCTTGAGGATCCGCTGAACTTCTGGGCAGCCAAACTCGATTTGTGGCTGCAACTAACAGAGTTTCCAATGGGAAAGCTGTCCTGCTTGGGCAGTAGTGCATCACCAGAGCGGGTTTTAGTGTGGCTGGGGCCATAATAACCTCAAGGAGAACTCACCTGTCCACAAAAAAATTGGAGAGACTGACCTTTGTGAAGATGAATCAGGCATGGATCAGCCAGGATTTCCACCAACCAATTCCTGATGTAAGATTGATCATAGTGTCACACCAACTCTTCACAAATATAGATAGTGCAAAACATATGTTGCCCAGTTACAGACGTTCCTCCGCAACAGACCTTAAGTAAGTATTGATGTAATGCATCACGTAAAACGTAACTTATACGTAACGTAATATTCGTAGGATAACATATATTTACCCAAAATGTTATATGTTCTCCTCATACTCCTGCCAACTCCAGTGTGTCTTTCAGGCAACATATGGGCTCCCTATGTTGCTCATAAATCCAGAGTGTGTCTTTCAGGCAATATATGGTCTCCTTATGCTGCTGCCAACTCCAGGGAGTGTCTTTCAAGAATATATTGGCTCTTCATGCTACTGCCAACTCTAGTGTGTCTTTCAGGCAATATATGGGATCTCTATGCTGCTACTAAATCCAAAGTGTGTCTTTCAGGCAATATATGGTCTCCTCATGCTGCTGCCAACTCCAGCATGTGTCTTTCAAGCAATATATTGGCTCCTCATGCTTCTGACAACTCCAGTATGTATTTCAAGCAATATATGGGCTCCTCATGCTGCTGTCAACTCCTGCACGTGTCTTTCAGGCAATATATGGGCTCCTCATGCTGCTGCTAAATCCAGGGTGTGTGTTTTCGGCAATATATGGGCTCCTCATGCTGCTGCGCAATCCATTGGGTCTTTCAGGCAATATATGGGCTCTTCATGTTCCTGCCAACTCCAGGGTGTGCCTTTCAGACAATATATGGTCTCCTCATGCTGTTGCCAATTTTGGGGCATGCCCTCCAGGCAATATATGGTCTCCTCATGCTGCTGCCAACTTCAGTGTGTTTTTCAGTTGATATATTGGTTCCTCATGCTGCCACCAACTTCAGGGTGTCTTTTAGGCAATATATGGTCTCCTCATGCTGCTGCCAACTCCAGGGTGTGTTTCAGGCAATATATGGGTTTTCCAGCTTCCGCCAACTCCAGTGTGTCTTTCAGGTGATATATGTGCTCCATATGCTTCTGCCAACTCCAGGGAGTGTCTTGCAGGCGATATGTGGGCTGCTCATGCGGCTGCCAATTCCAGGATGTGTCTTTCAGACAATATATGTGCTCTTCATTCTGCTTCAAACTCTAGGGTGTGTCTTTCAGGCAACATATGGTGTCTTTGTGCTGCTGCCAACTCCAGTGTGTCTTTAAGGCAATACATGGGTTCCTCATGCTGCTGCCAAATCCGTGGTGTGGCTTTCAGGCAATTTGTGCTGCCGCCAACTCCATGGTGTGTCTTTCAAGCAATAT
This sequence comes from Gastrophryne carolinensis, assembly GCA_027917425.1. Taxonomy (NCBI): domain Eukaryota; kingdom Metazoa; phylum Chordata; class Amphibia; order Anura; family Microhylidae; genus Gastrophryne; species Gastrophryne carolinensis. The sequence continues at coordinate 341,131,784 of CM051237.1, read as the reverse complement.
ATGGTCTCCTCATGCTGCTGCCAACTCCAGTGTGTCTTTCATGCAATTTAAAGGCTCCTCAAGCTGCTGCCAAATAAATGGTGTGTCTTTCAGGTGTCATATAGTCCCCTTTTGCTTCTGTCAACACCAGGATGTGTCTTTCAGGTAATATATGTTCTCTTCTACTCATTTCTGGGGCTAGGCCACCCCCATATTGTGTTGAGCTCTATTTATGACCACACCAGCTAGTTGATTGTATGTAGATACATTCTGTGATTATTGTAATTCATTTGTAAATGTCCATAATTTTTGTAGCAGCATGATACATATATTGCACCTCCCTTTATGTAAACATTAGCTCATATGATTGTATTTCTATTAACAGCATAATCAACATATTGTACATCCCTTCAAGCAATTATTTCATACATGATATAGATTTTTTTTCCTGCTATGATACGTTTTACATATGTTTTTCACATCTGATTGATCATTTACACATTTTCATTCTATACAAAGATTAACCCTTTAAGTGCCAGCCTACCTGGAGTTTTTGTTACGCTTTGTTGCCAGACCATTTTTCACTATTTTGCACTATGCATGTTCAACTGTGATTTTTGAAGGGATTTCCAGGGATTTCCCAGAAAAAATTGTATATTGTTTTTTTCAGCAGAGTCTGGGCTTTAACATGAAATGTTTTGTTTGTCATTTTTTAAGTGTATTCTTAATATTTTGGGGTGAGATATGTGCAAAAAAATAAAAAAAAATCTATTTTTTACAATTTGTAGTGTTTTTTGTAATAAAAAATGTATGTTTGTCAATAAAATCTTATTGCGTGTGAAATCCCAATTTCTCCCGGTTACAACGGCACCACATATGTATTGGTAGATGCCCTTTCCTGCCCAGGAGACTCCCCCAAACTGAAACAGCACTTTCGGGGATTTTCAGATCAAATACAGCTATGCTAAGCACTATGTGCACCTTGCAGTTTTTCAATAAAAACAGCCCTTTACATTTGAAATACCCCCCACAAACTATATATTCTCTGGAAGTACACACCTCAAGCTTTTTAGGCATACCAGGCTTGTTGATGTTGCCACAGTTTTCTGGATGTTCTCCCTCAATGTATTCTTTGGTTACACAGAACTTCCCTAAAAAAGGATAAAAAAGCAGAATCAAAGCCACATTTTTCTAAAGAAAACTATAAGCAAACAAGACAAAACAGGTTAATCTAAAAAAGCAACATCCCCCGAACAGAACGATACCCAACATGCATAGCTACTGTCAAGGGAAGAGTTGCCAAACACCCCAAAGTAAAGCTTGGGGAGACGGTAATTTTGCTTGAAAATTTCAGCTCTGCAGACAAAGTTGCACCTTGCGCTTTTTCTACCAAAACAACCCTTTACATTTGGAATACCCGCCACAAACCATATTTTCTGAAAGTACACATGATAAGCTTTCTAAGCATACCCAGCATGTTGTAGTGGGCCCATCTTTCTGGAAGTAATCCCTCAAAGAATTCGTTGGTCGCACAGGGTTTCCTTAAAAAATGTATAATAAAGCAGAATAAAAAATGAGTTTTCCTAAAATATCAATATGCAAACAAAAAAAAACAAGCTAAATCTGAAAGCGCAAAACCCCCCCGAGCAGAACGATACCCAACATGCATAGGTACTACTAACCCTTTTAACTGCCAGCCTACTTTAGGCTTTGTCATCCTCTCTTGACAGGTCATTTTTCACCATTTTGCGCTATGCTTAACTGTGATTTTTGCAGGAATTTCCAGGAAAATCATATATTTTGTTTTTGCGGCAGAGTTTAGGCTTTAACATGAAATGTCTTGTTTGTAATTTTTTTACTGTTTTTTTTTAAATAAAAAATAAATTAAACAAAACAAAATAAAAATTTTTTTTTTAGAAAATTATCTCCTTTATTTCAAATAAAACATTTGTTTTATTAAAGAAAACCATATTGCATGTGAAAGCCCCATTTCTTCCGATTACAACGGTACCACATATGTATCGGTAGCCCCCTGTTACTGTTCAGAAGACCCCCCAAACTGAAAAAACATTTTATAACATGTAAAAATAAAATACAACTACAATCCACACTATAAAGGGTTAAATCAAGAAAAAAAATCGGTGTGGGGTTCCCCTTCCTGGGGGGGAGGTAACCCCCATTTTTTTATTTTAAGGGTTAAAAACCCTTAATAATTCCCATAAAAATGACATGGGGTCCCCCCTATCCAGCATAAGTAGCCCAGGGATCAGCTATGCAGGGATTGTAGAACAGGGCGCAGGGGCCAGCTTTGGTGGCCCCCCGCCCTGCCAAGTACAAGCCAGCACCGCCTAAATCAGCCCGGGCCCTTCTGCCCCCCTGGGCTTCGGGGAGGCAGGTAATAGGGGGGCCGGGTTAATGGCAAGTCACCCGCTAGCCGCAGGTCACTTGACAGCCCTCGAGCCTTGTGAACTGGTACAGGGGTCTCATGGACTCCTTACAAGTTCACAATGGGTTAAAGTGGACCAACACCCAGGGCTGATCGGCCCCGGAATCTATAAGATTCCTGGACCGTTCTATTCCCTTCTCCTGGGGCATCCAAAATCGGGATGCCCCCCTGTGTGAAACCCCCCGGAACACCTGCTACCACTTACTTGAATCCGGTCCTACGGCGCATGCGCGGGCCGCATCCCCGCTATCCTTCTAGCAGGCCGACTATTTATGAATGGCCGCCGCGGACACGCTCCCTGTTAGAGGGAAGTGGGGGATGCGGCCGCCAGCGCGCTAAGAGCGGCTGAGCTTAGATGTCTCTTAGACGTCCATAACTCAGCCGCTCTGAGCGCACTGATTGGACGAGCGTCCGCGCATGCGCCGTAGGACCCGGGTAAGGTGAGTTATTGTGGGTGATCGGGGGGTTTTACGCAGCGGGGCATCCCCAATCGGGATGCCCCAGGGGAAAGGACCAATACCCAGGAAAGTCAAAATCCTGGGTGTTGGTCCACTTAAAATGTAAAAAAAAAACACACCACACCACAAAATGCTGGAAGCATTTATTACCAGCTGGGTGACAGGACATAAGGGGTTAATTAAAAAAAAATTGACATAGGGTCCCCCCTCCCAGGGTGGGGGACCCCTTTTTTTTTTGGAATTTTAAGGGTTAAAAACCCTTAAAAATCCCCCCCCAAAAATGACGTAGGGTCCCCCCTATCCAGCGTTACCGACCCGGGCCAGCTATGGGGGCTTGTAGAACAGGCCCACATAGCCATAGTGGCCCGGGCCCTTCTGCCCCCCCCCTGGCCTTTGGGGAGGCAGGTAATGGGGGGCTGGGGGTTAATGGGGGGCTGGGGGTTAATGGCAAGTCACCCGCTAGCCCGCAGGTGACTTGCCAGACCCAGAGCCTTGTGAGCTGGTACAGGGGTCTGATAGACCCCTTACCAGCTCACAAAGGGTTAACTGTAAAAAAAAAAACACACACACAAAATGATTTTCTTAAAAAAAAAAAAAATTTGTTACTGTACTTACCTCCGATTGCAAGCTCTTGTCCCTCGCCGCTCTGATGACAGATGCCGGTGATCGGCATCCAGAGAAGGGGGGGCAGGAGATCAGAGGATCTCCTGCCACCTCCTTCCAGTGCACCGATCACCGGCATCTGACCGCTGAAACAGCTGAAGCCAGTGATCGGGACCGGGATGACGTCATAGCCCCGCCCCCAAAAGGGACGGGGCTTGACGGAAGACGGAACGGGATGACGTCATAGCCCCTCCCCCAAGGGGGCGGGGCTTAGCGGCAAGATGGCGGCCGCCATCGAGAAGAAGAGAGGAGAGAGCCTCCCGGGCTCTCTCCTGAAGATCGGCAAGCCCTGGGGGGGGGGGGATCGGAGGCCCCCCAGGTGAAGAGGAGGGTCGACGGGAGCCAGCGCACATGCAGGTAGGTAAATGTCATTTTTATTATTTTTTTTTTTTTTTACAGGAAAGCCAGTGGCAGCTAAAACGGGGGGGGGGCACCCTATTCCGGGCCCTCCCCTGCAGCCGGAGGAGTTCCCACGGACGATCGGAGCACACCATCTTAAAGGGGAGACCCGGCCGAATCAAACGAGGGGTCAGGTGAGTGTCTTTTTTTTTTTTGGCCAGTTAGCAGGGGGGAAAGCCAGGTACATAAAATTTACGTAGCTGGCGTTTAATGACAGGAGAGGCAGCTACGTGAATTTTACGTAGCTGGCGTTTAAAGGGTTAATACATCACAGTTGTACTTGATTTTTGTCTGGATCATTCACAATAGGCAAACATGTTTCTCCCTTCCGGGCTTTCTCAATGCCCTGTGTGTGAAAATATCTTAGATTAACAAGACTTAATAACTTTCCATCATGTACTCTATATGTTTCATGGGGAGAACGCTGTGCCTTTAATTGTATCATGCATTGCTGCTCATTAAAATATTTTAAACTATACCTTTTTGGCTGTTGCTCATCATTATTTGTCCCATATATCCTGTGGCTTCAAATATATCTTGTAAAAATGTTGTAAGTTGTTTGTGGCCTCAGAGAGGGAATGGCGATTCTCCCCTGGGACAAAGCTTATATAGTGTGTCATTAATTTGCTGTTCCTCTAATGGGGCTTTGTATGTATCACCCTTGGGAAATAGAAAAATGCTAGATAAATTATGCAATATTTCTTATTGTGGCCATTCATCGTCCTAACTTTATTCGAAGATGGAGAGGCAGAGCAGTGGCAGAGAGAGCATGCTCCTGAATGGTTAAAGGCGGCAAGTTCCATCTGTGGGGATAAAGAATTCCCCTTGGCCGCAGTGCCGGCCGCGTGCTCCCTTTCTGGGTGCCGTTGCTGCTCAGTGCGGAGCAAACATCTCCACCGCCACCCCAGAGTGGCGTTTTATGCTTCCCATTCAGTGGGGGGCATGCTGACATCACCCGGCCTTCCTTCCTTCCGGGATTGATGTTTTGCTTCTGTCTGCAGAACTCGCCTTTTCAGAAGACACATAGCGATATTACTGTTTTTTTGTTCATTTGACATTATTGAACACACCTCAAACATAACTGTTTCACATTTCTTTTATTATGGCATTTCCTACACTATCCCCTCGATTCAAAGAGCAAAAGTTAATTGATTTCAGATCGAGAATCGTAAGTTTGGGTGGGTGTTTGTCATTTTTTCCTTTTTTTTTGGCCATTTCTTATTCGCACGATCGTTCGCGCATAGACGTATATGAACATACGCTTTTCGGACGTCAATCGGATATTTTGCGTTAGTTCGTGTGTTTTTCCCGTCCAAATCGTATTTTTTACGTCCGATCCTATTTTTTACGTGCTTCACATGGGCTTGCGACCAATTCAGAGAGGTGATTGCTAATTGTTTTGAAGGCCATTAAAGAGCTGCTTCCCGAAATGTTTGCCGGCAGCTATTTGGCCTCGGGAGTAGGATGGAGAGGAGCGAGTTTGTGGCACATCAAGGGCTTATGCTTTTTGGCATCGATTTGATCCGGATGTCTGAGAGCAGATTGCCCCTGCGTCGTCGCATGAACATCGATAGCATGAATGATGTTGAGCTGTTTGAGCTGACCAGGCTTAATCGCGCTTCCCTCCATAAATTATATAGTGAGCTGCGGCCATGGTTAGCCCGCACCACAAGGAAGGGGCATGCAATTTCAGGTATGACCAAGATGCTTGGCTGCCTGCAATTTTTGGCGAACGGCTCGTTCCAGAGGCTGGGTGCCCTCTCCGTGGGGATGTCCCAGCCTACGCTGAGCCGCGCACTTTTAAAATTTTTGGAACGCATGGCTGCCATAACTCCCAAATATATTTTTTTCCCGGATGATATGGCAGCCAGAAACGCCATTAAGCTTGGTTTTTATAATGTCGCCGACATGCCCAACGTAATTGGTGCTGTTGACTGCACACATGTGGCACTCGTACCTAGGGCATCCGACGAGTATATATATAGGTATATATTTTTGGTTTTGGTTATTATGGGGCCCAACGTGTAATGTAACCTATTTTCCTTTGCGGCAGCATATTTATGTTTGGCCTTTTGTGTACATGCCTTATTTAGGCTTCTCATTTGTTGTTTGAAATTGTGTGCAGACATGTTTTTTTTTTTTTGTTTTGGCCTTAAGGAATCGAAAAATGGGACACTCCCTTAATGTCCAGGCCGTGGTGGGGCCGGACATGCGTTTCCTGAGTGTCCTTGCCGGCTACCCAGGATCGTCGCACGACTCCTATATCCTGAGACGATCTGGTTTGTTCAGGCGATTTGAGTCTGGTGAATTTCCGGGTGCATGGCTGCTTGGTAAGTGTGTCCTATTTTTGGTTATCGATATTTCAGAGGAATCTGTATTTTTTGCCTATTTTAGCTTTATAATTATTGACAGAAACACGAACCAGCATTTTTTTTTTTGGGCTTTTGTGGATTGTATTTTGTTTTAAAAAAAAACGCTTGGCTCACTTTGTCCTTCAGAATTCTTTAACTTTGGTTAGGATGTCTGTAACTTCCATGTAAAAAAATATATTGGGTAGCAGATTGTCCAGAAGTATCTGCTAGTTTTTGGTCCTTTTGTAGTATTGGTCTTTCAATGCCAAAGTGGACTTAAACTGCATACAGTGCATTCTTTATCGAAATGTTGTGGGCCCCTCAGCAGCATCCTAATTGTAACATTTCCTAAACCAGAAAAAAAAGCATATTTCTAAAAAGCCTTGTCCGTGCAGATGTTTTATCATTCTTTGGTTTATTTAAGCTGCATTTTTAGTTATGTACTACATTTGGCCCAATAGTGTTTTTTTCTAATGTGCCCTGGGTGTCTTTTTTGGGCCTTTAGCTTACCTCATTTTGATATATGTCAAATTGTTTGTGTTTGTTGTCTTGCAATATTTTTTGAATGTAATTGTCTTGTTAAGGCGATTCCGGTTACCCACTTCTCCCCTGGCTCATGACGCCTGTGCTGTGGCCCCAGGATGCCTCTCAGGAAGCCTACAACCGTGCGCACCGCAAGACCAGGGCTGTTGTTGAGAGGGCATTTGGACTGTTGAAGACCCGTTTTCGGTGTTTGGACCATACCGGGGGCGCCCTGCAATATGATCCTAACAAAGTGATAGACATCATAATGGCATGTGCTGTTCTGCATAATTTTGCCATTCAAGAACGTGTCCCCCGTTATGTGGATGTTCTGCCCTCTACAGCCCGAGAAGATGATGGTGACAATTATGTTGGCCCACCCAGTGAGTCTGGCCAATCAGTGCGAGCAAATTTGATCTTGCAGCATTTTAGTTAAAGCCTTTTTTTTGTTTCCCATTCTGTGTGTATTTGCCTTTTTGTGCAAATATTTGTTTGCCCGTAATGTGGCATTACCTTAAATAAAAACAAAATTTCCCTTAATTGTTGCCTAATGTTTTTCCTGGTGTTTACTTAGATTGATCTTTGCATTTTTACACCTCTTAACCAAAAATGTATCTGCTTTAGCCCAAGGTGATGTTAAATGTGTTTCAACTAAAAACGCGACAAGTATTGTAAGTGTGTAAATTTTTTACTTTTTGCACTTTGAATGGTGGTGCATAACAAATAAAAATCCACATACAACTGTGGCTCAAAAAGCAAGAAGTTAGTAAAATTAAATCTACCACATCTACACCTGGAAGTGAGTGGCACAACCAAACAAGGACACCCAGTCCAAAGGCCAGCCTAGTCCAGTCATTAATATTGCCTGTGCCAAGGGATATTTGGGCATGGCCATAATGTCACACAAACATGTCTGCAAACAGGAGGAGCACAAACCAAACAAATGTAAAAAGCCATAATTGGCACATGATACTTGCCAACTACACTGCACATAGACCTATGGCATTGGCTAGTGGCCTTAATCATTACTCTAAGGAGCTCTATGGGAGCAAATACAAAACACAACCTGCATGTGAAACACAAAATGGATTGATCGAAACATCAAACTACAAGTAAATACAGTGGGGGGGAAGAGAAAAGATGTCCCACACATTCATGGATTAATAGGGTGGCTGCCCATAAAACCCAGGTGGAGGTCCGTGGGGATGGGACCTAACCTGGGCCATGGTTGCATTGTTAATTTGCAACTGCTCCATAATGTTTCTCTGCATATTGGTCATATCAGCCATGGCTGACTGGATGCCATTACTTGCATTGACCATGTTGCTGTTGAGGGTCCGAAACTCAGCGAGGATGCCCTGTAAGGTGTTATTTAGGTTGACCATAACGGCATGCCTTTCCTCCCGCTCATTTTGGAGCTGTGCCTCAAAAGAGTCCCTCTCCTGGTTCCATAAATCAAGCAGGGCACTGTGCCTCCCCTGGGAAATTGTGCGGCGTAATGGAGTCCGCCGCACAATTACCCTGGCTCTTGGGCGTGCCCTGCCGCGTTGTCTTGTCCCCTCAACAGCAACAGGCATGCTTGGCAAATCCTCAGCAGCAGAGTGAACACTGGGGACTGTTGTCTCAGTCTCCCCATGTGCATGCACAATGGATGCAGATTCACTCTGCTGCTGAGGATTGGCCAGAGAAACATTAGGGAGCAGTTGCAGATTGGGACCCAGGGGGAGGTCTTCGGACGTGGCCAGCATGGATCCATCATCTTCCTCCATTTCCTGGATCTCTTCCATGAGTGTGTGGGTCTGTAGGGACATAGAAAAAAAATGGTTAAGTTGGCGTCCCAAATTAGGATTCCATCAGTTTAACACAAGCTTAAGCACTTGGTAGTATTTTTGGTACTAAATAAACTTACCGGAAAACTCGGATCTGGGCTCCTATGCTGTACGGACCTGGTAGGCATAATCAAACTGGGGGGTGAGTTTACACTTGCTGAGGGGTCATGCTGGGCTGAAGAAGAGAAAACAAAACAAGGTAAACACACACATAAGCATTGTTTTGGTAGGTAATTAAACAAGCCACTATTTGTAACCTTAAGCAACTCTACAGCAACGGGGACGATTGGTAAAATACACTCACTTTAAGATATGTGCAAAGGATCGAGTAAACTGCTAACTGACCTCAGTTCGAAGTCAGGAAGTGTACCCAGTCAGCATACAACTTGCAGAGCACCTATTTTGAGTTAGACTACCATTCTCTAGGTCAGGGGTACTCAACCACTTCTTGTAAAGGTCCATTTAAAGGTATCCGGTGAGAGGTGAAGGTCCGGGCATGGGGCTGTCGCAGGGGGTGTATAGTTAGAAATCAGCACACTGGGGGAGGGGCTATAGATTTCCCAGGCAAAACTAATAAAGGCTGCTTGCCCTTGCTGGGCTGGATGGGGCAGAGCTGAGGGGACAGGGATTGGATGGATAAAGCTGGGAGGACAGGAATGGATGGTGATGGGATGGATGGAGCAAATCTGTTAGGAATGGATGGGGCTGATCTGGGGGGGGGGCGAGATGGTGGGACAGGGGCAGATGGGGCAGAGCTGGGGCAGCGGGACAGGATTGGACAAAGATAATGATGCACCAAGTTAGTGTGTACCTTGCAATGCCACTTCCTGTGCAGTACTTCATATTGCAATGCTAGGTTTCAGGGAGCCATGACATTGGCCGGGAGACTAAGCACTACATCGCCGATCAAGGGGGCAGCTCTGAGCACGTCAACACAGAAGTAACTGAGTGCAGGGCTGTCTGGGCAGGGGTCCGGGAATCTGGTGCCAAGGTCCGCATTCGGACCCCGGTCCGCCAGTTGAGTATCGCTGCTCTAGCTCATATATGTTTGGGGGTTTTGATTTAAATTGTTACCTCAAACACAACTCACACAACAAATAGCCAACACATCCCTAATGATGTGTGTTTTGTAATTGAGTCCAAATATATCACTTTTCTTCATAAACTTCGTTACTTCACACATAATTAGTGTTAATTGTTATTTTACATAATGTATGTGGTCCGAAATGTGTGATTCACAGGGACCAAAACAGGACACAAACAGGCACAGTAATGCGAGGCCAAGAAAGCCACACCATAGGGCCATACCGTCATCTTGGTACTAGTGAACTTTAATTTACTTTGCAACCAGGCAAACATGCAGATTAAGCTTAATCACCTTGTGTACGGGTCGGTGAGTCTGTGTCCCTTAGACCCGCATGGCCACCGACCGCGACAGGATGGAGAAGGCCCAGCACAATCTCCTCAGCAGGTGTAAACTCGAGTTTTGTTGGAAAGCCACCTCCAGTTTTCATGCTGAAATGAAAAAATAGTTTGGTACACAGAAAATGTGCATACAGTACATCCTAATCATTACATTTGGATACATCATTTATTTACCTGTAATTATGCCTTTTAATTTCTTTTTGCCGTACAGCATATTTCAGATCCGAAATTTTCTTCTGGATTTGTGCCACATCTTTCCTCTCTTCCCCCGCTGCATTTACTTGTCGTAGGATGGTTTCGAACAATTCCATTTTGCGCTGCTTAGTGGTGTGTTTTGATTTGCTCCCATAGAGCTCGTCATAGAATAATGTAAGGCCACTAGCCAATGCCATATTTTGGTCATGTGAGAATCTCCCACTCAAATGTCCGCGCCGCAATGTGCGGACAGATGGTTGGCTTTGGGGCTCCTCCATGTGTGCAGACACATGTGGTGACATTATGGCCTGGGGCTGTGTAGGGGAATGGAAGGATTGCTGGCTTCCCAATGACTGTACTGGACTGGCCAAGGGACTGGGTGTTCTTGCGTGGCTGGCCACCGAACTTCCAGGTGTAGATGTGGTCCGGATGATGTCCATTCTTGGGCCTCTTGGTTGGCTATGTGCCCTGCTGGTGCCTGGTCTGGGGCTAGGTGCCCTGCTGGTGCCAGGTCTTGGGCTAGGTGCCCTGCTTGTGCCTGGTCTGGTCGTAGGTGCCCTGCTGTGCGGCCTTGATGGGCTTCTGGCCCTGCTGCGGGGCCTGTATGGGCTTCTGGCCCTGCTTCGGGCCCTGTATGGGCTTCTGGCCCTGCTGTGGGGCCTGGATGGGCTTCTGGGCCTGCTGCGGGGACTGTATGGTCTTCTGGCCCTGCTTCGGTGCCTTGATGGGCTTCTGGCCCTGCTGCGGTGCCTTGATGGGCTTCTGGCCCTGCTGCGGTGCCTTGATGGGCTTCTGGCCCTGATGCGGTGCCTTGATGGGCTTCTGGCCCTGCTGCGGTGCCTTGATGGGCTTCTGGCCCTGCTGCGGTGCCTGGATGGGCTTCTGGCCCTGCTGCGGTGCCTTGATGGGCTTCTGGCCCTGCTGCGGTGCCTGGATGGGCTTCTGGGCCTGCTGCGGGGCCTGGGTTGGCTAAGTGCCCGGTTTGAGAGCATGGGTGGTGTGGGCTCCCTTGGGCGGCCTCTTCTGGGGGCAGATGTGGTGGTGGCTGCTGTGGGGCTTCCTACCCGTTTGGGCTGTTTTTTGGCCGCAGGGGCACGTGCCTTTGTGGCCCTTTTTTGTGAAAGGGAGGGTCCAGTGTCCCTTGGTGGGGCCGAGGTGCTACTTGCCTTCTGGGAGCGTAGCTTCTTGGGGCCTTGCTGGGACCTGGTTGTTGGGCCCTCAGAGGTCTGCCTTGGCTGTGCGTGTTTCGCTGCTGCCTTTTTGGGTGCCATTTTCTCCAAAATGTCAAAGAGAATGAGCTTTGGGTGCAGGGACCTTTAAATAAGGCGCCCAGCGTCTGACGCCTATGCGCACGGCTACGCGATCGTACGGACGTACGTTCGTGCGGAACCAGGAAACCGCTGGGGTTTCACTTATCTGCTGCCTTGAAGAAGCATAAAGATGGCGCCCACTATCTTCACCCGTCAACAAGAAGAGATCCTCATGCTGGTAAGTGCCTTGCTCTGCCTTTTAAGCTAATACTGACTGATGTACTACATGTAAATGATGCGGTTGGAACTAGTTTTGGGGATCTTAATGTTTTAGAACAGGCTCCTCACACTTCATCCTCAAGGGCCGAGACAGGCCACGTTTTCACCTCTCTATGCTGATGTCCTAATTAGGGCAATTGCTCTGGCTTAGCACCAGTTAATTAACCTGTGGAGTAGCGTGGATAGCTGTCAAACCTGGCCTGTCTCGGACCTTGATGCGGAAGTTTGAGGACCACTGTTTGCCTAAGACATCAAAACACAACGGCAAGCCACACACGTGCCCAAAAAGTCAGAAACCGGGCCTTCAGCGTGATTGACTAAAAAGCAATAAAACCTAAAAAACGAGTACACAGCCTATGACATTTCCAAATGGGCCATTTTAAGCCAATAACCTATTAGTCTTGCCTCCACTGGCCTGAAACTCTGTTCAAGAATTTAAGAGATGCGCGCAGCCATCTGTACTCAGAAGCATCACACTTACTGAGGAGAGGTGAGTGGGATAAGGTACAGGGGGGTGGGTTATAGCTGTGCTTTGCTCAGACAGAGCAGAGCTGTGGTCATGGGAAGGTCATCAGTCCAAGAATGCCGAGCAGCACACACACTTACAGTTTGCATGCACTTCCTGTTTGCAGGCTGCCTGCAAAGAAGGCATTTTACATAAGCCGACATCTTGGATGTTAAAACCATCATAACACGCCAGAGATGCATGTGGCCTGATTTGTAATGTTGGCAATCTGTATGTACAGGGTGTGTGAAACATATAACATAAGACCAGACTCTGAATCAGAGTGAACGTCCGCTTTAAGGCACTCCCCAAAAATGGCTGGCACTCTAAATGTGTGTGTTAATGACATTACATTCGCAACTTGTGATGCAACACATATGGCTCTGTGTGTAAAAGTAAAAGCTCTGTGTCCATTATGTGTTTCAGATCATGCTTCAGCGCCGGTATGACTTCGCGCCCAATGTTTGCGAAAAAAGGGACATCACCCGGGAGATCATCGCGGAAATACACCGTGTCACCAGCACCACCTTCACTCACACCCAGATAATGCAGCATTGGTCGGACCTGAAACGTCTGCACATGCCCCGGGTGCGGAGGTTTTTTGGGATCCATTTCCCAAGTAAGTACAAAGTGATTGCATGGTATATGTTCCAAATGTATAAGTTATGCCTTTATTTATAATGACTTTTCTTTATTAGTGTTGGAAATGGATTTCAGAATTCGCCGCACCCGGAGGCGCACAGGCCGACCAGTGCTGCATGCTTCTGCATCTGTGAGTGAAGGTGGTGGATCTCCCGGGCGACGGACCTACCCCTCCTCTGTGGCCTCCTCAGACCAGCCCCTGGACCTTACCACAGAGGAGGGGCCCAACCGCGTGGGCGTGGAGTCATACCCGGCCAGGCATGGGGAAGGCTCTGGTATGTCACTCTTCATGTATATGCACTAAGATATACCTGCAAGCCAAAAAACTAAGTGCTCCTTTATTATGTATTTCTAGATGCTTCGGGAGTGGGTGAGGTAGTGGAGGAGGAGGCAGCAGAGATGCTTGAAGTTGATCCTGGCGAAGGTGAGTGATGTCAGCCAGACTGGGAGCCAGATATGTTGGGAATAGTGACTCTATACAACAACTAACCAAATGTCACATGTTTCTCCAGGGACTTCTTCACAGCATAGCCAGGACCAAGGGCATCCTGTTGGCCCCAACCAGCCATCTGTCGGCCACCAACAAAGTAAGTAGCCATGCCATTATTCAGAATTATGTGTTTTTGGCTAATAACACACACATAACTAAAGGCGTAGCCAATGTATAGTTAACACTTTCATGTGGGCACTTTGTTAGCTTAAAGCGGACCCTAACTCGTATTAAGAGCCTAGCTAATAAGTATCCCACACACTGTACATACAGATTGCGAACATTCCAAAACAGGCTACCTGCATCTGCTGCATGTTAGGAGCCTTTAAACATACAAGATGGCGGCATATGGAATGCGCCATATTTACAGGCAGCATGGCATCCAGATTTTACAAAGTAAGGTGCTGCCATGCATTGTGGGACTGCTGACCTTTCCCTGAACCCAGCTATGCTCTGTATTACCAAAGCACAACTGTAACCTGCTCCCCTGTACTTTATCCCACTCTCCTCTCCTCATTAAGTGTTATGCTTCTGAGTCCAGATGGCAGCGCAGTAATAAAAAATGCACCAAAATGTACTTTTATCTGGTGCAGAATCATTTGGAAAGAGTTTTTGATTTTCATTAAATCATGTTGAAGGTCCGGTTTAAGGAGTTTCAATACTTACCTGTGGGAAATGCATTTACTTTATCCCTTGGAAGAATGACATATGTCATGCATTTACATGTATTTGATTAACCAAAAATCTATTCCCAGCATACAAACCGGTCTGGTACTACTATTTATGTTTATTTCTCTATTGGTTACAGGGATGATCCCAAAAACATTGGCGGGTAAAAAAAAAAGGATCCAGGAGTTGGTGGCCGAGCTGCTGGCCATACAGGTGACGTTGGGGCCAACAGAAGAAGAAGAGGAGGAGGATTAGTGCCCTTGGTCCTGGCTAATTTTGTAATATAGTTTTTAAGGTTTTTAAAAAAAAAAAATTTTACTAGTTTTTAACAAACCCCAAGAAAAAAAAAAAAAAAATTTACTAGTTTTTAACAAACCCAAAGAAAAAAAAAAAAAAATTATACAAATAAATAATATTTTAAGGCTTTAGAAATGTGTCATTTCTAATATGCGCCAAAAAATACATTTACACAAACACGAAAATACATGCTTATAAACATATAGACATATGTACATTATGTGGTTTGGGTAAGTTTTATGGTCGTCAACATGAAGAAGGATGCAAGCGCTAAGGGGTTTGGGTAAGTTTTAGGGAACGAGAAATGAAGAAGGATGCAAGCGCTAAGGGGTTTGGGTAAGTTTTATGGGCGTCAACATGAAGAAGGATGCAAGCGCTAAGGGGTTTGGGTAAGTTTTAGGGAATGAGAAATGAAGAAGGATGCAAGCGCTAAGGGGTTTGGGTAAGTTTTAGGGAACGAGAAATGAAGAAGGATGCAAGCGCTAAGGGGTTTGGGTAAGTTTTATGGGCGTCAACATGAAGAAGGATGCAAGCGCTAAGGGGTTTGGGTAAGTTTTAGGGAACGAGAAATGAAGAAGGATGCAAGCGCTAAGGGGTTTGGGTAAGTTTTAGGGAACGAGAAATGAAGAAGGATGCAAGCGCTAAGGGGTTTGGGTAAGTTTTATGGGCGTCCAAATGAAGAAGGATGCAAGCCCTAAGGGGTTTGGGTAAGTTTTATGGGCGTCCAAATGAAGAAGGATGCAAGCGCTAAGGGGTTTGGGTAAGTTTTATGGGCGTCCAAATGAAGAAGGATGCAAGCGCTAAGTGGTTTGGGTAAGTTTTATGGGCGTCCAAATGAAGAAGGATACAAGCGCTAAGGGGTTTGGGTAAGTTTTATGGGCATCCAAATGAAGAAGGATGCAAGCGCTAAGGGGTTTGGGTAAGTTTTATGGTCGTCAACATGAAGAAGGATGCAAGCGCTAAGGGGTTTGGGTAAGTTTTAGGGAACGAGAAATGAAGAAGGATGCAAGCGCTAAGGGGTTTGGGTAAGTTTTAGGGAACGAGAAATGAAGAAGGATGCAAGCGCTAAGGGGTTTGGGTAAGTTTTATGGGCGTCAACATGAAGAAGGATGCAAGCGCTAAGGGGTTTGGGTAAGTTTTATGGGCGTCCAAATGAAGAAGGATGCAAGCGCTAAGGGGTTTGGGTAAGTTTTAGGGAACGAGAAATGAAGAAGGATGCAAGCGCTAAGGGGTTTGGGTAAGTTTTAGGGTTCATAAAGGTAAGTGGTAGCCTGGCGCGAGGCAGTAGTGGTGAGATTGGTAGTGTCAGATAGGGCCCACATTGGTTTGGGGAGTGTAGCTTGGATCGCGCATGCGCAATACCTTATATATATACGAACGAACGAATATAAGAGGCCAAAAACCATTGAAAACCAGAGGCAAACGCAAATAATTGGAAGAGGTGGACGATGGGAGCGGCCGAAAAAACAGGCTGCCGCCGCAACAAGTGATCTCATCAACCTGTTTTTTACGATTGACAACTGACTGAGGCAAGTTCGGAAGATAACATACGAACGGACGGGCTTTTTACGATAGGAAACGTATTTGCTTATAGAATCACTCGCAAGTTCATATGAACGCACGAGCGTACGGGAAAAATAGGATGATCGGCACCAAAATCCAAGCTGTTACATGTTTCTTTGAATCGACCCTTATCTGTGTCTTTTGTGCCTATCATTATATTCTATTTTATTACCATGTATATCTGTATTTGTCAATCCCAGAACTGTCATTGACCCTGTATATATTAAATATCATCATTTATAAATTCATATTGCTTTAACTATTCTATGTTAAATTTGTGCCGATACTACATTTAGTTATTCTATTTTAAGGAACCATTTTGCATTTTCCACAAAATATTGTCTTTCAGGCAATATATGGGCTCTTCATGCTGCAGCAAACTCTAGGGTGTGTCTTTCAGGCAACATATGGTGGGTCGATTCAAAGAAACATGTAACAGCTTTGATTTTGGTGCCGATCATCCTATTTTTCCCGAACGCTCGTGCGCTCGTATGAACTTGCGAGTGATTCTATAAGCTAATACGTTTCTATCCTAAAATTTACGTCCGTTCGTATGGCAGTTCGCGAATCAGACCTATGTCAGTTTCCATCCTGAATTTTCCGTTTCATTTCTCAGGTTGCAACATTGGTTTTGCCCTTTTTCCTTTTTTGTCTGGACGTAAATCCTTCTGATCTTTCACTTGCGCACTACAAACTTACCTCATTAAAGTGCATTCTAAATATTTGTTTTTTTATTTTTCTTTATTTCATTCATTTTGTAGTAACCAACCATTAATGAATGCATTTGCATAAGTAAATCTTACTTTGTTTAATTTTTAGTTAACTTGCATTTTTTACTTGTGGATAGAGATGAGCGAACTTTTGAAAAATTCGATTCGACTGATTCGCCGAATTTTCCGACAAAAATCGTTTCGACCCGAATAAATTCGCGACGAATCGCTATTAAAAACGGCTATTTCTGAGCCTCCTAGAGCCTCAATAGGGTTGTAAACCATTCTGCCTTGCTGTAACACGCACAGGATGCGTGCTGGGTTAGTTAAATAATACTTTGAAGAAATATCACATGCAGATCAGAGGCATCGCTAATAGAATCGCAGAGTGGCACAATTGAATTCAAGAGAGTTGAAGTGGCATCACTATGAGGGGCAGGAGCCCAAACATTGCTTTAAAGAGACACTGGAGTTGGCAGCAGCAGGAGCCCAAAAATTGGATGAATCACACCCTGGAGTTGGCAGCAGCAGCAGGAGCCCAAACATTACTTTAAAGAGACACTGGGGTTGGCTTCAGGAGCCCAAAAATTGGATGAATCACACCCTGGAGTTGGCAGCAGCAGCAGGAGCCCAAATATACACTGGAGTTGGCTTCAGGAGCCCAAAAATTGGATGAATCACATCCTGGTGTTGGCAGAAGTTGGCAGCAGCAGCAGCAGGAGCCCAAATATTACTTCAAAGAGACCCTGGGGTTGGCTTCAGGAGCCCAAAAATTGGATGAATCACACCCTGGAGTTGGCAGAAGTTGGCAGCAGCAGCAGCAGGAGCCCAAATATTACTTCAAAGAGACCCTGGGGTTGGCTTCAGGAGCCCAAAAATTGGATGAATCACACCCTGGAGTTGGCAGCAGCAGCAGCAGGAGCCCAAATATACACTGGAGTTGGCTTCAGGAGCCCAAAAATTGGATGAATCACACCCTGGAGTTGGCAGCAGCAGCAGCAGGAGCCCAAATATACACTGGAGTTGGCTTCAGGAGCCCAAAAATTGGATGAATCACACCCTGGAGTTGGCAGCAGCAGCAGCAGGAGCCCAAATATACACTGGAGTTGGCTTCAGGAGCCCAAAAATTGGATGAATCACACCCTGGAGTTGGCAGCAGCAGCAGGAGCAGCAGGAGCCCAAACATTACTTTAAAGAGACCCTGGGGTTGGCTTCAGGAGCCCAACAATTGGATGAATCACACCCTGGAGTTGGCAGCAGCAGCAGCAGGAGCCCAAATATACACTGGAGTTGGCTTCAGGAGCCCAAAAATTGGATGAATCACACCCTGGAGTTGGCAGAAGTTGGCAGCAGCAGCAGCAGGAGCCCAAATATTACTTTAAAGAGACCCTGGGGTTGGCTTCAGGAGCCCAAAAATTGGATGAATCACACCCTGGAGTTGGCAGCAGCAGCAGCAGGAGCCCAAATATACACTGGAGTTGGCTTCAGGAGCCCAAAAATTGGATGAATCACACCCTGGAGTTGGCAGCAGCAGCAGCAGGAGCCCAAATATACACTGGAGTTGGCTTCAGGAGCCCAAAAATTGGATGAATCACACCCTGGAGTTGGCAGCAGCAGCAGCAGGAGCCCAAATATTACTTTAAAGAGACACTGGGGTTGGCTTCAGGAGCCCAAAAATTGGATGACTCACACCCTGGAGTTGGCAGAAGTTGGCAGCAGCAGCAGCAGGAGCCCAAATATTACTTTAAAGAGACCCTGGGGTTGGCTTCAGGAGCCCAAAAATTGGATGAATCACACCCTGGAGTTGGCAGCAGCAGCAGCAGGAGCCCAAATATACACTGGAGTTGGCTTCAGGAGCCCAAAAATTGGATGAATCACACCCTGGAGTTGGCAGCAGCAGCAGCAGGAGCCCAAACATTACTTTAAAGAGGCACTGGGGTTGGCTTCAGGAGCCCAAAAATTGGATGAATCACACCCTGGAGTTGGCAGCAGCAGCAGCAGGAGCCCAAATATTACTTTAAAGAGACACTGGGGTTGGCTTCAGGAGCCCAAAAATTGGATGAATCACACCCTGGAGTTGGCAGAAGTTGGCAGCAGCAGCAGCAGGAGCCCCAACATTACTTTAAAGAGACACTGGGGTTGGCTTCAGGAGCCCAAAAATTGGATGAATCACACCCTGGAGTTGGCGGCAGCAGCAGCAGCAGGAGCCCAAACATTACTTTAAAGAGACTCTGGGGTTGGCTTCAGGAGCCCAAAAATTGGATGAATCACACCCTGGAGTTGGCAGAAGTTGGCAGCAGCAGCAGCAGGAGCCCAAATATTACTTTAAAGAGACCCTGGGGTTGGCCTCAGGAGCCCAAAAATTGGATGAATCACACCCTGGAGTTGGCAGCAGCAGGAGCCCACATATTACTTTAAAGAGACCCTGGGGTTGGCCTCAGGAGCCCAAAAATTGGATGAATCACACCCTGGAGTTGCAAGCAGCAGCAGGAGCCCAAACATTACTTTAAACAGACCCTGGGGTTGGCTTCAGGAGCCCAAAAATTGGATGAATCACACCCTGGAGTTGGCAGAAGTTGGCAGCAGCAGCAGCAGGAGCCCAAATATTACTTTAAAGAGACCCTGGGGTTGGCCTCAGGAGCCCAAAAATTGGATGAATCACACCCTGGAGTTGGCAGCAGCAGCAGCAGCAGCAGCAGGAGCCCAAACATTACTTTAAAGAGACACTGGGGTTGGCTTCAGGAGCCCAAAAATTGGATGAATCACACCCTGGAGTTGGCAGAAGTTGGCAGCAGCAGCAGCAGGAGCCCAAATATTACTTTAAAGAGACCCTGGGGTTGGCCTCAGGAGCCCAAAAATTGGATGAATCACACCCTGGAGTTGCAAGCAGCAGCAGGAGCCCAAACATTACTTTAAACAGACCCTGGGGTTGGCTTCAGGAGCCCAAAAATTGGATGAATCACACCCTGGAGTTGGCAGAAGTTGGCAGCAGCAGCAGCAGCAGCAGCAGCAGGAGCCCAAATATTACTTTAAAGAGACCCTGGGGTTGGCCTCAGGAGCCCAAAAATTGGATGAATCACACCCTGGAGTTGGCGGCAGCAGCAGCAGGAGCCCAAACATTACTTTAAAGAGACCCTGGGGTTGGCCTCAGGAGCCCAAAAATTGGATGAATCACACCCTGGAGTTGGCAGCAGCAGCAGCAGCAGCAGGAGCCCAAACATTACTTTAAAGAGACACTGGGGTTGGCCTCAGGAGCCCAAAAATTGGATGAATCACACCCTGGAGTTGCAAGCAGCAGCAGGAGCCCAAACATTACTTTAAACAGACCCTGGGGTTGGCTTCAGGAGCCCAAAAATTGGATGAATCACACCCTGGAGTTGGCAGAAGTTGGCAGCAGCAGCAGCAGGAGCCCAAACATTACTTTAAAGAGACTCTGGGGTTGGCCTCAGGAGCCCAAAAATTGGATGAATCACACCCTGGAGTTGGCAGCAGCAGCAGCAGCAGCAGCAGGAGCCCAAACATTACTTTAAAGAGACACTGGGGTTGGCCTCAGGAGCCCAAAAATTGGATGAATCACACCCTGGAGTTGCAAGCAGCAGCAGGAGCCCAAACATTACTTTAAACAGACCCTGGGGTTGGCTTCAGGAGCCCAAAAATTGGATGAATCACACCCTGGAGTTGGCAGAAGTTGGCAGCAGCAGCAGCAGCAGGAGCCCAAATATTACTTTAAAGAGACCCTGGGGTTGGCCTCAGGAGCCCAAAAATTGGATGAATCACACCCTGGAGTTGGCGGCAGCAGCAGCAGCAGCAGGAGCCCAAACATTACTTTAAAGAGACCCTGGGGTTGGCCTCAGGAGCCCAAAAATTGGATGAATCACACCCTGGAGTTGGCAGCAGCAGCAGCAGCAGCAGGAGCCCAAACATTACTTTAAAGAGACACTGGGGTTGGCCTCAGGAGCCCAAAAATTGGATGAATCACACCCTGGAGTTGCAAGCAGCAGCAGGAGCCCAAACATTACTTTAAACAGACCCTGGGGTTGGCTTCAGGAGCCCAAAAATTGGATGAATCACACCCTGGAGTTGGCAGAAGTTGGCAGCAGCAGCAGCAGCAGCAGGAGCCCAAACATTACTTTAAAGAGACTCTGGGGTTGGCCTCAGGAGCCCAAAAATTGGATGAATCACACCCTGGAGTTGGCAGCAGCAGCAGCAGCAGCAGCAGGAGCCCAAACATTACTTTAAAGAGACACTGGGGTTGGCCTCAGGAGCCCAAAAATTGGATGAATCACACCCTGGAGTTGCAAGCAGCAGCAGGAGCCCAAACATTACTTTAAACAGACCCTGGGGTTGGCTTCAGGAGCCCAAAAATTGGATGAATCACACCCTGGAGTTGGCAGAAGTTGGCAGCAGCAGCAGCAGCAGGAGCCCAAATATTACTTTAAAGAGACCCTGGGGTTGGCCTCAGGAGCCCAAAAATTGGATGAATCACACCCTGGAGTTGGCGGCAGCAGCAGCAGCAGCAGGAGCCCAAACATTACTTTAAAGAGACCCTGGGGTTGGCCTCAGGAGCCCAAAAATTGGATGAATCACACCCTGGAGTTGGCAGCAGCAGCAGGAGCCCAAACATTAATTTAAAGAGACACTGGGGTTGGCCTCAGGAGCCCAAAAATTGGATGAATCACACCCTGGAGTTGCAAGCAGCAGCAGGAGCCCAAACATTACTTTAAACAGACCCTGGGGTTGGCTTCAGGAGCCCAAAAATTGGATGAATCACACCCTGGAGTTGGCAGAAGTTGGCAGCAGCAGCAGCAGCAGCAGGAGCCCAAACATTACTTTAAAGAGACTCTGGGGTTGGCTTCAGGAGCCCAAAAATTGGATGAATCACACCCTGGAGTTTGCAGAAGTTGGCAGCAGCAGCAGCAGGAGCCCAAATATACACTGGAGTTGGCTTCAGGAGCCCAAAAATTGGATGAATCACACCCTGGAGTTGGCAGGAGTTGACAGTAGCAGCAGCAGCAGGAGCCCAAATATTACTTTAAAGAGACACTGGGGTTGGCTTCAGGAGCCCAACAATTGGATGAATCACACCCTGGAGTTGGCAGAAGTTGGCAGCAGCAGCAGCAGGAGCCCAAAAAATGGCCTAAAGACATAAATATGTTTTGCACCATTTGCAAAGTGTAAAACGTGGCACCATGCTGAATCTAGTCGCATGCATCAGGCATTGGTGGGTGGAAATCCTGGCTGATCCATCCCTGATTCATTTTGACAAAGGTGAGTCTCTCCACATTTTTAGTTGACAGACGAGTTCTCCTCGCCGTAACTATGGCCCCCGCCGCACTAAACACCCGCTCAGATGGCACGCTACTTGCCGGGCAGGACAGCTTTTCCAGGGCAAACTCTGCTAGTTGCGGCCACAAATCAAGTTTGGCTGCCCAGAAGTCCAGCGGATCCTCAAGGTGTGTTGGCATGGTCATGTCAAAGTATGACATGACCTGCTGGTTGAGGTCCTGCTCCAGGTCTTCCTGCTGCTCATGAGTAGCCTCACTATGCGGGTGTAGAAAGCTACTCATTAGCGACTGAAGACTGAGGCTGCTGCTGCTGATGGAGCTGCTGCTGCTGCTCCTGCCAACCCCCCCAGCGGCCATGGCAGTGGAAGGTGAGCGCAGAGGTCCCCTCGAGTCAGACCTGCGAGAGTATGGACCATGGCGCAGATAGGCATCGGCCAACTGCCTACGTAGAATGTCTTTGTAGTAGTTGAGTTTGTCCTCCCTCTCGGTGGGTTTAAAAAATGCCCCCATTTTGTGCCGGAAGCGAGGGTCCAATAAGGTGGACAGCCAGAAGTCATCCCGCCGACAGATGGAAACAATTCTGGGGTCACTACGCAAGCACGTGAGCATGCTTCGTGCCATTTGCGCAAGTGACTCGGATGGACTACCTGTCTCCATCTCCACTGCATACTGCCACGGTGTGCCCGGGTCCTCTGTCTCGCCTTCCTCAAAAACCTCTAGCTCCTCTGGCTGCTCCTACTCCTCCTCTCCTGTCCGCTGACTAGATAAACCAGCCATTTCGCCAAGCCTAAACTGTGTTTCGCTGGGCAACTCCTCCTCCTCCTCTTCCTCCTCCTCCTCCAGTTCAGCTCCAACGGGGTTCATGTGGCCGTAAGATGTAAACGCCATGTCTCCAGTGCCCTGACCAGCCATGGTTTCCAACATGTGCTGTAGTACATGAAGCAGTGGAATCACGTCGTTCATCCTGTAATCCTGCCGACTGACAAATAAAGTGGCTTCCTCAAAGGGCCTGAGCAAACGGCAGGTGTCACGTATGAGCTGCCACTGGTTGACATTGAAGTTACACAGGGGAGTCCCCCTATCTGCTTGGATCATCAGGAAATCCGTGATGGCTTTTCTCTGTTCATATAATAGGTCCAACATGTGAAGGGTGGAATTCCAACGGGTGGAAACATCGCAAATCAGACTATGTTGGGGGATACCATTCTGACGCTGTAGCTCAAGAAGGGTGTGTTTGGCGGTGTAGGAGTGGCTGAAGTGCATGCAAAGTTTCCTTGAAGTTGTTAGGATGTCTTGCAGATGGGGGGAACACTTCAGAAACCGCTTGACAACCAGATTGAAGACGTGAGCCATGCAGGGGGCATGGGTCAGGCTTCCTTGGCGCAGCACAGACAAAATGTTCTTCCCATTGTCGGTAACCATGATTCCCATTTTAAGTTTTCTCGGAGTAAGCCATGTTTGGATTTCCTGATGAATACATTTAAGCAGTTCCTCCCCTGTGTGACTCCGTTCGCCAAGACAAACCATGTGAAGCACTGCGTGACACCTCCGTGCCCTGCACACATGGTAGACTGGAGGGGCACTGAGACTTGAGCCTACAGTGGAGGGTGAGGAGATGGCGGAGGATGAGGAGGCCGAGTCGCACGGTGTCACAGGCCCAATGGGCAGAGAGCGCGGAGGCCGAAGCGGCGTGACCTGTCCAAGTTGCTGCTGCTGCTGCAAAGGGACCACATTCACCCAGTGGGCCGTAAACAACATGTACTGACCCTGACCGTAGTTACAGCTCCAGATGTTGGCGCTGCCATGTATTTTGCTACACACCGACAGGCTCAAGGACTGGCCCACCTTCTGTTCAACAAAAGTGTGCAGCGCTGGTACTGCCTTCTTGGCAAAGAAATGACGGCTTGGGACTCTCCACCTCGGCTCGGCACAAGCCATCAGTTCTCTGAAAGGTGCAGATTCCACCACCTGAAAAGGGAGCGACTGCAGCACCAGCAACTTGGACAGGAGCACATTCAGCTTCTGCGCCGTAGGATGAGTGGGCGTATACTGCTGTCTCTTGGACATGGCTTCGCTGATGGATTGCTGGCGGGATGCATGACTTGGAGGAGGAGGAGCAGGAGCGACAGAGGATGGGTATGACGCACAGCTGCCTTCGGCTGAGGTGCTGGAGCCTTGGCTGGCAGAAATTGGGAGCTCACTTGGTGAGGAAGCAGACTGGACCACCCCTTGGGAGCCTCGGTTCTCCCAGGTCGCTTTATGGTGACGCATCATATGTTGACGCAGGGCCGTGGTGCCAACATTTGGACCCTGGCCACGCTTCACCTTTTGCCTACATATCTTGCATGTGGCCATGTTACCCTCCTGCGGATGCCTCAGGAAAAACTGCCACACTGCCGAGTAGCTACTTTTCCCACCCCCTGGCCTCACTGATTCACTGCTGCTGTTGCCAACTCCAGGAACCCCTGCTCCACTACCTCCTGATAAGGTAGACTGCCGCACAGCAGGTGCTCTACCCCGGCCCCGGCCCCGGAATTGTGCCCCCATGCTGACTGCTACCACCTTGCTGCCTCAGCTGTTGACTCCGGGGCAACCTGCGCCCCTCTTCTCCTGATGATGACGATGAAGCCCCTTCCTCACCCGGCTCCCAAGTGCGATCGGCTTCATCGTCATCATCATCATCACCGAGTTGTGGCTGTACGTCACTGATGTTCGTGGATTCGTCAACAGTGTCTGGCGCAGGAGCTGGAACGCTCGCAGCACCCACGACACTGTCCACATCACTATTTGTCTGCCTAGCTAAAGAAGCCACCTCCATTTCTTGGCTGGGCAGTAGCTGCTGACTGTCCTCCTGTATCTGATCGTCCTCCTCACTAAAGAGTGGAGCTGAACCCAAAGCATAGGATACGTCGCAGGGGGAGGGAACGGCGTAGGACAGAGGCAATGGGAGGACAGGGACTGCTCTTGGGGCATGCCAACTCAGGGTTGTGTCAGAGGAACCTACCGACCCTAGACTGGGGGTCTCAGACGTAAGTTGTGATGATGTTGTTGATGAGCGCGTCAACCAATCTACCACGGCAGATGCGTTACTGGTGGAGACCCGACCGCTAGCAGATACTGGCAGATTAGGTCTCTCAGCGTGACTCCTGCTGCTACTGGCCCCCAGTCTGATGCGAGCTCTGCCTGCGGAATCTTGGCCTCTGCCACTCCTCTTTTCACTTCCGAGCACTTGTCTGCCCGACATAGTCTAACTGGCGTGGTAGTAGGTGATATTTTAAGATCCCCCGGGCAGCGGTGGGTCTATATGAAACAGAATATAATGCACACCAAAAGTGAGCAGTAACACTCAGCCTCCAACAGGCCTGCTTAGTGTAAATAAGAGAGCTGCTTAGTGTAAATAAAGAGGGGTATGCTATGTTACAGAATGGGATACACCTGGCAGGCAGCAGTAAGCCTATGCCCAGCAAAAGTGTCTTTATCAGGGCTAATTTCAATTATAATAAGTGCAAATGGTTATATGGTCTTAAACAGAGGCTGCTGTAGTCACAGAATGGGATGCCCTGGCAGGGTCCAGAAGTACTATGCCGAGCAAAAGTGTCTTTATCAGGCTAATTTAAAATATAATAAGAGCAAATGGTTATATGGTCTTAAACAGAGGCTGCTGTAGTCACAGAATGGGATGCCCTGGCAGGGTCCAGAAGTACTATGCCCAGCAAAAGTGTCTTTATCAGGCCTAATTTCAATTATAATAAGTGCAAATGGTTATATGGTCTTAAACAGAGGCTGCTGTAGTCACAGAATGGGATGCCCTGGCAGGGTCCAGAAGTACTATGCCGAGCAAAAGTGTCTTTATCAGGCTAATTTCAAATATAATAAGAGCAAATGGTTATATGGTCTTAAACAGAGGCTGCTGTAGTCACAGAATGGGATGCCCTGGCAGGGTCCAGAAGTACTATGCCCAGCAAAAGTGTCTTTATCAGGCTAATTTCAAATATAATAAGAGCAAATGGTTATATGGTCTTAAACAGAGGCTGCTGTAGTCACAGAATGGGATGCCCTGGCAGGGTCCAGAAGTACTATGCCCAGCAAAAGTGTCTTTATCAGGCTAATTTCAAATATAATAAGAGCAAATGGTTATATGGTCTTAAACAGAGGCTGCTGTAGTCACAGAATGGGATGCCCTGGCAGGGTCCAGAAGTACTATGCCGAGCAAAAGTGTCTTTATCAGGCTAATTTCAAATATAATAAGAGCAAATGGTTATATGGTCTTAAACAGAGGCTGCTGTAGTCACAGAATGGGATGCCCTGGCAGGGTCCAGAAGTACTATGCCCAGCAAAAGTGTCTTTATCAGGCTAATTTCAAATATAATAAGAGCAAATGGTTATATGGTCTTAAACAGAGGCTGCTGTAGTCACAGAATGGGATGCCCTGGCAGGGTCCAGAAGTACTATGCCCAGCAAAAGTGTCTTTATCAGGCTAATTTCAAATATAATAAGAGCAAATGGTTATATGGTCTTAAACAGAGGCTGCTGTAGTCACAGAATGGGATGCCCTGGCAGGGTCCAGAAGTACTATGCCGAGCAAAAGTGTCTTTATCAGGCTAATTTCAAATATAATAAGAGCAAATGGTTATATGGTCTTAAACAGAGGCTGCTGTAGTCACAGAATGGGATGCCCTGGCAGGGTCCAGAAGTACTATGCCCAGCAAAAGTGTCTTTATCAGGCTAATTTCAAATATAATAAGAGCAAATGGTTATATGGTCTTAAACAGAGGCTGCTGTAGTCACAGAATGGGATGCCCTGGCAGGGTCCAGAAGTACTATGCCCAGCAAAAGTGTCTTTATCAGGCCTAATTTCAATTATAATAAGTGCAAATGGTTATATGGTCTTAAACAGAGGCTGCTGTAGTCACAGAATGGGATGCCCTGGCAGGGTCCAGAAGTACTATGCCGAGCAAAAGTGTCTTTATCAGGCTAATTTCAAATATAATAAGAGCAAATGGTTATATGGTCTTAAACAGAGGCTGCTGTAGTCACAGAATGGGATGCCCTGGCAGGGTCCAGAAGTACTATGCCGAGCAAAAGTGTCTTTATCAGGCTAATTTCAAATATAATAAGAGCAAATGGTTATATGGTCTTAAACAGAGGCTGCTGTAGTCACAGAATGGGATGCCCTGGCAGGGTCCAGAAGTACTATGCCCAGCAAAAGTGTCTTTATCAGGCTAATTTCAAATATAATAAGAGCAAATGGTTATATGGTCTTAAACAGAGGCTGCTGTAGTCACAGAATGGGATGCCCTGGCAGGGTCCAGAAGTACTATGCCGAGCAAAAGTGTCTTTATCAGGCTAATTTCAAATATAATAAGAGCAAATGGTTATATGGTCTTAAACAGAGGCTGCTGTAGTCACAGAATGGGATGCCCTGGCAGGGTCCAGAAGTACTATGCCAAGCAAAAGTGTCTTTATCAGGCTAATTTCAAATATAATAAGAGCAAATGGTTATATGGTCTTAAACAGAGGCTGCTGTAGTCACAGAATGGGATGCCCTGGCAGGGTCCAGAAGTACTATGCCGAGCAAAAGTGTCTTTATCAGGCTAATTTCAAATATAATAAGAGCAAATGGTTATATGGTCTTAAACAGAGGCTGCTGTAGTCACAGAATGGGATGCCCTGGCAGGGTCCAGAAGTACTATGCCCAGCAAAAGTGTCTTTATCAGGCTAATTTCAAATATAATAAGAGCAAATTGTTATATGGTCTTAAACAGAAGCTGCTGTAGTCACAGAATGGGATGCCCTGGCAGGGTCCAGAAGTACTATGCCCAGCAAAAGTGTCTTTATCAGGCTAATTTCAAATATAATAAGAGCAAATGGTTATATGGTCTTAAACAGAGGCTGCTGTAGTCACAGAATGGGATGCCCTGGCAGGGTCCAGAAGTACTATGCCCAGCAAAAGTGTCTTTATCAGGCTAATTTCAAATATAATAAGAGCAAATGGTTATATGGTCTTAAACAGAGGCTGCTGTAGTCACAGAATGGGATGCCCTGGCAGGGTCCAGAAGTACTATGCCCAGCAAAAGTGTCTTTATCAGGCTAATTTCAAATATAATAAGAGCAAATGGTTATATGGTCTTAAACAGAGGCTGCTGTAGTCACAGAATGGGATGCCCTGGCAGGGTCCAGAAGTACTATGCCCAGCAAAAGTGTCTTTATCAGGCTAATTTCAAATATAATAAGAGCAAATGGTTATATGGTCTTAAACAGAGGCTGCTGTAGTCACAGAATGGGATGCCCTGGCAGGGTCCAGAAGTACTATGCCGAGCAAAAGTGTCTTTATCAGGCCTAATTTCAATTATAATAAGTGCAAATGGTTATATGGTCTTAAACAGAGGCTGCTGTAGTCACAGAATGGGATGCCCTGGCAGGGTCCAGAAGTACTATGCCGAGCAAAAGTGTCTTTATCAGGCTAATTTAAAATATAATAAGAGCAAATGGTTATATGGTCTTAAACAGAGGCTGCTGTAGTCACAGAATGGGATGCCCTGGCAGGGTCCAGAAGTACTATGCCCAGCAAAAGTGTCTTTATCAGGCTAATTTCAAATATAATAAGAGCAAATGGTTATATGGTCTTAAACAGAGGCTGCTGTAGTCACAGAATGGGATGCCCTGGCAGGGTCCAGAAGTACTATGCCCAGCAAAAGTGTCTTTATCAGGCTAATTTCAAATATAATAAGAGCAAATGGTTATATGGTCTTAAACAGAGGCTGCTGTAGTCACAGAATGGGATGCCCTGGCAGGGTCCAGAAGTACTATGCCGAGCAAAAGTGTCTTTATCAGGCTAATTTCAAATATAATAAGAGCAAATGGTTATATGGTCTTAAACAGAGGCTTCTGTAGTCACAGAATGGGATGCCCTGGCAGGGTCCAGAAGTACTATGCCGAGCAAAAGTGTCTTTATCAGGCCTAATTTCAATTATAATAAGTGCAAATGGTTATATGGTCTTAAACAGAGGCTGCTGTAGTCACAGAATGGGATGCCCTGGCAGGGTCCAGAAGTACTATGCCGAGCAAAAGTGTCTTTATCAGGCTAATTTCAAATATAATAAGAGCAAATGGTTATATGGTCTTAAACAGAGGCTGCTGTAGTAACAGAATGGGATGCCCTGGCAGGGTCCAGAAGTACTATGCCCAGCAAAAGTGTCTTTATCAGGCTAATTTCAAATATAATAAGAGCAAATGGTTATATGGTCTTAAACAGAGGCTGCTGTAGTCACAGAATGGGATGCCCTGGCAGGGTCCAGAAGTACTATGCCGAGCAAAAGTGTCTTTATCAGGCTAATTTCAAATATAATAAGAGCAAATGGTTATATGGTCTTAAACAGAGGCTGCTGTAGTCACAGAATGGGATGCCCTGGCAGGGTCCAGAAGTACTATGCCGAGCAAAAGTGTCTTTATCAGGCTAATTTCAAATATAATAAGAGCAAATGGTTATATGGTCTTAAACAGAGGCTGCTGTAGTCACAGAATGGGATGCCCTGGCAGGGTCCAGAAGTACTATGCCGAGCAAAAGTGTCTTTATCAGGCCTAATTTCAATTATAATAAGTGCAAATGGTTATATGGTCTTAAACAGAGGCTGCTGTAGTCACAGAATGGGATGCCCTGGCAGGGTCCAGAAGTACTATGCCGAGCAAAAGTGTCTTTATCAGGCTAATTTCAAATATAATAAGAGCAAATGGTTATATGGTCTTAAACAGAGGCTGCTGTAGTCACAGAATGGGATGCCCTGGCAGGGTCCAGAAGTACTATGCCCAGCAAAAGTGTCTTTATCAGGCTAATTTCAAATATAATAAGAGCAAATGGTTCTATGGTCTTAAACAGAGGCTGCTGTAGTCACAGAATGGGATGCCCTGGCAGGGTCCAGAAGTACTATGCCCAGCAAAAGTGTCTTTATCAGGCTAATTTCAAATATAATAAGAGCAAATGGTTATATGGTCTTAAACAGAGGCTGCTGTAGTCACAGAATGGGATGCCCTGGCAGGGTCCAGAAGTACTATGCCGAGCAAAAGTGTCTTTATCAGGCTAATTTCAAATATAATAAGAGCAAATGGTTATATGGTCTTAAACAGAGGCTGCTGTAGTCACAGAATGGGATGCCCTGGCAGGGTCCAGAAGTACTATGCCCAGCAAAAGTGTCTTTATCAGGCTAATTTCAAATATAATAAGAGCAAATGGTTATATGGTCTTAAACAGAGGCTGCTGTAGTCACAGAATGGGATGCCCTGGCAGGGTCCAGAAGTACTATGCCCAGCAAAAGTGTCTTTATCAGGCCTAATTTCAATTATAATAAGTGCAAATGGTTATATGGTCTTAAACAGAGGCTGCTGTAGTCACAGAATGGGATGCCCTGGCAGGGTCCAGAAGTACTATGCCGAGTAAAAGTGTCTTTATCAGGCTAATTTCAAATATAATAAGAGCAAATGGTTATATGGTCTTAAACAGAGGCTGCTGTAGTCACAGAATGGGATGCCCTGGCAGGGTCCAGAAGTACTATGCCGAGCAAAAGTGTCTTTATCAGGCTAATTTCAAATATAATAAGAGCAAATGGTTATATGGTCTTAAACAGAGGCTGCTGTAGTCACAGAATGGGATGCCCTGGCAGGGTCCAGAAGTACTATGCCCAGCAAAAGTGTCTTTATCAGGCTAATTTCAAATATAATAAGAGCAAATGGTTATATGGTCTTAAACAGAGGCTGCTGTAGTCACAGAATGGGATGCCCTGGCAGGGTCCAGAAGTACTATGCCGAGCAAAAGTGTCTTTATCAGGCTAATTTCAAATATAATAAGAGCAAATGGTTATATGGTCTTAAACAGAGGCTGCTGTAGTCACAGAATGGGATGCCCTGGCAGGGTCCAGAAGTACTATGCCGAGCAAAAGTGTCTTTATCAGGCTAATTTCAAATATAATAAGAGCAAATGGTTATATGGTCTTAAACAGAGGCTGCTGTAGTCACAGAATGGGATGCCCTGGCAGGGTCCAGAAGTACTATGCCGAGCAAAAGTGTCTTTATCAGGCTAATTTCAAATATAATAAGAGCAAATGGTTATATGGTCTTAAACAGAGGCTGCTGTAGTCACAGAATGGGATGCCCTGGCAGGGTCCAGAAGTACTATGCCCAGCAAAAGTGTCTTTATCAGGCCTAATTTCAATTATAATAAGTGCAAATGGTTATATGGTCTTAAACAGAGGCTGCTGTAGTCACAGAATGGGATGCCCTGGCAGGGTCCAGAAGTACTATGCCGAGCAAAAGTGTCTTTATCAGGCTAATTTCAAATATAATAAGAGCAAATGGTTATATGGTCTTAAACAGAGGCTGCTGTAGTCACAGAATGGGATGCCCTGGCAGGGTCCAGAAGTACTATGCCGAGCAAAAGTGTCTTTATCAGGCTAATTTCAAATATAATAAGAGCAAATGGTTATATGGTCTTAAACAGAGGCTGCTGTAGTCACAGAATGGGATGCACTGGCAGGGTCCAGAAGTACTATGCCGAGCAAAAGTGTCTTTATCAGGCTAATTTCAAATATAATAAGAGCAAATGGTTATATGGTCTTAAACAAAGGCTGCTGTAGTCACAGAATGGGATGCCCTGGCAGGGCCCAGAAGTACTATGCCCAGCAAAAGTGTCTTTATCAGGCTAATTTCAAATATAATAAGAGCAAATGGTTATATGGTCTTAAACAGAGGCTGCTGTAGTCACAGAATGGGATGCCCTGGCAGGGTCCAGAAGTACTATGCCCAGCAAAAGTGTCTTTATCAGGCTAATTTCAAATATAATAAGAGCAAATGGTTATATGGTCTTAAACAGAGGCTGCTGTAGTCACAGAATGGGATGCCCTGGCAGGGTCCAGAAGTACTATGCCCAGCAAAAGTGTCTTTATCAGGCCTAATTTCAATTATAATAAGTGCAAATGGTTATATGGTCTTAAACAGAGGCTGCTGTAGTCACAGAATGGGATGCCCTGGCAGGGTCCAGAAGTACTATGCCCAGCAAAAGTGTCTTTATCAGGCTAATTTCAAATATAATAAGAGCAAATGGTTATATGGTCTTAAACAGAGGCTGCTGTAGTCACAGAATGGGATGCCCTGGCAGGGTCCAGAAGTACTATGCAAAGCAAAAGTGTCTTTATCAGGCTAATTTCAAATATAATAAGAGCAAATGGTTATATGGTCTTAAACAGAGGCTGCTGTAGTCACAGAATGGGATGCCCTGGCAGGGTCCAGAAGTACTATGCCCAGCAAAAGTGTCTTTATCAGGCTAATTTCAAATATAACAAGAGCAAATGGTTATATGGTCTTAAACAGAGGCTGCTGTAGTCACAGAATGGGATGCCCTGGCAGGGTCCAGAAGTACTATGCCCAGCAAAAGTGTCTTTATCAGGCTAATTTCAAATATAATAAGAGCAAATGGTTATATGGTCTTAAACAGAGGCTGCTGTAGTCACAGAATGGGATGCCCTGGCAGGGTCCAGAAGTACTATGCCGAGCAAAAGTGTCTTTATCAGGCTAATTTCAAATATAATAAGAGCAAATGGTTATATGGTCTTAAACAGAGGCTGCTGTAGTCACAGAATGGGATGCCCTGGCAGGGTCCAGAAGTACTATGCCGAGCAAAAGTGTCTTTATCAGGCTAATTTCAAATATAATAAGAGCAAATGGTTATATGGTCTTAAACAGAGGCTGCTGTAGTCACAGAATGGGATGCCCTGGCAGGGTCCAGAAGTACTATGCCCAGCAAAAGTGTCTTTATCAGGCTAATTTCAAATATAATAAGAGCAAATGGTTATATGGTCTTAAACAGAGGCTGCTGTAGTCACAGAATGGGATGCCCTGGCAGGGTCCAGAAGTACTATGCCGAGCAAAAGTGTCTTTATCAGGCTAATTTCAAATATAATAAGAGCAAATGGTTATATGGTCTTAAACAGAGGCTGCTGTAGTCACAGAATGGGATGCCCTGGCAGGGTCCAGAAGTACTATGCCCAGCAAAAGTGTCTTTATCAGGCTAATTTCAAATATAATAAGAGCAAATGGTTATATGGTCTTAAACAGAGGCTGCTGTAGTCACAGAATGGGATGCCTCACAGCAGACTTAAGATCAGTTCAGTATATATGCACAGTTAGTTAGTATAAGCAGCCTGAAAACGCTAACAAAGCCTGTCAGGCTGGATGAAAAAAAAAAAAAAAAAACTCCCTGTGACAGGCTGACAGCTTCCGATTTTTCTACCTTTCCCTGTTTTTCGCTGACTTTCTGTCTGTCTCCTGTCTGTCTCCTGCCTGTCTCCAGCCTGTCCCTGTCTGTCCCTGTCTGTCTAACTGTCTCTCTCCCTGCCTACAGCAGCGTCCTGTCTCTCACGAATGCAATAGAGAAATGAGGCAGGAAAGCAAGATGGCCGGCCTTAAATACCGCTGTGACGTCACCGGGCTTGCTGGCTGCTGATAGGCTGCATGTGACTGTCCCAGCTTGCACTGGCGCGGGGTTGATGTCTGGACATGTCCCGTCCGCGATCTTAGAATGCCTGTAATGTAAATGAATGGATGTTAAAGGAAAACTTCGAGCGATCGAATCGCGGGGAAATTCGGATTCGATCCGAATCGAATTTTTCCTGAAATTCGGATCGAATCCGGGTTCGTCCGGATCGATTCGCTCATCCCTACTCATATGGGTTGATTCAAAGAAACATGTAACAGCTTGGATTTTGGTGCCGATCATCCTATTTTTCACGTCCGCTCGTGCGTTCGTATGAACTTGCGAGTGATTCAATAAGCAAATACGTTTCTATCCTAAAATATACGTCCGTTCGTATGGCAGTTCGGGAATCAGACCTATGTCAGTTTCCATCCTGATTTTTCCGTTTCATTTCTCAGGTTGCAACATTGGTTTTGCCCTTTTTCCTTTTTTGTCTGGACGTAAATCCTTCTGATCTTGCGGCTCCGCACTACAAACTTACCTCATTAAAGTGCATTCTAAATATTTGGTCTTTTATTTTTCTTTATTTCATTCATTTTGCAGTAACCAACCATTAATGAATGCATTTGCATAAGTAAATCTAACTTTGTTTAATTTTTACTTAACTTGCATTTTTTACTTGTGGATTTAATTTTTATATTTTGGCTACAAATGGTACAACTTTAAATTTTTGGTGTGGTTACCCACACCCTCTACATACAGATTGCTCTCAAATATTAAAAAACACCCAGCAACTTCTGCATGTTATGAGCCTAGAAACAGGCAAGATGGCGGCTCAGGTATTATCTGGCAGCCTGCAAACAGAAAGGGCCTTGTGACTGTGTTGCTCTGGATTCTTTGATTTCTGACCTTTCCGTGCCCCCAGCTCTGCTGTGTCTGTGCAAAATACAGCAGTAACCCACATCCTGCACTTTATCCCGCTCTCCTCTCCTCAGTAAGTGTGATGCATCTGACCAAAGATGTGCTTAAATAATTAAACAAAGCAAAGGTAAACAACTACACCAATAAATGCAATCTAAAAATATTATTCTAGTACATCAATTTAAAAATAAATAACAAAGGACATAAGTTTCTTTAATTAACGCAAATATATTGCCAAATAAAGGTTTACATGCAAAGGACTAATTAAGGTCCACATTAAAATGCTTTGATAAGGCATACATGAATCAGGTATGCATTGCAATACAATTTATGGGCTCGGCCATGCTGATATATGCAGTTCATTGCAGCTCAAGACGCGCAGACTCCTCCACATAGCCAAAAAACCTGTTCCAGAACAGCAATACGACTGCTAAAAGGTGTCGGCAGTGGCTTTCTTTTAAAACGTATTTAGAGGTTTGAAAACTGTTCTCTGAATCACACCGAAACACATCCAATTATCCTAAGTTTTACGTTTTCATCCTAAGTTTTAGGATTTGATCCTAAGTTTTACGTTTTGATCCTAAAATTTACGAACGAACTTGCGATGATCGTAAGAGCATATACGCATTCGAACGTAGGCTCGTGCGAGTCGTAAATGGCCAAAAAAACAGGAAAAAATGACTAACACCCACCCAAACTTACGATTCTCGATCCGAAATCAATTAACTTTTGCTCTTTGAATCGAGGGGATAGTTTTTGGTTTGGGTTGGGCAAATTCATTATTGTTTACTTAATAATGAAATGAAACATAGCAAAACCAACCAAATAAAAATAACCAAATAAAAAAATTAACAAATACAAAATTAGGAAAAATGTGTGGCTATTAAATTTGCCCGCACGGCTTGCCCAGACGCACTTGGCTGGCCCACATAGGCGTTGTCTGCCTCATCGGAGGGTGGAGAGGGTGGGCAATCCAGATATCGGGGGACCCTTTGCATAAGAGCTAAATTATGGAGCGCTGCACATGCCATTATGATGTCAATGACCTTTTTGGGGTCATACTGCAGGGAGCCCCCAGTGTGGTCCAAACATCGAAACCGGGTCTTGAGGAGTCCAAAGGCCCTCTCCACCACTGCCCTGGTCTTTTGATGTGCACGATTATAGGCCTCTTGTGCTGGAGTCTGTGGCCGGAGGACCGGAGTCATCAGCCACGGCAGTAGTGGATACCCCAAATCCCCTAAAAAATGTAACCAAAATAAAATAAAACAGTAAATCATACATTGCCACGCAACATTCCTACTCCAATAAAAATAAAAGAGGTATGTGACATTGTCACACAAACATGAGCATACATATTGCAGATGCAAAAACCAGAATTAAAAAAATGTGATAGATGGGGGTCCAAAGTAGGCAAATAATACTGTGGATGCTGGCCAATCAGGTAGACTGTTAGCAGCTATTGTTGCCTGTCTGTGCTGCAGAACAATGTTTTATGGGATAAGTTGACCTGACCCATTTTCAGTCTTGGCTTAGTCCAAAACCGGTGTAAGCCGGCCCCTGCACTTTATCCCGCTCACCTCTACTCTGTAAGTGAAATGCATGTAAGCAAAGATGGCGCAGACTCTCTGGTAAAGTCAATAACCGATTTTGATCTTAAATTGTTTTGAAGGCGGTTTCAGACTTTGCCTCGCATTACACTTATTAATTAAAACAATGCAGGCCAAACAATTTGGCAGCCTATGTAGTTTGTATAATGTAATGGTTCCAGTGGGGTTACACATGTTCACAAGGTGATGGGCAAGGCAGCGTTTAGGAAAGGTTAATACAACCAAAATCAAAGCCATACATATACAATCCAACTCGGTAATTTGAGCCAACTTACCAAGGAGCCATGCACCCGCAAATTCCCCTGACTCAAACCGCCGGAATAATCCTGATCTGCGCAGGATGTAGGCATCATGGGCTGAGCCAGGGTAGCCTGCCAGGACGCTCAGAAAACGCATGTCCTGGGCCACCACTGCTTGCACATTCAGCGAATGGCCCATTTTGCGATTTCTGTGTAAAAAGGAAACATAAACAACCAAAAAATAACGATTAGGAAACAAATCCAACGCACACTTCAAACAGCCTGAGTCAAAATGTAACAGGCAGACAAATAACACTAAACAACTACGTTACATTTAAGTGGGCAACAAAAGAAGATCAATGTTTGAGCCTTGACAAGGTTGAGTTACTAGTTCTATTTTAAGTACACTTACAAATGTTTTACTTTGAAATAACTAACTTTTTTAGTCCTGTAAAAATAAGGGCCATTGTTGCACATACACTCTTGGCAAGGAGGGAGCATTAGCAAGGAGGGAGTGATTGCAATGAGGGAACATGTAAAGCAGAGAGTATGAACCTAGAGGGACTAATCAAAAGGAGGGACTATTGGCAATGAGAGTGACTAAAAATGGAGACATTAGGCCCAAGGATGCATTTCAGAAAAGGAGGGACTATTGGCAATGAGAGTTACTAAAAATGGAGACATTAGGGCCAAGGATGCATTTCAGAAAAGGAGGGACTATTGGCACTGAGAGTTACTAAAAATGGAGACATTAGGCCCAAGGATGCATTTCAGAAAAGGAGGGACTATTGGCAATGAGAGTTACTAAAAATGGAGACATTAGGCCCAAGGATGCATTTCAGAAAAGGAGGGACTATTGGCAATGAGAGTTACTAAAAATGGAGACATTAGGCCCAAGGATGCATTTCAGAAAAGGAGGGACTATTGGCAATGAGAGTTACTAAAAATGGAGACATTAGGCCCAAGGATGCATTTCAGAAAAGGAGGGACTATTCCCAATGACGACCAAAAATAATGTGATTGGGCAAAGGAGGGACACACAAATATTTAGATACAATGGAAGCCCAAACTTGCCTGTATATATACTCGTCGCTTGACGGAGGGACCAGGGCAACGTGCGTGCAGTCAATTGCACCCATGATATTGGGCATGTCGGCGATGTTATAAAATGCCAGCTTAATGGCGTTTCTGGCTACCATATCCTCAGGGAAACAAATATATTGCCGAGTTATGGTAGCCATGCCTTCCAAAAATTTGGATAGCGCGCAGCTCAGCGTAGGCTGTGAGATCCCCACGGAGAGGGCACCCAGCCTCTTGAACGAGCCGTTCGCCAAAAATTGCAGGCAGCCAAGCATCTTGGTCATACCTGAAATTGCTTGCCCCTTCCTTGTGGTGCGGGCTAACCATGGCCGCAGCTCACTATACAGTTTATGGAGGGAAGCGCGATTAAGCCTGGTCAGCTCGAACAGCTCAACGTCATGCATGCAATTGATGTCCATGCGCCGCCGCCGGTGCAATCTGGTCTCTGCCCTCCGGACGATCTCAATGCCCATGAGTTGCAGATCCTCATGCTCCTCAAAGGCAGTAGCCTCGTCCATGGATGGCTCGCGCTCCCGTAGTCAAAAAGGTGCCGGGAATGTTTTTGCCCTGAAACGAATTTATGAGGTGTGGGACCATCGGCAATCAGCTCTCTGAATTAATCGCAAGCCCATTGCAATAACGGAAAATTTCTGAACGGACGAAACATTTCCGATTTGGTGGGAAAAAGCTCCCGAAGTAACGAAAATCTTCCGATTTTGGCACCATTATCGAAAGAGCATATACGCATGTTCTCGAACGTTCGTGCGAGTGAAAAATGTACGAAAAAAAGCAAAAAAATGACAAACACCCACCAAAACTTTCACAGACAGCTACGGAAGTCCGGACGAATGTGTCTCTGAATCGAGCCTATGGTCTTAAACAGAGGCTGCTGTAGTCACAGAATGGGATGCCCCAAAAAAGAAGTGGACCTGGCAGGGTCGAGAAGTGCTATGCCCAGCAAAAGTGTCTTTATCAGGCTAATTTCAATTATAATAAGTGCAAATGGTTATATGGTTTTAAACAGAGGCTGCTGTAGTCACAGAATGGGATGCCCCAAAAAAGAAGTGGACCTGGCAGGGTCGAGAAGTGCTATGCCCAGCAAAAGTGTCTTTATCAGGCTAATTTCAATTATAATAAGTGCAAATGGTTATATGGTGTTAAACAGAGGCTGCTGTAGTCACAGAATGGGATGCCCCAAAAAAGAAGTGGACCTGGCAGGGTCCAGAAGTGCTATGCCCAGCAAAAGTGTCTTTATCAGGCTAATTTCAATTATAATAAGTGCAAATGGTTATATGGTCTTAAACAGAGGCTGCTGTAGTCACAGAATGGGATGCCTCACAGCAGACTTAAGATCAGTTCAGTATATATGCACAGTTAGTTAGTATAAGCAGCCTGAAAACGCTAACAAAGCCTGTCAGCCAGCTAGTAACACTCAGGCTGGATGAAAAAAAAAAAAAATCTCCCTGTGACAGCCTCCGATTTTTCTACCTTTCCCTGTTTTTCGCTGACTTTCTGTCTGTCTCCTGTCTGTCTCCTGCCTGTCTCCAGCCTGTCCCTGTCTGTCCCTGCCTGTCTAACTGCCTCTCTCCCTCAGCTACACAGCGTTCTGTCTCTCACGAATGCAATAGAGAAATGAGGAAGGAAAAGCAAGATGGCCGGCCTTAAATAGCGCTGTGACGTCACCGGGCTTGCTGGCTGCTGATAGGCTGCATGTGACTGTCCCAGCATACACTGCCCCAGCTTACATGTCTGGACATGTCCCGTCCGCCATCTTAGAATGCCTGTAAATGTAAATGAATGGATGTTAAAGGAAAACTTCGAGCGATCGAATCGCGGGGAAATTCGGATTCAATCCGAATCAAATTTTTCCTGAAATTCGGATCGAATTCGGGTTCGTCCGGATCGATTCGCTCATCCCTACTTGTGGATTTAATTTTAATATTTTGGCTTCAAATGGTACAACTTAAAATTTTTAGTGTGGTTACCCACACCCTCTACATACAGATTGCTCTCAAAAATTAAAAAACACCCAGCAACTTCTGCATGTTATGAGCCTAGAAACAGCCAAGATGGCGGGTCAGGTATTATCAGGCAGCCTGCAAACAGAAAGGGCCTTGTGACTGTGTTGCTCTGCATTCTTTGATTTCTGACCTTTCCGTGCCCCCAGCTCTGCTGTGTCTGTGCAAAATACAGCAGTAACCCACATCCTGCACTTTATCCCGCTCTCCTCTCCTCAGTAAGTGTGATGCATCTGACCAAAGATGTGCTAAAATAATTAAACAAAGCAAAGGTAAACAACTAAACCAATAAATTCAAATTAAAAATATTATTCTAGTAGATCAATTTAAAAATAAATAACAAAGGACATAAGTTTCTTTAATTAACGCAAATATATGGATGTATTGCAAAATAAAGGTTTACATGCAAAGGACTAATTAAGGTCCACATTAAAATGCTTTTATAAGGCATACATGAAATGTATTGAATCAGGTATGCATTGCCATACAATTTATGGCCTCGGCCATGCTGATACATGCAGTTCATTGGAGCTCAAGACGCGCAGACTCCTCCACATAGCCAAAAAACCTGTTCAAGAACAGCAATCCGACTGCTAAAAGGTGTCGGAAGTGGCTTTCTTTTAAAACATATTTAGAGGTTGGAAAACTGCTCTCTGAATCACACGTAAACACATCCGATTATCCTAAGTTTTAGGTTTTGATCCTAAGTTTTAGGTTTTGATCCTAAGTTTTAGGATTTGATCCTACAATTTAGGAACGAACTTCCGATGATCGTAAGAGCATATACGAAATCGTACGTAGGCTCGTGCGAGTCGGAAATGGCCAAAAAAACAGGAAAAAATGACAAACACCCACCCAAACTTAGGATTCTAGATCCGAAATCAATTAACTTTTGCTCTTTGAATCGAGGGGATGGTGTCCTTGTGCTGCTGCCAACTCCATTGTGTCTTTAAGGCAATACATGGGCTCCTCATGCTGCTGCCAACTCCAGTGTGTCTTTCATGCAATATAAGGTCTCCTTATGCAGCTGCCAAATGAAGGGAGTGTCTTTCAGGCGACATATAAGGGTTGATTCAAAGAAACATGTAACAGCTTTGATTTTGGTGCCGATCATCCTATTTTTCCCGTACGCTCGTGCGTTCGTATGAACTTGCGAGTGATTCTATAAGCAAATACGTTTCTATCCTAAAATGTACGTCCGTTCGTATGGCAGTTCGGGAATCAGACCTATGTCAGTTTCCATCCTGAATTTTCCGTTTCATTTCTCAGGTTGCAACATTGGTTTTGCCCTTTTTCCTTTTTTGTCTGGACGTAAATCCTTGTGATCTTGTGGCTGCGCACTACAAACTTACCTCATTAAAGTGCATTCTAAATATTTGGTCTTTTATTTTTCTTTATTTCATTCATTTTGTAGTAACCAACCATTAATGAATGCATTTGCATAAGTAAATCTTACTTTGTTTAATTTTTAGTTAACTTGCATTTTTTACTTGAGGATTTAATTTAAATATTTTCGCTTCAAATGGTACAACTTAAAATTTTGGGTGTGGTTACCCACACCCTCTACATACAGATTTGCTCTCAAAAATTAAAAAACACCCAGCAACTTCAGCATGTTATGAGCCTAGAAACAGCCAAGATGGCGGCTCAGGTATTCTCGGGCAGCCTGCAAACAGAAAGGGCCTTGTGACTGTGTTGCTCTGCATTCTTTGATTTCTGACCTTTCCGTGCCCCCAGCTCTGCTGTGTCTGTGCAAAATACAGCAGTAACCCACATCCTGCACTTTATCCCGCTCTCCTCAGTAAGTGTGATGCATCTGACCAAAGATGTGCTTAAATAATTAAATAAAGCAAAGGTAAACAACTACACCAATAAATTCAATCTAAAAATATTATTCTAGTACATCAATTTAAAAATAAATAACAAAGGACATAAGTTTCTTTAATTAACGCAAATATATTGCAAAATAAAGGTTGACATGCAAAGGACTAATTAAGGTCCACATTAAAATGCTTTTATAAGGCATACATGAATCAGGTATGCATTGCCATACAATTTATGGCCTTGGCCATGCTGATACATGCAGTTCATTGGAGCTCAAGACGCGCAGACTCCTCCACATAGCCAAAAAACCTGTTCAAGAACAGCAATCCGACTGCTAAAAGGTGTCGGCAGTGGCTTTGTTTTAAAACGTATTTAGAGGTTTGAAAACTGTTCTCTGAATCACACCTAAACACATCCGATTATCCTAAGTTTTACGTTTTGATCCTAAGTTTTAGGATTTGATCCTAAGTTTTACGTTTTGATCCTAAAATTTGGGAACGAACTTCCGATGATCGTAAGAGCATATACGCATTCGTATGTAGGCTCGTGCGAGTCGGAAATGGCCAAAAAACCAGGAAAAAATGACTAACACCCACCCAAACTTACGATTCTCGATCCGAAATCAATTAACTTTTGCTCTTTGAATCGAGGGGATAGTCCCCTTATGCTTCTACCAACTCCAGGATGTGTCTTTCAGTTAATGTATGTTCTCCTCATGCTGATGCCAACTCCAGTCTTCAAGGTGATTTATGTGCTTCTCATTCTGCTGCAAGCTCTAGTGTGTCTTTCCAGGAATATATGTGCTCCTCATGCTGCTGCCAGCTTCTGTGTAATTATCAGCTGATATATTGGCTTCTCATGCTGCTGCCAACTCCAGGGTGTGTCTTGCAGGTAAAATATGATTGCCTCATGCTGCTGCTGACCCCACTGTGTCATTCAGGTGATATATCTGCTTATCATGCTGCTGCCAACTCCAGTTTGTGTTTCAAGCAATATATGTACTCCTCATGCTGCTGTAAACCCCAGGGTGTGTCTTTTAGGGTATATATGGTCTTCTCATGCTACTGGCAACTACACAGTGTTTCTTACAGGAAATATATAGTCTCCTCATGCTACTGCCAAATGCAGGGTGTGTTTCAGGCAATTTATGGACTCCTCATGCTCCTGCTAACTATAGTGTGTCTTTCAGGCAATATATGGGCTCCACATGCTGATGCCAACTCCAGGGTGTGTCTTTCAGCCAATATGTCCTCTCCTCATGCTGCTGCCAACTCTATTGTGACTTGCAGGCGATAAATGGGCTCCTCATGTTGCTGCAAATCCAGGGTTTGTTTTTCAGGCAATATATGGGCTCCTCATGCTGTTGCAAATACTGGGGTGTGTCTTTCAGGCAACATATGGTCTCCTCATACTAATGCCAACTTCAGTGTGTCTTTTAGACAATATATGGGCTCCTCATGCTGCTGCCTACTCCATGGTGTGTTTTTCAGATAATATGTTGTCTCTTCATGCTGATGCCAACCCCAGTGTGTCTTTAATGCAATATATGGCCTCCTCATGCTTTTTCCCACTCCAAGTTGTGTCTTCCAGGCAATATATGGTCTCCTCATGCTGCTGCCAACCCCAGTGTCTCTTT
Organism: Gastrophryne carolinensis; assembly: GCA_027917425.1. Lineage (NCBI taxonomy): Eukaryota > Metazoa > Chordata > Amphibia > Anura > Microhylidae > Gastrophryne > Gastrophryne carolinensis. Next base: position 341,089,041 of record CM051237.1, on the reverse strand, counting down.
CATATAATATATGGGCACCTCGTTCTGCTGCCAACTCCAGGATTTTGCTTTCAGGCAATATATTACTCCTCATACTGCTGCTAACTCCAGTGTTTCTTTCAGGCAATATGTGTCAGGTCCCGTGGGACGCCCACCTTCCAATAAGTCTGCAACCCCCAATCTCCGCTGCTTTCTTCGCCTATAGACAAGCCCCCGTTTGCCGGGACGCAGGACACGCCTCACCGGACACGGTTGCCCCCAGGACTTGTTAGCACAAAGGATGCAGACTTATGCAGGGGAAGGCAATCGAACCAGGAACGAGACTGGGTAGGGTCAAACGGGCAAAGGTCATACACGGTAGATCAATCCAAGGAAGCACGGTACAGGAGGGTTGAGATAGAAGAATGGTCAGGTCAAGCCAAAGGTCACACCGGGGAATCAGAGATACGCAGTACAGAGGAGCAGGCAGGAATCGTGGTCAAAAAACAGGCAAAGGTCGGTCCAGGCAGCAATCAGGGATGGTCATACACGGCAAGATACGTAAGGAAAACAGACACCAATTCACACCCAGCAGCACGCTATCACGGGCAAGGATCAACTGCAGTAGGAACACCTTTATAGGAAGTGATGGAGCAAAGAGAGGGACATGATTGGTGCAACCAGGAACCTGAGGCTGATTGCCCCATTCAAACCAGAAGGCGTTCCACCTTAAGTGACCTTGGGCTCATTGGCCCAGAGCTAATTACCTCCGGCGGGCGCGCTGTGTGTAGCGCCGCCGGAGGGCATAAGTATAGAGTGCTCGCGCGCGTGCGAGCACGATGCTGCGTGTCAGGAGCGCGCCGCGATGGCAGAGGTGCGGCCGCTCCAGACGCCGCCGAAGAGGAAGCCGCCCGAGCAGCCGGGAACAGAGAACGACGAGCCGCCGCCTGCCGGGGACGCCGCCCAGCCCGCGCGCCGGCCGACCGAGTACAGCCGGCGTGGGACCGGAGGACAGGTGAGTGCATGGTGGTCCCCGTGACACTACCCCCCTTCAGGACCCTTACCAGGCTTATCAGGGTTCTCACGATGAAATCTATTGACTAAGGTTCTGGCATGAACATCCTTGGCCGGTACCCAACACCTCTCCTCAGGACCAAAACCTTTACAATCAATTAAATACTGTAATGAATTTTGAACCACACGAGCGTCGAGTATTCTGTTAATTTCATATTCAGGTTCATCTCCCATTACAACCGGAGGAGGAGATGACACCTGAATATTTCTGGCAGATTTTAACAAAGAGACATGAAAGGTTGACGGAATCTTCATGGACATAGGTAACTTGACTTTAAAGGTAACATTACTCAGTTTGTTAGTGATGGGAAAAGGACCGATGTGCTTAGGGCCTAACTTAGACGAGGGTTGTCTAAGGGCAATATTCCTTGTGGACACACAGACCGAGTCTCCCACCTGAAATGGTGGTTCTCGCGATCCATGTCGGTCCGCAAACACTTTATATTTTCTGGAGGCTTTCTTAAGGTTCGTCTGTATCTCAGACCACACCTTAGTCCTCTCCCGTAGCCATTCCTCCAAGGCCGGCAAGTTGGAGGAAGGACCAGAGAAGGATGACGCCTTAGGATTCCTGCCATAGTTACAGAAAAATGGCGAAAACTTAGTCGACTCGCTAGGCGCGTTGTTAAAGGCGAATTCTGCAAATTCGATAAATTCCGCCCACAGCTCTTGACGGTCAGACACAAAACAGCATAAGTATTGTTCTAAGCTCTGATTCACCCGTTCGGTCTGTCCGTTAGACTGGGGGTGATAAGCTGTAGAAAGAGAAACTTTAATACCTAAGCGATTACAGAAAGCTTTCCAGAAACGGGATACAAACTGAACCCCCCGATCTGAAACAATATTCTGTGGTATACCATGGAGACGAAAAACATGCTTAATGAATAATTGTACTAAGTCTGGCGCCGATGGAAGTTTTACTAAAGGGATAAAGTGTGCCATTTTACTGAAGCGGTCCACCACCACCCAGATTACAGTATTCCCCTGCGACGGAGGAAGATCGACAATAAAATCCATGGATATGTGAGACCATGGCTCACTAGGAATTTCTAGAGGAACTAATAATCCCGCTGGCGACCCATGGATTGTTTTACTCCGGGCACATACAGGGCATGCTTCGACAAAGGCGGTTATGTCACGTCTGATGGTGGGCCACCAGACATGGCGTTTGGCGATAGCCAAGGTTTTCCGAATCCCTAAGTGACCTGCGGACTTGGCATCATGAAGTTCCTGTAAAACGGCGAGACGTAAATGAGGTGGAACAAATAAGCATTCAGAGGGTTTACCAGGAGGAGAATCAATCTGGAATGGCGTCAAAGAGCTAGACAAATCAGGGAGAAGAGCACCCATAATACAACCTAAGGGCAGAATCGGTTCAGCAGGACCAACTTGGTCCTTACAATCCCCAAAGTTTCGAGATAGGGCGTCTGCTTTGGTATTCTTCTTCCTGGTTTATAGGTAATAATGAAATTGAAACGAGAGAAGAAGAGTGCCCAGCGAGCCTGACGGGAGTTGAGCCTTTTGGCGGACTCTAAATATTCTAGATTTTTGTGATCAGTATATACGGTAATGGGGTGTAGGGAGCCTTCTAGCCAGTGACGACATTTTTCAAAGGCCAGTTTAATACCCAATAGTTCCCTATTCCCAACATCATAATTACGTTCGGCAGGAGAAAATTTACGCGAGAAGAACGCACAAGGATGCAGTCTCTCCGGATTGCCCGAATACTGGGAGAGAACTGCTCCCACCCCTAGTTCGGAGGCATCAACCTCTAACAGGAATGGGTGATTAGTATCGGGATGTATCAAAACTGGAGCTGAAGTAAAGGTCTCTTTCAGTAGTTGAAAGGCGCTTATTGCTGAGGGAGGCCACTCCTCAACAAAAGCGCCCTTCCGAGTAAGATCAGTTAAGGGACCCACAATAGAAGAGAACCCCCTTATAAATTGTCTGTAAAAATTCGCAAATCCTAAAAACCTCTGAAGTGCCTTAAGGGTTCTAGTTTGCTCCCACTCCATTATCGCGGATACCTTGGAGGGATCCATAACCAACCCACGCTTGGAGATTAAATATCCCAGAAACGGAATTTCAGACACCTCAAATACACATTTGGAGATTTTTGCATACAGACGATTCTCCCGTAACCTCTGTAACACCGCTTTTACATGCTGACGGTGTTCCAACAGGGAACGGGAAAAAATGAGTATGTCATCTAAATAGACCACCAGAAACCGACCCAGGAAATCGCGAAATATGTCGTTCACGAAATCTTGGAACACTGCAGGGACATTACATAGGCCGAAGGGCATCACCAAGTATTCATAGTGCCCATCTTTTACATTGAAGGCTGTCTTCCATTCGTCTCCCTGGCGTATATGAATAAAGTTATATGCCCCTCTGAGATCTAGTTTGGAGAAAATCTGAGCCCCAGAAACCTGATTGAAAAGGTCATTGATTAAAAGTAGCGGATATCTATTCTTAATAGTAACCTTGTTTAACCCTCGGTAGTCAATACAGGGGCGTAACCCACCGTCCTTCTTCTCGACGAAGAAGAAACCTGCACCAGCAGGTGAGGTTGAAGGACGGATGAATCCCTTCTTGAGGTTCTCTGAAATATAATCTTTCATGGCCAGCTCTTCTGACCGTGTGAGATTATATATCTTCCCTCTAGGGGGCATTGTACCTGGGAGTAAATCGATAGGACAGTCGTAGGTCCTATGTGGGGGAAGAATGTCAGCGGATTTTTCAGAGAACACATCTGCCCAATCGGCGTAGGCTGGTGGTAACCCATCAAGGATGATCTGTGAGGATCTAAGGGATGTGGAGAAGCAATGTTCATAACAGAAAGGGCTCCATTTAACAAGATCCCCAGATTCCCAATCTATAACTGGATTATGGGTTTTTAACCATGGGAACCCTAATACAATAGGGGAAACGGGACTCTCAATAATAAAAAAATCTAATTCTTCGGAATGGGCAGAACCCACAATTAAATTCACCAAGGGGGTCTTGTAGGAGACCAACCCTCCCTCAATGGGCTTATTATTGACCGCCAGGACCCGAAGGGAATTTTCTAATGGAATCAAAGGAATATCAAGGGTGGAGGCGAGTGACCTATCCAGGAAATTGCCAGCCGCTCCACTGTCTATGAAAGCGGAGGCAATTGTCTTGGAAGGACCCCAAGAGATCATAACAGGTAGGAGTAACCGATTAACAAGAGGGAATGATACCTGACCGCCTAGATGAAGTCCCTCAGCAGGATCTAGGCGCTGCAGTTTCCCGCCACCGGAGCCTTGTTTGGACAGCTTTTGGCAAAGTGGGCAGGATTTCCACAATAGAGGCAAAGGCCTTGAGTTCTACGCCGAACTTTCTCTGCCTGGGAAAGACGGGTTACGCCAAGTTGCATGGGTTCTTCAGACGTCATAGAGGAAGAGGCGACTGCACCCCTAGGGCTTGACTCTTGACGTGAGGGTCCCCAAGGTTGATCCTTGCCTTTCTCCTGGCGTCTTTCCCTGAGACGTCTATCCACTCTAATAGCCAGTTGCATATACTCATCAAGGCTCTTGGGTAGCGGATAATTCACTAGAACATCTTTTATGTTCTCTGAGAGTCCAATTCTAAATTGGCTGCACAAAGCTGGGTCATTCCACTTGGAATCAATAGCCCATCGCCGGAATTCTGCGCTATACTCCTCTGCAGAGCGTTTTGCCTGTCTAAGGTTCCGTAACTTGGAATCTGCCGTTGAAGCCCGATCAGGATCAGCATATAACAGCTCCATGGCAGAAAAGAAGGAGGAAACTGATTGTAAGGCTTCATCAGAAGGTGCCAATCCAAATGCCCAGGTCTGAGGATCACCCTGGAGAAGTGAGATGACTAGGCCAACTCGTTGGGGCTCTGATCCAGTTGAGTGGGGTCGTAGACGGAAGTAGAGCTCACAAGAGTTCTTAAAGTTAGAAAACTTTGTCCGTTCCCCGAAGAATTTCTCTGGAAGAGGAATCTTTGGCTCGACTGTAGGTCCAGGATCCAATGGCGCAGGTAGTTGGCGACTTTCCTGAGTAGCCACTCGCTGGGCCAGCTGGTTGATGGCGGTGGCCATAGCTTGCACCTGCTGCATTAATTCTTCCATCTAGAATAATATTTTGATGGCCCGTGATAATGTCAGGTCCCGTGGGACGCCCACCTTCCAATAAGTCTGCAACCCCCAATCTCCGCTGCTTTCTTCACCTATAGACAAGCCCCGTTTGCCGGGACACAGGACACGCCTCACCGGACACGGTTGCCCCCAGAACTTGTTAGCACAAAGGATGCAGACTTATGCAGGGGAAGGCAATCGAACCAGGAACGAGACTGGGTAGGGTCAAACGGGCAAAGGTCATACACGGTAGATCAATCCAAGGAAGCACGGTACAGGAGGGTTGAGATAGAAGAATGGTCAGGTCAAGCCAAAGGTCACACCATATCAGAGATATGCAGTACAGAGGAGCAGGCAGGAATCGTGGTCAAAAAACAGGCAAAGGTCGGTCCAGGCAGCAATCAGGGATGGTCATACACGGCAAGATACGTAAGGAAAACAGACACCAATTCACACCCAGCAGCACGCTATCACGGGCAAGGATCAACTGCAGTAGGAACACCTTTATAGGAAGTGATGGAGCAAAGAGAGGGACATGATTGGTGCAACCAGGAACCTGAGGCTGATTGCCCCATTCAAACCAGAAGGCGTTCCACCTTAAGTGACCTTGGGCTCATTGGCCCAGAACTAATTACCTCCGGCGGGCGCGCTGTGTGTAGCGCCGCCGGAGGGCATAAGTATAGAGTGCTCGCGCGCTCAAGCACGATGCTGCGTGTCAGGAGCGCGCCGCGATGGCAGAGGCGCGGCCGCTCCAGACGCCGCCAAAGAGGAAGCCGCCCGAACAGAGAACGACGAGCCGCCGCCTGCTGGGGACGCCGCCCAGCCCGCGCGCCGGCCGACCGAGTACAGCCGGCGTGGGACCGGAGGACAGGTGAGTGCGTGGTGGTCCCCGTGACAATATGTGGCCTCCTCATGCTGCTGCCAACGCAGTGTGTCCTTCGGGCAATATAAAGGATCCTGCAACATGCAGTTGCCAATGCCAGTGTGTCTTTCAGTCGATATATGGGTTCTTCGTGCTGATGCCAACTCCAGGGTATTTCTTTCAGGCAAAATGTCATCTCCTCATGCTGCTGCAGTTTGTCTTTTGGGCAATATATGAGTTCGTTATGCTGCTGCATACTCCAGGGTGTGTCTTTCAGGTAATATATGGCCTCCTCATGCTTCTGCCAATGACAGTATGTCTTTCATACAATATATTGCCTCCTCATGCTGCTGCCTAATCCAGTGTGTGTCTTTCAGGTAATATATGGTCTCTTCATGCTGCTGTCAACTCCAGTGTGTGTCGTTCAGGTAATTCATAATCTCCTCATGCTTATGCCAACTCCAGTGTGTCTTTCAGGCAATGTATGTACTTCACATGCTGCTGCAAACTCCAGTGTGTCTTTCCAGCAATATATGGGCTCCTAATGCTTCTGCCAGGTTCATTGTAATTTTCAGGTGAAATATGGGCCTATCATGTCGCTGACAAATCCAGTGTGTCTTTCGGGCAATATATGGTACCTGCTGATGTTGGCAACTCCAGGTTGTGTCTCTTAGGCAATATATTTGCTCCCCATGCTGCTGTATCTTTCAAGTGATATATAGGCTCGTCATGCTCTGCTACCCACTCCAAATTGTATCTTACAAGCAATATATGGTCACCTTGTGCTGCTGCTAACTCCAGTGTGAGTTTTAGGCAATATATGGGCTCCTCATGCTGCTGCCAACTCCAGGGTGTGTCTTTCAGGCAATATATTGTCTTCTTATGCTGCTGACAACAGACGGGTTTGATCTCACTGGAAATATATGGTCTCCTCATGCTGCTGTCAAATCCAGGGTATGTCTTTCAGGCAATATATAGTTCCATCATCCTGCTGCCAACTCCAGTGTATATATTTCAGGCAGTATATGATCTTGTCATGCTGCTGCCGACTCCAGTGAGCCTTTCAGCTGATATATGGGCTTTTCATGCTGCTGCCAACTCCAGTGTCTCTTTCAGGCAATATATGGTCTACTCATTCTGCTGTAAATCCCAGTGTGTGTCTTTCTAGCGATAAATGGGCTCCTCATGCTGTTGGCAACTACAGAGTGTTTCTAACAGGCAATCTATAGGTTCTTCATGCTGCTGACAACTCTAGGGTGTGGCTTTCAAGTATTATATGGCCTACTCATGCTGCTGCCAACTCCAGCATGTCTTTCAGGCAAATTAAGGGATCTCTATGCTGCTGCCAACTCCAGGGTGTGTTTCAGGCGATATATGGTCTCCACATGCTGCTGCTAACTCCAGTGTGTCTTTCAATCAATATAAGGGCTCCACATGCTGCTGCCAACCCCAGGGTATGTCTGTTAGACAGTATGTGGTCTCCTTATGCTGCTGCAAACTCCAATGTGTCTTTTAGACAATATATGGGCTTCTTATACTGCTGCCAACTCTAGAGTTTTTCCTACAGGCAATCTATAGTTTCTTCATGCTGCTGCCAACTCCAGGGTGGTTCTTTCAGGCAATAAATGGGCTCCTCCTGCTGCTGTCCACTCAAGGGTGTTTATCAGGCAATATTTGGGATCCACAAGTTGCTGCAAACTCAAGGGTGTGTCTTTCAGGCAAAATATGATCTCCTCATGCTGATGAAAACTCAGGGTGTGTATTTCAGGCAGTATATGGTCTAATTATGCTGCCGCCATTTCCAGTGTGTGTCTTTCAGACAATATATGGTCTCCTCATGCTGCTGTCAACTCCAGGGTGTGTGTTTCAGGCAATATACGGTCTCCTAATGCTGCTGCTAACTTTAGTGTTTGTTTCAGGCAATATATGGTCTCCTCATGCTGCTGCTAATGCCAGTGTGTCTTTCAGGAAATATATGTGCTCCTCATGCTGCTTCCAACTCCAGGGTGTGTGTTTCAGGCAATATGTGGTCTCCTAATACTGTTGCCAACTGTAATGTGTCCTTTGGGCAATATAAACGATCCTCATGCTGTTGCCAACTCCAGGGTGTGTATTTCTGGCTATATATGGGGCTCTTTATGTTGCTGCCAACTGCAATGTGTCTTTTAGGCACTATATGGCTTCCTCATGCTGCTGCTCCAATGTGAAATCTGGCAATATATGGGTTCTTCATGCTACTGCCAACTCCATCGTGTTTTTATCGGGCAATATATGGGCTCCTCATGCTGCTGCCTACTTTAGGGTGGTTCTTTCAGGCAATAAATGTGCTCCTCCTGCTGCTGTCAACTCAAGGGTTTGTTTTTCAGGCACTATATAGGCTACATCATGCTGCTGCTAACTCCAGGGTGTGTTTTAGGAAATGTTTGGTCTCCTCATGCTGCTGCCAAGCCCTGGGTATGGTCTTTCAGGAAATATATGGTCTCCTCCTGCTGCTGCCAACTCCAGGGTGTGTCTTTCAAGCAATATATGATCTCCTCATGCTGCTGATGGCTGCAGTGTGTCTTTAAGGTAATATATGTGCTCCTCATGCTGCTGTAAACCACAGGGTGTCTTTCAGATGATAAATGGGCTCCTCGTGCTGCTGCCAACTCAAAATTTTTTATTATAGGTAATCTATAGTTTCCTCATGCTGCTGCCAACTCCAGTGTGTCTTTCAGTCGATATATGGGCTCCTCATGCTGCTGCCAACTCCAGGGTGTTTATTTCAGGCAATATATGGTCTCCTCATGCTTCTGCCAACTCCAGGGTGTATCTGTCAGGCAATATATGGGCTCTTCATGCTGCTGCAAACTCCAGTGTGTGTCTTTCGGGAAATATATGGTCTCCTCATGCTGCTTCAAACTGAAAGTGTGTCTTTCAGTCAGTATAAGGTATAGTCATGCGGCTGCCAATTCAAGTGTGTGTTTCAGGCAATATATGGTCTCCTAATTTTGCTGTCAACTCCAGGGTGTGTCTTTCAGGCAATATATGGTCTGCTCATGCTGCTTCCAACTCCAGGGTGTGTCTTTAAGGCTTGTGGTCTCCTCATGCTGCTGCCAACTGCAATGTTTCCTTCGGGCAATATAAAGGATCCTCATGCTGTTGCCAACTCCAGGGTGTGTTTTTCAGTCTATATATGTGGCTCTTCATATTGCTGCCAATGCCAGTGTGTCCTTCAGTCGATATATGGGTTCTTTATGCTGATGCCAACTCCAGTGTGTGTTTCAGGCAATATATGGGCTCTTTCTGCTGCGGCTGCTGCTCAGGGTTTGTCTTTCAGGCAATATTTCAGGCAATGCTGCTGCAGAATCTAGGCTGTATCTTTCAGGCAACATATGGTCTCCTCATGCTGCTGCCAACTCCAGGGTGTGTCTTTCAGGCAATATGTGATCTCCTCATGCTGCTGCAAACTCCAGTTTGTCTTTCAGGCAATATATGGTTTCATCATCCTGCTGCCAACTCCAGTGTATTTATTTCAGGCAGTATATGATCTTGTCATGCTGCTGCCGACTCCAGTGAGCCTTTCAGCTGATATATGGGCTTCTCATGCTGCTATCAACTCCAGTGTGTGTCTTTCAGGCAATGTCTGTGCTCCTTTTTCTGCTGTAAACTCCAGTGTATGTCTTTCAGGCAATATATTGTCTCCTCATGCTGCTGCCAACTACAGAGTGCCAACTCCAGGGTGTGTCATGCTGTTGCTGCCAACTCTTGAGTGTTTCTTACAGGCAATATATAGTTTCTTCATGCTGCTGCCAACTCCAGGGTGTGTATTTCAGGTGATATATCATCTCCTCATGCTGCTGCCAACTCCAGTGTGTCTTTCAGGCAATATATGGGCTCCTAATGCTGCTTCTAACTCCACTGTGCCTTTCAGGCCATACATGGGCTCCTCATGCTGCTGAAAACTCCGGTGTGTGTCTTTCATTCAATATATTATCTCCTCATGCTGGTGAAAACTCCAGGGTGTGTGTTTAAGACAATATATGGTCTCTTCATGCTGCTGCTAACTGCAATGTTTCCTTCAGGTAATATAAAGGATCCTCTTGCTGTTGCCAACTCCAGGGTTTGTCTTTCAGGCAATATTTCAGGCAATGCTGCTGCAGACTCTAGGGTGTGTCTTTCAGGCAACATATGGTCTCTGCATGCTGCTGCCAACTCCAGGGTATGTCTTTCAGGCAATATGTCATCTCCTCATGCTGCTGCAAACTCCAGTTTCTCTTTCGGGCACTATATGGGTTCTTCATGCTGCTGCATACTCCAGGGTGTGTCTTTTAGGTAATATATGGTCTCCTCATGCTGCTGCCAATGACAGTATATCTTTCATACAAAATATGCCTCCACATGCTGCTGCCAACTCCAGTGTGTGTCGTTCAGGCAAATAATGATCTCATGCTTATGCCAACTCCAGTGTGTCTTTCCAGCAATATATGGGCTACTCATGCTTCTGCCAGGTTCAGTGTAATTTTCAGGCGATACATGGTCCTATCGTGCCAGTGCCAAATCCAGTGTGTCTTTCAGGCAATATATGCTACCTCCTGATGTTGGCAACTCCAGGTTGTGTCTTTTAGGCAATATATGTGCTCCTCATGCTGCTGTAAAATACAGGGTGTATCTTTCAGGCGATATATAGGTTCCTCATACTGCTACCTACTCCAAATTGTATCTTACATGCAATATATGGGCACCTTGTGCTGCTGCTAACTCTGGTATGTCTTTCAGACAATATGTGGTCTCCTCATGTTGCTGCCAATTCCAGTGTGTCTTTTAGGCAATATATGGGCTCCTCATGCTGATGCAAACCCCAGGTAATGTCTTTCATGTAATATGTGGCCTTCCCATGCTGCTGCCTACTCCAGTGTGTCTTTTAGGCAATATATGGGCTCCTCATGCTGCTGCCAACTCTAGAGTGTTTCTAACGGGAAATTTATAATTTCTTCATGCTGCTGCCAACTCCAGGGCGAGTATTTCAGGTGATATATGGTCTCCTCATGTTGCTGTCCACTCCAGTGTTTATTTTAGGCAATATATGGTCTCCTCAAGCTGCTGTCAAATCCAGGGTGTGTGTTTCAGGCAATATATGGTCTCCTTATATTGTTGCCAACTGTAATGTGTCCTTCGGGCAATATAAATCATCCTTATGCTGATGGCAAATCCAGGGTGTGTATTTCTGGCTATATATGGGGCTCTTCATGTCTTCCAGGCACTATATGGCTTCCTCATGCTGCTGCTTCAATGTGAAATCTGGCAATATATGGGCTCTTCATGCTACTTCCAACTCCAGGGTGTTTTTATCAGGCAATATATTGGCTCCTCATGCTGCTGCCTACTCTACGGTGGTTCTTTCAGGCAATAAATGGGCTCCTCATGCTGCTGCACACTCCTGTGTGTATTTCATGTGATATATGAACTCCTCATGCTGCTGCCAACTCCATGGTGTGTCTTTTAGGTGCTTTATGTGGCTTCTCTTGCTGCTGTGAACGCACAGTGTGTTTCAGGCACTATATAGGCTACTCATGCTGCTGCTAACTCCATGGTGTGTGTTTTAGGAAATGTTTGGTCTCCTCATGCTGGTGCCAAGTCACGGTTGTGGTCTTTCAGGAAATATATGGTCTCCTCCTGCTGCTGCCGCCAACTCCAGGGTGTGTCATGCCGGCCATATGTGGCCTTCTCATGCTGCTGCCAACTCCAGGTTGTGTCTTTCAAGCAATATATGATCTCCTCATGCTGCTGACGACTCCAGTGTGTCTTTAATATAATATATGTGCTCCTTATGCTGCTGTAAATCACAGGGTGTCTTTCAGGTGATATATGGACTCCTCATGCTGCTGCCAACCCCAGGGTGTTTTTTCAGGCAATATATGGTCTCCTCATGCTTCTGCCAACTCCAGGGTGTATCTTTCAGGCAATGTAGGGGCTCCTCATGCTGCTGCAAACACCAGTGTGTGTCTTTCAGGAAATATATGATCTCTTCATGCTGCTTCAAACTCCAGGGTGTGTCTTTCAGTCAGTATAAGGTATAGTCATGTGGCTGCCAATTCCAGTGTGCCTTTCAGGCAATATATGGTATGGTCCAGGGTGTGTCTTTCAGGCATGTGGTCTCCTCATGCTGCTGCCATCTACAATGTGTCTTAAGGCAATATAAAGGATCCTCATGCTGTTGCCAACTCCAGGGTGTGAATTTCAGGCGATATATGGGATCCTCATGTTGCTGCCAATGCCAGTCTGTCTTTCAGGCACTTTATGGTTGCCTCATGCTGCTGCCAACTCCAGTGTGTGTTTCAGGCAATATATGGGCTCTTCGTGCAGTGGATGCTGCCAACATTGGGGTGTTTCTTTCAGGCAATAAATGGGCTCCTCATGCTGCTGTCAAGTACATGGTGCTTCTTTTAGGTTGTATATGATCTCCTCGTGCTGCTGCCAACTGCAGGGTGTGTCTTTCAGGCAAAATATGGTATTCTCATGCTGCTGCCAACTCCAGGGAATGTCTTTAAGGCAATATGTGATCTCCTAATGCTGCTGCCAACTCCAGTGTGTCTTTCAAGCTATATATGGGCTACTCGTGCTGCTGCCAAATATAGAGTGTGTTTCAGGCAATATAAAGGCCGCTCATGCTGCTGCCAACTCCAATGTTTGTGTATTTGGCAATATATGGTCTCCGTATGCTGCTACGAACTTCAATGTGTCTTTCAGGCAATATATGGTCTCCTCATGCTGCTGCCAACTCCAGGGAGTATCTTTCAGGCAATATATGATCACCTCGTGCTGCTGCCAATTCCAGTGAGTCTTTCAGGCAATATATGGGCTCCTCTTACTGCTGCTAACTCCAGGATATGTGTTTTAGGTGATATATGGGCTGTCTATGGTGCTGCCAACTCCAGGGTATGTCTTTCAGGCAATATATCATCTCCTTATGATGCTGACAACAGTTTGGGTAATATATACAGACGACAATATATGGTTTAATGATCTTGCTGCCAACCCCAGTGTATTTATTTCAGGCAGTATATGATTTTGTCATGCTGCTGCTGACTCCAGTGAGCCTTTCAGTTGATATATGGGCTTCTCATGCTGCTGCCAAATCCAGTGTGTCTTTCAGGCAATATATGTGCTCGTCATTCTGCTGTGAACCTCAGTGTGTGCCTTTCAGGCTCTATATGGACTCCCCATGCTACTACAGAGTGTTTCTTACAGACAATAGGGTCGATTCAAAGAAACATGTAACAGCTTGGATTTGGGTGCCGATCATCCTATTTTTCACGTCCGCTCATGCGTTCGTATGAACTTGCGAGTGATTCTATAAGCAAATACGTTTCTATCCTAAAATATACGTCCGTTCGTATGTTATCTCCCGAACTTGCCTCAGTCAGTTGTCAATCGTAAAAAACACGTTGATGTGATCACTTGTTGCGGCGGCAGCCTGTTTTTTCGTCCGCTTCCATCGTCCACCTCTTCCAATTACTTGCGTTTGCCTCTGGTTTTCAATGGTTTTTGGCCTCTTATATTCGTTCGTTCGTATGTATCTAGGGTCTTGCGCATGCGCGATCCAAGCTACACTCTACAAACCAATGTGTGCCCTATCTGACACTACCAATCTCACCACTACTGCCTCGCGCCAGGCTAACACTTACCTTTAGGAACCATAAAACTTACCCAAACCCCTTAGCGCTTGCATCCTTCTTCATTTCTCGGACCCTAAAACTTACCCAAACCCCTTAGCGCTTGCATCCTTCTTCATTTGGATGACCCTAAAACTTACCCAAACCCCTTAGCGCTTGCATCCTTCTTCATTTGGACGACCCTAAAACTTACCCAAACCCCTTAGCACTTGCATCCTTCTTCATTTCTCGGACCCTAAAACTTACCCAAACCCCTTAGCGCTTGCATCCTTTTTCATTTGGACGACCCTAAAACTTACCCAAACCCCTTAGCGCTAGCATCCTTCTTCATTTCTCGGACCCTAAAACTTACCCAAACCCCTTAGCGCTTGCATCCTTCTTCATTTCTCGGACCCTAAAACTTACCCAAACCCCTTAGCGCTTGCATCCTTCTTCATTTCTCGGACCCTAAAACTTACCCAAACCCCTTAGCGCTTGCATCCTTCTTCATTTGGACGACCCTAAAACTTACCCAAACCCCTTAGCGCTTGCATCCTTCTTCATTTCTCAGACCCTAAAACGTACCCAAACCCCTTAGCGCTTGCATCCTTCTTCATTTGGACGACCCTAAAACTTTCCCAAACCCCTTAGCGCTTGCATCCTTCTTCATTTGGACGACCCTAAAACTTACCCAAACCCCTTAGCGCTTGCATCCTTCTTTATTTCTCGGACCCTAAAACTTACCCAAACCCCTTAGCGCTTGCATCCTTCTTCATGTTGACGACCCTAAAACGTACCCAAACCCCTTAGCGCTTGCATCCTTCTTCATTTCTCGGACCATAAAACTTACCCAAACCCCTTAGCGCTTGCATCCTTCTTCATTTCTCGGACCATAAAACTTACCCAAACCCCTTAGCGCTTGCATCCTTCTTCATTTGGACGACCCTAAAACTTACCCAAACCCCTTAGCGCTTGCATCCTTCTTCATTTGGACGACCCTAAAACTTACCCAAACCCCTTAGCGCTTGCATCCTTCTTCATTTGGACGACCCTAAAACTTACCCAAACCCCTTAGCGCTTGCATCCTTCTTCATTTGGACGACCCTAAAACTTACCCAAACTCCTTAGCGCTTGCATCCTTCTTCATTTGGACGTCCCTAAAACTTACCCAAACCCCTTAGCGCTTGCATCATTCTTCATTTGGATGACCCTAAAACTTACCCAAACCCCTTAGCGCTTGCATCCTTCTTCATTTGGACGATCCTAAAACTTACCCAAACCCCTTAGCGCTTGCATCCTTCTTCATTTCTCGGACCATAAAACTTACCCAAACCCCTTAGCGCTTGCATCCTTCTTCATTTCTCGGACCATAAAACTTACCCAAACCCCTTAGCGCTTGCATCCTTCTTCATTTGGACGACCCTAAAACTTACCCAAACCCCTTAGCGCTTGCATCCTTCTTCATTTGGACGTCCCTAAAACATACCCAAACCCCTTAGCGCTTGCATCCTTCTTCATTTCTCGGACCCTAAAACTTACCCAAACCCCTTAGCGTTTGCATCCTTCTTCATTTGGACGACCCTAAAACTTACCCAAACCCCTTAGCGCTTGCATCCTTCTTCATTTGGACGTCCCTAAAACTTACCCAAACCCCTTAGCGCTTGCATCCTTCTTCATTTGGACGACCCTAAAACTTACCCAAACCCCTTAGCGCTTGCATCCTTCTTCATTTGGACGACCCTAAAACTTACCCAAACCACATAATGTACATATGTCTATATGTTTCTAAGCATGTATTTTCGTGTTTGTGTAAATGTCTTTTTGGGCGCATATTAGAAATGACACATTTATGAAGGATTAAAATCTTATTTATTATATATTTTTTTTTGGGGGTGGTTTGTGTTTTTTTAAAACATAGTAATGTTAAAATCTTTTTTTTTTGTTTTTAAAAATATAAAATTATGTTCAATAAAACATATTTTAAAACTATTTTACAAAATTAGCCAGGACCAAGGGCACTAATCCTCCTCCTCTTCTTCTTCTGTTGGCCCCAACGTCGCCTGTATGGCCAGCAGCTCGGCCACCAACTCCTTTATTCTTTTTTTTTTCCCCTCCAATGTTTTGGGGATCATCCCTGTAACCAATAGAGAAATAAACATAAATAGGAGTACCAGACCGGTTTGTATGCTGGGAATAGATTTTGGGTTAATCAAATACATGTAAATGCATGACATATGTCATTCTTCTAAGGGATAAAGTAAATGCATTTCCCACTGGTAAGTATTGAAACTCCTTAAACCGGACCTTCAACATTATTTACTGAAAATCAATAACTATTCCCAAATTATTCTGCACCAGATAAAAGTACATTTTGGTGCATTTTTTATTACTGCGCCGCCATCTGGACTCAGAAGCATAACACTTAATGAGGAGAGGAGAGTGGGATAAAGTACAGGGGAGTAGGTTACAGTTGTGCTTTGGTAATACAGAGCATAGCTGGGTTCAGGGAAAGGTCAGCAGTCCCACAATGCATGGCAGCACCTTACTTTTTAAAATCTGTATGCCATGCTGCCTGTAAATATTGCACATTCCATATGCCGCCATCTTGGATGTTTACAGGCTCCTAACATGCAGTAGATGCCGGTAGCCTGTTTTGGAATGTTCGCAATCTGTATGTACAGTGTGTGGGATAATTATTAGCTAGGCTCTTAATACGAGTTAGGGTCCGCTTTAAGCTAACGAAGTGCCCACATGAAAGTGTTAACTATACATTGGCTACGCCTTTAGTTATGTGTGTGTTATTAGCTAAAAACACATAAATATGAATAATGGCATGGCTACTTACTTTGTTGGTGGCCGACAGATGGCAGGTTGGGGCCAACAGGATGCCCTTGGTCCTGGCTATGCTGTGAAGAAGTCCCTGGAGAAACATGTGACATTTGGTTAGTAGTTGTATAGAGTCACTATTCCCAACATATCTGGCTCCCAGTCTGGCTGACATCACTCACCTTCGCCAGGATCAACTTCCAGCATCTCTGCTGCCTCCTCCTCCACTATCTCACCCGCTCCCGAAGCTTCTACAAATACGTAATAAAGGAGCACTTAGTTTTTGGCCTGGCATGTATATCTTTGTGCATATACATGAAGAGTGACATACCAGAGCCTTCCCCATGCCTGGCCGGGCATGACTCCACGCCCACGCGGTTGGGCCCCTCCTCTGTGGTAAGGTCCAGGGGCTGGTCTGAGGAGGCCACAGAGGAGGGGTAGGTCCGTCGCCCGGGAGATCCACCACCTTCACTCACAGATGCAGAATCATGCAGCACTGGTCGGCCTGTGCGCCTCCGGGTGCGGCGAATTCTGAAATCCATTTCCAACACTAGCAAAGAAAAGTCATTATAAATAAAGGCATAACTTATACATTTGGAACATATACCATGCAATTGCTTTGTACTTACTTGGGAAATGGATTCCAAAAAACCTCCGCACCCGGGGCATGTGCAGACGTTTCAGGTCCGACCAATGCCGCATTATCTGGGTGTGAGTGAAGGTGGTGCTGGTCACACGGTGGATTTCCGCGATGATCTCCCGGGCGATGTCCCTTTTTTCGCACACATTGGGCGCGAAGTCATACCGGAGCTGAAGCATGATCTGAAAAACATAATGGACACAGAGCTTTTACTTTTACACACAGAGCCATATGTGTTGCATCACAAGTAGCGAATGTCATGTCATTAACACACACATTTAGAGTGCCAGCCATTTTTGGGGAGTGCCTTAAAGCGGACGTTCACTCTGATTCAGAGTCTGGTCTTATGTTATATGTTTCACACACCATGTACATACAGATAGCCAACATTACAAATCAGGCCACCTGCCTGGCATGTTATGATGGTTTGAACCTCCAAGATGTCGGCTTATGTAAAATGCCTTCTTTGCAGGCAGCCTGCAAACAGGAAGTTCATGCAAACTGTAAGTGTGTGTGCTGCTCGGCATTCTTGGACTGATGACCTTCCCATGACCACAGCTCTGCTGTGTCTGAACAAAGCACAGCTATAACCCACCCCCCTGTACCTTATCCCACTCACCTCTCCTCAGTAAGTGTGATGCTTCTGAGTACAGATGGCTGCGCGCATCTCTTAAATTCTTGAGCAGAGTTTCAGGCCAGTGGAGGCAAGACTAATAAGTTATTGCCTTCAAATGGACCATTTGGAAATGTCATAGGCTGTGTACTGGTTTTTTAGGTTTTATTGCTTTTTAGTCAATCAGGCTGAAGGCCCGGTTTCTGTCTTTTTGCCCGCGTGTGTGGCTTGCCGTTGTGTTTTGATGTCTTAGGCAAACAGTGGTCCTCAAACTTCCGCATCAAGGTCCGAGACAGGCCAGGTTTGACAGCTAGCCACGCTACTCCACAGGTTAATTAACTGTTGCTAAGCCAGAGCAATTGCCCGAATTAGGACATCAGCATAGAGAGGTGAAAACGTGGCCTGTCTCGGCCCTTGAGGATGAAGTGTGAGGAGCCTGTTCTAAAACATTAAGATCCCCAAAACTAGTTCCAACCGCATCATTTACATTTAGTACATCAGTCAGTATTAGCTTAAAAGGCAGAGCAAGGCACTTACCAGCATGAGGATCTCTTCCTGTTGACGGGTGAAGATAGTGGGCGCCATCTTTATGCTTCTTCAAGGCAGCAGATAAGTGAAACCCCAGCGGTTTCCTGGTTCCGCACGAACGTACGTCCGAACGAGCGCGTAGTCGTGCGCATAGGCGTCAGACGCTGGGCGCATGATTTAAAGGTCCCTGCACCCAAAGCTCATTCTCTTTGAGCTTTTGGACAAAATGGCACCAAAAAAGGCAGCAGCTAAACGCGCCCAGCCAAGCCAGACCTCTGAGGGCCCAACCACCAGGTCCCAGCAACGACCGAAGAAGCTAAGGGCCCAGAAGGCAAGTACCACCTCGGCCCCACCAAGGGACACTGGACCCTCCCTTTCCCAAAAAAGGGCCCCAAAGGCACGTGCCCCTACGGCCAAAAAACAGGCCACAGCAGCCACCACCACCTCTGCCCCCAGAAGAGGCCGCCCAAGGGAGCCCACACCACCCATGCTTTCAAGCCGGGCACTTAGCCAACCCAGGCCCCGCAGCAGGCCCAGAAGCACATCCAGGCCCCACAGCAGGGCCCCAAGCCCATCCAGCCCGCACAGAAGGGCCCGAAGCCCATCCAGCCCGCACAGCAGGGCCCAAAGACCATCCAGCCCGCACAGCAGGGCCCAAAGACCATCCAGCCCGCACAGCAGGGCCCAAAGACCATCCAGGCCCCACAGCAGGGCCCGAAGCCCATCCAGCCCGCACAGAAGGGCCCGAAGCCCATCCAGCCCGCACAGAAGGGCCCAAAGACCATCCAGGCCCCACAGCAGGGCCCGAAGCCCATCCAGCCCGCACAGAAGGGCCCGAAGCCCATCCAGCCCGCACAGAAGGGCCCGAAGCCCATCCAGCCCGCACAGCAGGGCCCAAAGACCATCCAGCCCGCACAGCAGGGCCCAAAGACCATCCAGCCCGCACAGCAGGGCCCAAAGACCATCCAGGCCCCACAGCAGGGCCCAAAGCCCATCCAGCCCGCACAGAAGGGCCCGAAGCCCATCCAGCCCGCACAGCAGGGCCCAAAGACCATCCAGCCCGCACAGCAGGGCCCAAAGACCATCCAGGCCACACAGCAGGGCCCGAAGCCCATCCAGCCCGCACAGAAGGGCCCAAAGCCCATCCAGCCCGCGCAGAAGGGCCCGAAGCCCATCCAGCCCGCGCAGAAGGGCCCAAAGCCCATCCAGGCCGCGCAGAAGGGCCCGAAGCCAATCCAGCCCGCGCAGAAGGGCCCGAAGCCCATCCAGCCTGCGCAGAAGGGCCCGAAGCCCATCCAGCCCGCGCAGAAGGGCCCGAAGCCCCCGACCTGGCACCAGCCGGGAACATAGCCCCCGACCTGGCACCAGCCGGGAACATAGCCCCCG
Source organism: Gastrophryne carolinensis (assembly GCA_027917425.1). NCBI lineage: Eukaryota > Metazoa > Chordata > Amphibia > Anura > Microhylidae > Gastrophryne > Gastrophryne carolinensis. The sequence continues at coordinate 341,069,394 of CM051237.1, read as the reverse complement.
ACCTGGCACCAGCCGGGAACATAGCCCCCGACCTGGCACCAGCCGGGAACAGAGCCCCCCAAGAGGCCAAAGAATGGCCACCCGGACCACATCTACACCTGGAAGTTCGGTGGCCAGCCACGCAAGAACACCCAGTCCCTTGGCCAGTCCAGTCCAGTCATTGGGAAGCCAGCAATCCTTCCATTCCCCTACCCAGCCCCAGGCCATAATGTCACCACATGTGTCTGCACACATGGAGGAGCACCCAAGCCAACCATCTGTCCGCACATTGCGGCGCGGACATTTGAGTGGGAGATTCTCCCATGACCAAAATATGGCATTGACTAGTGGCCTTACATTATACTATGACGAGCTCTATGGGAGCAAATCAAAACACACCACTAAGCAGCGCAAGATGGAATTGTTTGAAACCATCCTACGACAAGTAAATGCAGCGGGGGAAGAGAGGAAAGATGTTGGACAAATCCAGAAGAAAATTTCGGATCTCAAATATGCTGTACGTCAAAAAGAAATTAAAAGGCATAATTACAGGTAAATAAATGATGTCTCCAAATGTAATGATTAGGATGTACTGTATGCACCTTTTCTGGGTACCAAACTATTTTTTCATTTCAGCATGAAAACTGGAGGTGGCTTTCCAACCAAACTGGAGTTTACACCTGCTGAGGAGATTGTGCTGGGCCTTCTCCATCCTGTGGCGGTCGGTGGCCATGCGGGTCTAAGGGACACAGACTCACCGACCCGTACACAAGGTGAGTACTCTTAATCTGCATGTTTGCCTGTTTGCCCAGAAAATTAAATTTCACTAGTACCAAGATGACGGTATGGCCCTATGGTGTGGCTTGCTTGGCCTCGCACTACTGTGCCTGTTTGTGTCCAGTTTTGGTCCCTGTGAATCAGGCATTTTGGAACACAGACATTATGTAAAAGAACAATTAACACTAATTATGTGTGAAGGAAGGAAGTTTATGAAGAAAAGTGATATATTTTGATGTGGGATGTGTTGGCTATTTGTTGTGTGAGTTGTGTTTGAGGTAACAATTTAATTCAACACCCCCAAACATATCTGACCTAGAGCAGCGAGACTCAACTGGCGTGCCGGGGTCCCAATGCGGACCTTGCCACCAGATTCCCAGACCCCTGCCCAGACAGCCCTGCACTCAATTACTTCTGTGTTGACGTGCTCAGAGCTGCCCCCTTGATCGGCGATGTAGTGGTTGGTCTCCTGGCCAATGTCATGGCTCCATGAAACCTAGCATTGCAATATGAAGTACTGCACAGGAAGTGGCATTGCAAGGTACACACTAACTTGGTGCATCATTATCTTTGTCCAATCCTGTCCCGCTGCCCCAGCTCTGCCCCATCTGCCCCTGTCCCACCATCTGCCCCCCCCCCACATCAGCCCCATCCATTCCTAACAGATTTGCTCCATCCATCCCATCACCATCCATTCCTGTCCTCCCAGCTTTATCCATCCAATCCCTGTCCCCTCAGCTCTGCCCCATCCAGCCCAGCAAGGGCAAGCAGCCTTTATTAGTTTGCACTTGGCAATCTCTAGCCCCTCCCCCAGTGTGCTGATTTCTAACTAGACACCCCCTGCGCCAGCCCCATGCCCGGACCTTCACCTCTCACCGGATACCTTTAAATGGACCTTTACAAGAAGTGGTTGAGTACCCCTGACCTAGAGAATGGTAGTCAAACTCTAAATAGTTGCTCTGCAAGTTGTATGCTGACTGGGTACACTTCCTGACTTCAAACTGAGGTCAGTTAGCAGTTTACTCGATCCATTGCACATATGTTAAATTGAGTGTCTTTTACCAATTGGACCCATTGCTGTAGAGTTGCTTAATATTAGAAATAGTGGCTTGTTTTAGTACGTACCCAAACAATGCTTATGTGTGTGTTTACCTTGTTTTGTTTTCTCTTCTTCAGCCCAGCATGACCCCTCAGCAAGTGTAAACTCACCCCCCAGTTTGATTATGCCTACCAGGTCCGTACAGCATAGGAGCCCAGATCCGAGTTTTCCGGTAAGTTTATTTAGTACCCAAAATACTAACAAGTGCTTAAGCATGTGTTAAACTGATGTAATCCTAATTTGGGACGCCAACTTAACCTTTTTTTTTCTATGTCCCTACAGACCCACACACTCATGGAAGAGATCCAGGAAATGGAGGAAGATGATGGATCCCTGCTGGCCACGTCAGATGACCTCCCCCTGGGTCCCAATCTGCAACTGCTCCCTAATGTTTCTCTGGCCAATCCTCAGCAGCAGAGTGAATCTGCATCCATTGTGCATGCACATGGGGAGACTGACACAACAGTCCCCAGTGTTCACTCTGCTGCTGAGGATTTGCCAAGCATGCCTGTTGCTGTTGAGGGGATGACACAACGCGGCAGGGCACGCCCAAGAGCCAGGGTAATTGTGCGGCGGACTCCATTACGCCGCCGCACAATTCCCCAGGGGAGGCACAGTGCCCTGCTTGATTTATGGAACCAAGAGAGGGACTCTTTTGAGGCACAGCTCGTAACTGAGCGGGAGGAAAGGCATGCCGATATGGTGAACCTAACTACCACCTTACAGGGCATCCTCGCGGAGTTTCGCACCCTCAACAGCAACATGGTCACTGCAAGTAATGGCATCCAGTCAGCCATGGCTGAGATGACCAATATGCAGAGAAACATTATGGAGCAGTTGCAAATTCACAATGCAACCATGGCCCAGGTTAGGTCCCATCCCCACGGACCTCCACCTGGGTTTTATGGGCAGCCACCCTATTAATCCATGATTGTGTGGGACATCTTTTCTCTTCCCCCCCACTGTATTTACTTGTCCTTTGAGGTTTCAAACAATCCATTTTGTGTTTCACATGCAGGTTGTGTTTTGTATTTGCTCCCATAGAGCTCCTTAGAGTAATGATTAAGGCCACTAGCCAATGCCATAGGTCTATGTGCAGTCTAGTTGGCAACTATCATGTGCCAATTATGGCTTTTGACATTTGTTTGGTTTGTGCTCCTCCTGTTTGCAGACATGTTTGTGTGACATTATGGCCATGCCCTAATATCCCTTGCCACAGGCAATATTAATGACTGGACTAGGCTGGCCTTTGGACTGGGTGTCCTTGTTTGGTTGTGCCACTCTCTTCCAGGTGTAGATGTGGTAGATTTAATGTTAATACCTTATTTTTTTGGGAGACCTTGCAGATCAGCAAGGGAATGACTTCTTTGCATTTTTTCTTCCTTCAAAGTTTATTCAATTGTATATGAGCCCTGGTACTAGTGCAATCATTGCCAATCGCATAGTCTTCACATACATAGTACCTCAGGGTCTCTCGCCATGTTTGTATATAATATGTATATAGTTTGACTATTTCTGTGTGCCCTACCAGAATTGTGGGTTGGATGACTTTAGTTATTGTACATAAATAAATTGTGACTTCACTTTTTGCATCTTGAAAAACCACAGTTGTCAGGTGTGCATTCATATTTGTTCTTGATTATTGGGGAGACTTCATTGTCTCATGATCTATGAAAATTGCACCCACTACAAAGTAACTTTAACTATTACAAGTGTGCTTACCAGTTCTCTTTAATCTTATTTTTTTTGGAGCCACAGTTGTATGTGGATTTTTATTTGTTATGCACCACCAATCAAAGTGCAAAAAGTAAAAAAAATTCAAACTTACTATACTTGTTGCGTTTTGAGTTGAAACACATTTAACATCACCTTGGGCTAAAGCAGATACATTTTTGGTTAAGAGGTGTAAAAATGCAAAGATCAATCTAAGTAAACACCAGGAAAAACATTAGGCAACAATTAAGGTAAATTGTGTATTTATTTAAGGTAATGCCACATTACGGCCAAACAAATATTTGAAAATAAAGGCAAATACACACACAAAGACTGGGAAACAAAAAAAAGGCTTTAACTAAAATGCTGCAAGATCAAATTTGATCGCACTGATTGGCCAGACTCACTGGGTGGGCCAACATAATTGTCACCATCATCTTCTCGGGCTGTAGAGGGCAGAACATCAACATAACGGGGGACACGTTCTTGAATGGCAAAATTATGCAGAACAGCACATGCCATTATGATGTCTATCACTTTGTCAGGAGCATATTGCAGGGCGCCCCCGGTATGGTCCAAACAACGAAAACGTGTCTTCAACAGTTCAAATGCCCTCTCAACAACAGCCCTGGTCTTGCGGTGCGCACGATTATAGGCTTCCTGAGAGGCATCCTGGGGCCGCAGCACAGGCGTCATGAGCCAGGGGAGAAGTGGGTAACCGGAATCACCTTAACAAGACAATTAAATAACAAAAATTAACACATTGCAAGACAACAAACACAAACAATTTGCCATATATCAAAATGAGGTAAGCTAAAGGGCCAAAAAAAACACCCAGGGTACATTAGAAAAAACACTATTGGCCCAAATGTAGTACATAACTAAAAATGCAGCTTAAATAAAGTCAAAAATTAAAAAACATCTGCACGGACAAGGCTGTTTAGAAATATGTTTTAGATTCTGGCTTCGCAAATGTTACAATTAGGATGCTGCTGAGGGGCCCACACCATTTAGATAAAGAATGCACTGTATGCAGTTTAAGTCCACTTTGGCGTTGCAAGACCAATACTACAAAAGGGCCAAAAAATAGCAGATACTTCGGGACAATCTGCTAGCCAATATATTTTGGGACATGGAAGTTACAGACATCCTAACCAAAGTTATCAAAAAAACAGAAGCACAAAGGGAGCAAAGCGTTTGGTTGAAAACCAAAATACAATCCACAAAAGACCCCCCCTAAAAATGCTGGTTCGTTTTCCTGACAAGAATTATAAAGCTAAAATAGGCAAACAATACAGATTCCTGGGAAATATCGGTAACCAAAAATAGGACACACTTACCAAGCAGCCATGCACCCGAAAATTCCCCAGACTCAAATCTCCTAAACAAACCAGATCGTCTCAGGATATAGGAGTCGTGCGACGATCCAGGGTAGCCGGCAAGGACACTCAGGAAACGCATGTCCGGCCCCACCACGGCCTGGACATTAAGGGAGTGTCCCATTTTTCGATTCCTTAAGGCAAAAAAAAAAAAAAAGGGTAAGTGATAAGGGCCCAGAAATTTGGGAAAAAAAACAGGTCTGCACACAAAATCAAACAACAAATGAGAAGCCTAAATAAAGCATGTACACAAAAGTCCAAACAAAAATATGCTGCCGCCAAGGAAAATAGGTTACATTACACGTTGGGCCCCATAATAACCCAAACCCAAAATATATACCTATATATATATTTGTCGGATGCCCTAGGTACGAGTGCCACATGTGTGCAGTCAACAGCACCAATGACGTTGGGCATGTCGGCCACATTATAAAAACCAAGCTTAATGGCGTTTCTGGCTGCCATATCATCCGGGAAAAAAATATATTTTGGAGTTATGGCAGCCATGCCTTCCAAAAATTTAGAGAGTGCGCGGCTCAGCGTAGGCTGGGACATCCCCACGGAGAGGGCACCCAGCCTCTGGAACGAGCCGTTCGCCAAAAATTGCAGGCAGCCAAGCATCTTGGTCATACCTGAAATTGCATGCCCCTTCCTTGTGGTGCGGGCTAACCATGGCCGCAGCTCACTATATAATTTATGGAGGGAAGCGCGATTAAGCCTGGTCAGCTCAAACAGCTCAACATCATTCATGCTATCGATGTTCATGCGACGACGCAGGGGCAATCTGCTCTCAGACATCCGGATCAAATCGATGCCAAAAAGCATAAGCCCTTGATGTGCCACAAACTCGCTCCTCTCCATCCTACTCCCCAGGCCAAATAGCTGCCGGCAAACATTTCGGGAAGCAGCTCTTTAATGGGCTTCAAAACAATTAGCAATCACCTCTCTGAATTGGTCGCAAGCCCATGTGAAGCACGGAAAAAATAGGATCGGACCTAAAAAATACGATTTGGACGGGAAAAACACACGAACTAACGCAAAATATACGATTGGCGTCCGGAAAGCGTATGTTCATATACGTCTATGCGCGAACGTTCGTGCGAATACGAAATGGCCAAAAAAAAAGGAAAAAATGACAAACACCCACCCAAACTTACGATTCTCGATACGAAATCAATTAACTTTTGCTCTTTGAATCGAGGGGAATATGTAGGTTCCTCACGCTGCTGTCAACTCCATGGTGGGTCTTTCAGACAATATATGGTCTCCTGATGCTGCTGTCAACTCCAAGGAATGTCTTTAATGCAATATGTGGTTTCCTCATGCTGCTGCCAATTCTAGTGTGTCTTTCAAGCAATATATATGAGCTCCTCATGCTGCTTCCAACTTCAGGGTGTCTTTCCATTGTGTCTTTCCAAATCCACTGTGTGTTTCAGGCAATATATGGTCTCCTCATGCTGCTGCCAAGTCACGGGTGTGGTCTTTCAGGAGATATATGGTCTCCTAATGCTGCTGCCAACTCCAGTGTGTGTTGTTCAGGCAAATAATTATCTCCCCATGCTGCTGCAAACTCCAGTGTATCTTTCCAGCAATATATGGGATCTTCATGCTGCTGCAAGGTTCAGTGTAATATTCAGGTGATATATGGGCTTATCATGCTGCTGCCAAATCCAGTGTGTCTTTCGGGCAATATATGGTACCTCCTAATGTTTGCAACTCCAGGTTGTTTCTCTTAGGCAACATATGTGCGCCTCATGCTGCTGTAAACTCCAGGGTGTATCTTTCAGGTGATATATAGGCTCCTCATGCTGCTATCCACTCCAAATTGTACTTACAGGCAATATATGGTCACCTTGTGCTGCTGCTAACCAGAGTGTGAGTTTTAGGCAAAATATGGTCTCCTCATGCTGCTGCCAAATCCAGGGTGTGTTTACCAGGTGATATATGGTCTCCTCACGGTGCTGCTAACTCTGGTGTGTCTTTTAGGCAAAATATCGTCTCCTTATTTTGATGACAACAGACGAGTTTGGTCTCATAGGAAATATATGGTCTCCTCATGCTGCTGCCGACTCCAGTGAGCCTTTCAGCTTATATATGGGCTTCTCATGCTGCTGCCAACTCCAGTGTGTCTTTTAGGCAATATATGTGCTCCTCATTCTGCTGTAAACCACAGTGTCTGTCTTTCAGGCAATATATGGTCTCCTCATGCTGCTGCCAACTACAGAGTGCCAACTTCAAGGTGTGTCTTTCAGGCAATATATTGGCTCCTCATGCTGCTGCCAACTCTAGAGTGTTTTTTAAAGGCAATCTAATTTAATTTTTTCATGCTGCTGCCAACTCCAGGGTTTGTATTTCAGGTGATATAAGGTCTCCTTATGCTGCTGCCAACTTCAGTGTGTCTTTCAGTCAATATATGGACTCCTTATGCTGCTGCCAACTCCAGTGTGTTTTTCAGGCGATATTTGGGCTCCACAAGTTGCTGCAAACTCAAGGGTTTGTTTTTCAGGCAGTATATGATCTCCTCAAGCTGGTGAAAACTCCAGGGTGTTTCTTTCAGGCAATATATGGTTTACTTATGCTGCTGCCATTTCCAGTGTGTATTTCAGGCAATATATGGTCTCCTCATGCTGCTGTCAACTTCAGGGTGTGTCCTTCAGGCAATATATTGTCTCCTCATGCTGCTGCTAACTTTAATGTGTCTTTTAGGCAATATATGGTCTCCTCATGCTGCTGCCAACTAGAATGTGTCCTTCGAGCAATATAAAGGATCCTCGTGCTGTTGCCAACTCCAGGGTGTGTATTTCAGGCTATATATTGGGCTCTTCATGTTGCTGCCAATGCTAGTGTGTCTTTCTGTCACTATATGGCTTCCTCATGCTGCTGCTCCAATGTGAAATCTGGCTATAATATATGGGCTCTTCATGCTGCTACATCTCGTGAATTACATTACACGACCCACTATCATTGTTGTGAAAGAGAACACGATTGGTACTTGTAAATGGAAAAAAAGAGGTACAGTGATACACTAGTAAACAATATAAAGCAAATTTTTGCTTTATGGGCAGATAACGCTGGTTGGGTTGATTGGCTCCCCCTTAAGATCAACTACTACACAAGAAAAAGGGGGTTCAGGCAAACCCCATGTATTGTTAGGAGCTCTAAATCCGCCCTACCACGTGTGAGACTCTAAATAGTTAACATCAAAAGTTAGGTCTGTTTTTTTAAAAAGACAAATAATATTGACTGCTTCTTTTTATTGATGCTATACCAAAAAAAACATAAAAGCCATGGCGGTCCAAATAGACTAACATACATTAATATTTCTGGCCCAATGTTCAATACATTTCATTAGTACAACTTGTATTTAGCTTGATTGATGAGCGTTGCACAGGTTTCCAATGAGGGGGCTGACTAGTTTCGCTTAAATTGTTTAGCTTCTTCAGCGCCACATTTTATAGTCACTGTTAGTGCAGATACCATAGTTAAAGATAGCCATAATGAACACATTTTTTTACTCATATTCATAATTTGGACACATTTAACATATTAGTGTTACCTGGAAACACCCGAGGCATAACAGTCGTAAATGTACTGCAAAGGGAGAAGAGAGAGAAATACACATCATTGAGTCATATTGCTTGTTTCACCAGTTGGGGTTCTCACAAATGGCTCAGTTTCTAAAAAACATAAGTAACTGCAGAGTAATAAAGTCTCCATGTTATTATCTGCTTGGTCAATTTAATATCAGGGACATGTACAAATGTCATGATTAGAGATGAGCGAACCGGTTCGGACGAACCGGAATTCGCTCCGAACTTCAGGAAATATTCTATTCGGCACGAACCCGAATATTTTGTGGTTCGTGCCGATCGAATTTTTCCTGAAATTAAAAAAAAAAAAAATGCCGGCATGGTGGGAGCGGGCCGGCCGGTTCCGCTGACAGCGGAGCCGGCCGGCGGGCCGGTAAAGCCGGCCGGCCCGCTCCCACCATGCCGGCATTTAAAAAACAAAGAAAAAAAAAAAAAAGAAAAAATGCCGGTATGGTGGGAGCGGGCCGGCCGGTTCCGCGCTGACAGTGGAACCGGCCGGCGGGCCGGTAAAGCCGGCCGGCCCGCTCCTACCATGCCGGCATTTAAAAAAAAAAAAAAAAAAAAACATTTTTGCCGGCATGGTGGGAGCGGGCCGGCCGGCTCCGCTGTCAGCGGAACCGGCCGGCCCGCTCCCACCATGCCGGCATTTTTAAAAAAAGGCAAACACTTACCTGCAGGTCCGGAGCGTGGAGGCCGGCGCCGCTCTCAGCTGTCATCTGAGGGCGCGTCATCAGAGGGCGCCTCTGATGACGCGCCCTCAGATGACAGCTGAGAGCGGTGCCGGCCTCCACGCTCCGGACCTGCAGGTAAGTGTTTGCCTTTTTTCTCAAATGCCGGCATGGTGGGAGCGGGCCGGCCGGCTCCGCTCCCACCATGCCGGCATTTTTGATGGGGAACTTCGTAAAAGTTCGATTCGGCCGAACCCGAATTTCTTTGTGAAATTCGGCGAATCGGGCGAATCGAACTTTTCAAAAGTTCGCTCATCTCTAGTCATGATACTGAGCTATTTTTGATCATGGGAATACTAATCATAATTAATCATAAGAGTAATGATAATGGTTTCTGCCACGGAGTCTAGCAAGAGGGAGATCCAGCTGGGGAATGAAAGTTCCCCAGTGTCCACACATTAAATACACCTATATAGGATGATAAGGTTAAATACCTGTAGCGTGGTCAGAGAGGTGTCTTTGTAAGATGGAACTCCTCTCCTGGTGCCGACAATGCAACAGCGAGGGCAGGTGGTTATGCGTGCACCGGCCATCCACCCTCACTGCTCTGCGTGTGCATCCCTAAATACAGCTCCTGGCGCCGCCGTCTAATAACAGGCAGGCATCATTTCCGCCCCCAGCCACCACTGAGGGGAAGGAATGCATAAGTGCATTTCCTACACCCCTGGGAGCTAGGGGGCAGAAATGACGTATAGGCACCAGTCTGTGCCTCTAGTTGCGGTCGCCATTTTTGCGGAGACTGCACTGAGTGCTGGACATGGGGATGAAAAGTCCTGAAGGATGCTGGTACCTCGCCCAAATAACTTATATACTCAAATACATTTAAATGATTGTCACTAGAATATAAACTTGGCCATGACTTAAGAAGAAGAAACATTTTAAATATATGCCTATATTGTTTAATGTGTGCCAGAGTAAAGGGCCGGACAATGCAAATAGACCTACAATAACTTCAGCCATCTCTGGTATGTTAAGATATTATGTGGCCAGTACTAGTCAGGAAAAAAGTAGAATAATTGTGCTAATCTGATATCCCTGTCCAAGTCCACAGAAGTGAGGCCCAGATGACCTGTGTGTAGATGGCCCACCTGAAGGATCCCTATTTTATATGAATAATTAGTATTTTAAATTTACCTGAGGAGATTTTAGAAACCCCTGATTATGAATTCCCCCTTACATGCCGTGTGGTCCTTTTACAGATAGGATAGTGGATCCACATATGACAAAAACTATTGCAATGACCCTGTGTTGAAGGAAAATAAAGAAAAAATGGGGGAGGATGACCCCCCTGACATGGAAAAGGGGCAAAAGTTTACAAGAAAGGTGCAAAACTAATTGACTCAGTTTGTCCCGGAAATAGATGGGCTTTAAAATAATTAATCCATCTGGTCTCCCTTTTAAAGGTAGCCTTTTCTACGTCACCTCCCCTGGGGTGTTTATGTACTCTGTCCAATCCCATTACATATATGCCTGTGGGGTCACGTACATGATGGTCAGAAAAATATCGTCCAATCTGTGTTTTTTTATTCCCCCGATCTTATACCATACAAATGTTCATAAATTCTCTTCCACAACACGGACATTTTTGAGGTCATAAAAGAACTACATCTGTTTGCACACAAAATTCTCTGCAAACATTACTTTAGTAAACAGGAGCAAGGGACACACTCATTAAATTTAAAAAAACTCCTCTTTCTTCCCACCACTAAACTCCAATGCACATCTATTAACCTTTGTAGATCTTGTAACAACAGATTTGGAAAAATTAACCTTTAATAAAAAATCTAATATTCCTCCGAAACTAAGGCGGACCCTTGGCGAACTACAGAAAGATGCCAACCTGGTCATTAAACCCGCTGACAAAGGGGGAAACATTGTCATCATGGATAAAGCACAATATGAATAAATGTGTTATAAAATACTTAATAATCCAGAGTGGTATGCTAGGGCCCCCATGTCCAGGCTGGCAGAGGACTCAGTGGCCTATCACTCCATTATAAAACAAGCTGAGGAGAGCAAGGTGATCAGTGTGGTGACTGGCTCCTTCCTTGAGGTCCCATGTCCCACCACACCTACGTTTTACGTGTTACCTAAGGTCCACAAATCGCTTACCATGCCTCCTGGGAGACCTATAGTGTTGGGTTCCTTCACGGAGGGGGCCAGACACTATGTCGATCACCACCTACAGCTGTTGGTCCACCAATTACCTTCCTACCTCAAGGACACTGGACACTTGTTACGTGTCCTTGACGGTATGGTGGTGGCCCCTGGGTTCTTCTTGGTCGGCCTGGACATGGAGGCCCTATATTCCAGCATACCCCATGATAAAGGTTTACAAACTATTCAAATGTTTCTTAATGAACTACCTATTGATAATCATAACCACAACATCTTTCTCTCTTCACAACCTCTTCCTTTTCAATAACATTCTGTACCACCAGATACAGGGGCTGGCGATGGGGACTACATGTTCCCCATCGTATGCGAACCTGATATAAGATCGGATAATAAAAAAACCCAGATTGGACAACATTTTTCTGACCATCATGAATGTGACCCCACAGGCATGTATGTAGTGGGATTGGACAGAGTACATCAACACCCCAGGGGAGGTGATGTATTAAAGGCCACCCTTAAAAGGGAGACCAGATGGATTCATTATTTTAAAACCCTTCAATTTCCGGGACTAAACAAGTCAATTCGTTTTGCAACTTTCTTGTAAACATTTGCCCCTTTTCCATGTCAGGGGGGTCTTCCTCCACTTTTTTTTATTGTTTTCTTTATCACAGGGTCATTACAATGGTTTTCCTATGTGGTTCCACGATCCTATCTGTAAAAGGACCACACAGCATGTAAGGGGTAATTCATAATCAGGGGTTTCTAAAAATTATGAATTTGAGCAACAACTCTACCATAATCTCCTCAGGTAATTTTAAAATACTACTAATTCATATAAAATAGGGATTCCCTCGGGTGGGACATCTACACACAAATCAAGCATCTGTGCCTCATTTCGGTGGACTTGGACAGGGATATCATATCAGCACAATTATATTTTTCCTGACTAGTACTGGCCACATAATATGATAACATACCAGAAATGGTTGAAGTTATTGTAGATCTATTTGCATTGTCCGGCCCTTTACGCTTGCACACATTAAACATTATAGGCATATATTTAAAATGTTTCTTCTTCTTAAGTTGTGGCCAAGTTTTTATTCTAGTGACAATCCTTAAATGTATTTTTTGCAGTACATTTACGACTGTTATGCCTCGGGTGTTCCCAGGTAACACTAATATGCTAATTGAGTCCAAATTATGAATATGAGTAAAAAAATGTGTTCATTATGGCTATCTTTAACTATGGTATCTGCACTAACAGTGACTATAAAATTTGGTGCTGAAGAAGCCTAAACAATTAGGTGAAACTAGTCCGCCGGCTCATTGGAAACCTGCGCAACTCTCATCAATCAAGCTAAATACAAGCTGTACTAATGAAATGTATTGAACACTGGGCCAGAAATATTAATGTATGTTAGCCTATTTGGACCACCATGGCATTTATGTTTTTTTTGCATAGCATCAATAAAAAGAAGCAGACAATATTATTTGTCTTTTTAAAAACACAGACCTTACTTTTGATGTGAATTATTTAGACCTTTAAGTCTCATGTGTGGTAAGGCTGATTTAGAGCTCCCAATAATACATGGGTTTGGCCTGAACCCCTTTTTTCTTGTGTAGCACTCTTCATGCTGCTGCCAACTCCAGGGTGTTTTATCAGGCAATATATGGGCTCCTCATGCTGATGCTTACTCCAGGGTGGTTCTTTCAGTCAATAAATGGGCTCCTCATGCTACTGCACACTCCAGTGTGTATTTCATGTGATATATGATCTCCTCATGCTGCTGCCAACTCCAGGCTGTGTCTTTTAGGCAATTTATGTGGCTCCTCCTGCTGCTGCCAATTCAAGGCTGTGTGTTTCAGGCACTATATGGGCTACTCATGCTGCTGCTAACTCCAGGGTGTGTGTTTTAGGAAATATATGGTCTTCTCATGCTACTGCCAAGTCAAGGGTGTGGTCATTCAGGAGATATGTGGCCTTTTCTGGTGCTGCTGCCAACTCCAGGTTGTGTCTTTCAGGCAATATATCATCCCCTCATGCTACTGACGACTCCAGTGAGTCTTATGTGCTCCTCATGCTTCTGTAAACCACAGGATGTCTTTCAGGTGATATATAGACTCCTCATGCTGCTGCCAACTGAAGGGTGTTTCTTATAGGCAATCTATAGTTTCCTCATGCTGCTGCCAATTCCAGTGTGCCCTTCAGGCAATATATGGGCTCCTCGTGCTGCTACCAACTCCAAAGTGTTTCTTTCAGGCAATATATGGTCCCCTCATGCTGCTGCCAACTCCAGGGTGTATCTTTCAGGCAATATATGAGCTCCTCATGCTGCTGCAAACTCCAGTGTGTACCTTTCAGGCAATATATGGTCTGCTCATGCTGCTGCCAACTCCAGGGTGTGTCTTTAAGGCATGTGGTCTCCTCATGCTGCTGCCAACTCCAATGTGTCCTTAAGGCAATATAAAGCATCCTCATGCTGTTGCCAACTCCAGGCTGTGTATTTCAGGCGATATATGGGCTCCTCATGTTGCTGCCAATGCCAGTCTGTCTTTCAGGCACTATTGGCCTGATGCAGATCCTCCCCATTCAGCTATCCCGTACGTTTTCCCGTTGGTTTTGCATTGTGATCGGGGCATGAAAGTGTGCTACGTTGGTTTTTGTGTGCGTTTATGCGTTCAAGTGTTTCGGCATGCCCCTTTCCGATTGTCGGCTCGCAAGAGGCTGAACTCCGTGAAAACGGACTGGCCGTTGATTGGTCCGTTTTTTAATGATTCAGAGCCTTGATTTCCAATTGAAACAAGCCCAATTTAACAAGGGTGTCGACGCTTCACTTACGGGCAGTCTTAGCAGCCGTATTTGATCTTTGTGTCTTGGAAATGCATTCTGCTGTGCGGCGAGCATCAAAGGCGTCAGCTACGCGGCCTGGTTCTTTTGAGCATGGCAGAAACCAGGCTGCACCGAACACGCTTGGACATCGATGGCATGCATGACCTTGAGCCTTAACCGTGTTTCTCTCCTGGACTTGTATAGCCAACTGCGGCCATGGTTAGCCCACACCACAAGGAAGGGGCATGCAATTGCAGGTATGACCAAATTGGTTGGCTGCCTGCAGTTTTTGGCAAACGGCTCGTTCCAGAGTCTAGGTGCCTTCACCATGGGGATGTCCCAGTCTACGCTGAGCCGCAGCCTTAACAAGTTTTTGGATGGCATGGCTACCCTGGCACCCAAATTAATTTTTTTCCCTGACCCAGCGGAAGGCTGGAATGCGGTTAAGTTGGGCTTTTATAATATAGCCGACATGCCAACGTATGTGTTTAAAAATAGTTGTTGCCGTCCAGCATGATTTTTCTGATTGGTCTGTGCCTGTACCCCACTAATCTGTTATAGACTCCAATGAAAAAGTAGAAGTTTACACTCACTTACTTACCAGTATTTCCTCCTATGGCTTTGTTTGTGATTCACCACTATACCTTTCTGTCCTGGCCCTCTTAGCTATGTTACATCCCAGGCGGGCTCAGCAATTGAGGGACCCCTGGCTATATTATGACTACATAAAACGGTGATGTAATACCTTCCAGTATTATCAGTTTGCTACTTTGTATCTTTTGGCCAGTGTATCATTATCTGCCTAGCAGCAGACATCCAGCCACATATGGTGTTTATCTTTCCTTGATACATTTGATGTTGCACATTGTTTCAGGTCCTTTGTTTGTTGTGAAATATTGCACTTAGCACTTTCCCCCTTTCCTCAGATTGTATATCACCTCTTTAACACATCAATTGTCGGTGGTTATAACATTACCCACCAACATATTACTCTCGCTGGCCAGTAATATGGTGTACAACGACACCTACACTAATTAATTAACTAACTGTTTATTCATTTATATGTATAATTACTTTGTTACTACTTTGTAAAGCGCTACGGAAGATGATGGCGCTATATAAATAAACAATAATAATAATAATAAGGAAGGTCACACCTTTTAAATTATATTATTATTGGAGCCTTGATATGTGGGGTACCCTCTTTTTGTCATTGTATATATGTATTTTAAAGTGTAGATAATTTTTTTGTATATTTGTGTATATTTGTCTATGAGTCTTTTTAACTCAATAAAAGTTGATATATTTTCACATAGACCCTTGTAGAGACTTACATCTTTCTGGGTGGAGTGCGGACCCTCTGGGGACCTGAGGGGAGTTTCCCAGAGCCTACCCCAAAATTGTGGATGTTACATCCCAGAGTCATTGTACAGGAGTGTGCTGGGTGTATGTGCACGTTGCCTCATCAGAACTGTGCTTTGCACTGACACTGCACAGCTGACCTATTGGCCCTGTTCACTAATGCTGGAATGCTAAACTGCACATTATTGAGCCTCTTGCCCTTAGGCCTCTGTCTGTTGTTCCCTGTTCTTAGCAGTTTAAAGTAACCTAACATGCCGTATTTTGAAGTAGCATGTAAGGTACTTGTGGCTCTTCCTTAGTAGCATGATGGTACTTGTTTAGATACACTTTAGATGTTTGTTGTTTAGGTTTCTCTGTCTCGGCTGGTTATGGGGCCTGCCACTACATATGTGGCAAAGGGGCTCATTTGTCTTTTTTCTTTTGTATTATGGTGTGTGCTTATTTTTGGTATCTTTTTTGGCAGGTGATTCTGGCTATCCATTGCTCCCCTGGTTACTCACCCCCATCCTCCACCCATCCTCGCAGGCCCAGGAGTGGTATAACACTGCACATAGGAGGACTCGCTCAGTGGTGGAACGGGCCTTTGGCTTGATGAAGATGCGCTTCCACTGTCTGGACCAGACAGGGGGTGCCCTGCTGTATGAGCCCGCCAAGGTCATCAAAATAATAACTGCGTGTGGGGTCATGCACAACCTGGCCATACAAAGCCGGGTCTCAAGATACACTGACCTGCCTGAAGCCACTTTACAGATTTCTGAAGAAGTTACACCTCCCTACTCCGGATCCCAAAGTGGTACAGCACAGGCGATCCATTCACAACTTGTGGACAATGTTTTTTCATAAATAACATTCCTTTTGTTTTGTTTAATTTTTGGTGATCCAGGAAAAATTAAGTTACAAACTTTTTTGGTGTATTCTGTAAAGCTTAACGTTGGGTCAAATACATAAACACATCCATTTAGTGGTATGAAGAGTATGAGGTGGCAGTTGATGGCTGGTGTGGGTGAATGTTTGCGGCAATATGTGCAAGGCTCTGATTAATGAGCTGCCATTGGTGGACCATTTCACCCATATGCCTGGTTAGTTGTCTGGTTTCTTGCACAGCCCAGAGACATTTTGGTTTAAAACCTCTAAATGGATAGACATTGAGGTGATTTGGGTACACGCAGTTTCATTAAATCTCTGTGTGTTTGCAGAAAATTCAACTCCTGGTGCCTTCCTCCATGATCTGCAGCTGTCTCCTCTGGCTGATATGTCGCCTTGGATGTGTTCTTCCACTGGCACGGGTGGGTGGTTCTGCTCCAGATTGAGTGGCTGCTGGTGGCTGGCTTGGCGCAGAGTCTGTTGTGCGGACGGCAGAAGAGGTTGGTGCCACAGAGGTTGGGTTAGTGGACACCAGGGGCTGAAGTTGCTGGGCCTGTTGGGTCTGATGTTCGCCCACTGGTTTGGTTGGCCTTGGCTGCATCTGCATTGTGTCCTCCTCCTCCAAATCATGAATGTCTTCTATAATTGGTGGACTGGGTAGGTTCTGCCAAGAAATGTAGCAGGTATTGAGTCCACTATTTAACATGAAATGGATGCAAGTGCAATTTCATAAGTCTACACAGTGGACCATTGACTTACCTCATCCAAACACTCAGGTTGGTTTGTGTGGACTGAAGGCTGTTGTTGCATGGTCCTCCGGGACAAGCCAGGGGTAGTTTGGCCTTGTGGCGTGTCTTGAGTTGGTTCTGGGACGAGAGAATGTACTTTTAGTGTTTCAGCAAAGGCCAGTGTGTATTAAGGAGTCTAAAATAGTTTTGGTACCCATTTAAAAGTCTCAATGTAAAAACATACTCACGGACCTGACATTCCTGTCTGTGTCTTGGCCCCCTGGCAGGCCCTGAAGGGTTGCCGGGTGAATATATGTAAACACATGTTCTTCTGCTGGTGTAAGGATGATTTTAGTTGGGATCCCACCCCCTGTCTGCAGGCTGGTGAAGATTAAAGCACACCTAATAAGTGTTACATCCTGTTACAAAGCAGCCTATACATGCATTTACACTCTAAATGGACTTTACCTCTGCTGGCGGTGCATGTCCATTTTTTTTTTCCCATCATATTTCAGGTCACCAAATTTTCGCTTAATTTGCTCAACATCTCTCCTCACAGAACCAACACTATTAACTTGGCGGCAAATCTTATCCCAAATCTCCTGCTTGGCCTGCTTTGTGGTGGAGTTAGAATAATGCCCAAATAGGGCATCATAGTGCTCACAAACAGCAGTGGCTACAGCCATGCTTTGAACATCACAAAAACGGGCTGTAAGTGAGCCACGGTGCAGCTGGCGTCCACATGGGTGTGTGAGATTGATGGCTGGCTGTCTGGGGAGTAGTTTAGGTTTCTTGGGCTGATGGGCGAGTGTGATGGAGTGTGGGTGGTGGTATGTGATAATGGCTGGGTGCCTGTTGAGCTGTCACCTGTGGATCTCTCGATTGATTCTGTGGTTGTGGTACTTGGGGACACAGAGTGTTGAGGAGGAGGGGTGGTTGGCCTGGGTGGGCTAGTGGTTTGTGACCTACGCTTCCCCTTGGTGGTGTGTCTGGTTTTTGCCACATGCTTTGTGTGTGGAGGAGTTGGAGGCTGCAGGGTTGAAAGAGATTTGTGTCTCTTGTGAGGCCTGGCTGATTTAGCAGGTGGTGGCGAATGGGGCAAGGGCTCATTGCTCCTACGTTTTTTGGGAGCAGCCTTTGTGTCTGGCTTATCCACCCTTTGAGCATGTGCATGTCGCTCCCGGCTCTTGTGCCTGCTCTTGTGTTGTTTTTGGTGAGGTCTATCTGTGAGGCTAGTATGTGCCTCTGGGCTTTTGGGGTCTTACGGCTCCCTTTTGGTCTGGTCATAGTGATATGGTAAGCAACACAGAGCTGAGTGCATTGACCTTTAAATAGTTTTCCCGTGAGGGCGTGTTCAGCAGCGTGTGTGGCTGCGTGCGCGCGTGCACGCATGCCACCGCGGGGGAACGTCATAACCACACCCGGAAGGAAGAGCAAGATGTCGCCCGCCATCTATACTGAGGAGCAGGACAAAATAATCATGGATGTGAGTAGGCGAGCGTGCGTTTATGTGTGCGCACAAGGCGCTAAACAAAAAATAGCAATGGCAGGCTTCGATTAGTGAGGCCTAACTGACTTGTTAAACTAAACTACTAGACCAGCTTAATTTTAAACATGTGCGCAGCAGCACACTAGCCTAGAGGCAGATAGACTAAGTAGGCCCATGTGAGTAGGAATGAGTCTCCGAAACTGCCTTTACATAGTGCATGAGACTGTGTCATCTATTGGTGTCACTAATGCTCTGCCATTGTGATTTTTTATACAGATGATGCTGAGGAACCGTTATGATTTCCTGCCATGCGACTTCGAGAAGAGGACGTTGGCACTGGCGGTGGTGGAGGCAATTGCCAGGAATACTGGAACCACCTATACCTTCACCCAGATCGCCCAACACTGGTCGGATTGAAGAGGATGCATAGGCCCCGGGTGAGGCGGTACTTTGCAAAGCACTTTCCAGGTAATTCTTGGTACATGACATGCAATAAACACACTGCCCTTGCCTGGGCCTGTGTTTATGATTGTGTTTATATTGCAGCGCATGAATGGAATTTGCGTTTCCACTCCACCCGGACAAGAACACGAAGCCCAGTGTTGGCAGGTACTGGGGAAAGGGACGCCCCCACCCCCTCCTCTGCCAGTGAGTATGAGGAGGCGATGGACCTCACTATACAGGGGGGGGGGGGGGGACAGTCGCATGGCAGGGAGTCCAACCAGCCACAGCTCCAACCTGACTCCGGTAAGACTCTGAAACATACACATGTCCAGATACATGCACTAAATACATATACTAATGTGCACAATTGTTATTTTTTGATGATGACGTCGCAGGACCATCCCCAAGAATAGTGGAGGGCCAAGGCCAAGCTCAAGAGGTGACTGGGGAAGGTGAGTGATTTGATGCATACAAGCCTAACTTAATCTGACATTCAGGAGGCACAAAGAGTCAATAATAACCTTGTGTTTTTGATCCCAACAGCTTCACAGCCGGACGATCTCATGGACCGAGGGAGGAGGCTGCAAGCCTTGTAAGTTTGTTCAATATATCATACATGTAGTTTAAACTCCTGGCCCAAAACAATAAAACATGGTCCAAGACACATTAATAAAATAACTTGGGCCCACATTAACCCTAAAAATGTCCCAAAACAAAACCCCTAGATAAGCAAGAAATACTTACAAGGCAAAACTGATCATGTTTTTCATTCACAGATCAAAGACAAGGGCCAAAATGAGGAAAAAGAAGAACCTCCTGGGTGGCTGAGCCCAATTTTATTTTTTAATACATTTTAAAAATTTACAGTTTAAAAAAAAAAAAAAAAAAAAAAAAAATTGTGTGGTGTGTTCTCTTTCCTGGCACTGTACATTCTCACAACATAACCATACACTTACATGTCCCAAAAGGTAAGTATATGGGACAAGGAATAGGAAGAAGAAAAAGAAGAAGAAGGAGAAGAGATTAAGGTAAGCACTAAACGCAGGGAAGAAGAAGAAGAAGAAGGAGAAGAGATTAAGGTAAGCATTAAACACAGGGAAGAAGAAGAAGAAGAAGAAGGAGAAGAGATTAAGGTAAGCATTAAACACAGGGAAGAAGAAGAAGGAGAAGAGATTAAGGTAAGCATTAAACACAGGGAAGAAGGAGAAGAGATTAAGGTAAGCATTAAACACAGGGAAGAAGAAGAAGAAGAGATTAAGGTAAGCATTAAACACAGGGAAGAAGAAGAAGAGATTAAGGTAAGCATTAAACACAGGGAAGAAGAAGAAGAAGAAGAAGAAGAAGAAGAAGAAGAAGAAGAGATTAAGGTAAGCATTAAACACAGGGAAGAAGAAGGAGAAGAGATTAAGGTAAGCATTAAACACAGGGAAGAAGAAGAAGAAGGAGAAGAGATTAAGGTAAGCATTAAACACAGGGAAGAAGAAGAAGAAGGAGAAGAGATTAAGGTAAGCATTAAACACAGGGAGGAGGAAGAAGAAGAAGAAGGATAGTAGTTTAAGGTAAGTTTTGGTGTTGATAAAAGTGTCAGTTTGATGTATGAGGGAAGCTTGAGGGAGGAGTAGGGATGTGCGCTTGCGTGGACACAGATTGTCCACAGGAAATCCATGGAAATGTAAGTATACATGGAAAAACAATTGGAATCGGGGTGAAAACGGAAACAGATGGCAAGAAGGTACGTTTGGAAACGCATTAAAAAGGAGCCAAAAACGGATCGTCCGTGTGAACGGCAACGGAACCCACGACCACACGGAAAGCACCCGAGAGGGGAAAAAACACTTCCCGAATGAAGACACATAAACGGATCAGTAACGGAGCTCTCCCAATGGCAGCTCTGAATCACATTTGAACCCCGAGACAAACGGAAGGAAAACGGGCCATAGGAAAAACGGAACAAAATAAGGTCAGATTGGGGGAGGCTCTGCATAAGGCCATATATGGTTGCCTAATGCTGCTGCCAACTCCAGTGCGTGTTTTGGGCAATATATGGGCTCTTCCTGCTGCGGCTGCTGCCAATTCCAGGGTGTCTCTTTCAGGCAATAAATGGGCTCCTCATGCTGCTGTCAAGTACATGGTGTTTCTTTTAGGCTATATATGATCTCCTCATGCTACTGCCAACTGTAGGGTGTGTCTTTAAGGCAATATATCATCTCCTTATGCTGCTGACAACAGACGGGTTTGGTCTTATAGGAAATATATGGTTTCCTCATGCTGTTGTCAACTCCAGGGTATGTCTTTCAGGCAATATATGGTTTCATCATCCTGCTGCCAACTCCAGTGTATTAATTTCAGGCAGTATATGATCTTGTTCTGCTGCTGCTGACTTCAGTGAGCCTTTCAGCTGATATATGGGCTTCTCATGCTGCTGCCAACTCCAGTGTGTCTTTCAGGCAATATGTATGCTCCTCATTCTGCTATAAACCCCAGTGTGTGTCTTTCAGGCACTAGAAGCCTGATTCAGAGCCTCCTCGTTCAGCTATCCCGTACGTTTTCTCCATTGATTTTGGGCTGTGATCGGGGCATGAAAGGGTGCTCCGTTGCTTTTTGTGTGCGTGTGTGCGCTCAGGTGTTTCGGCATGCGCCTTTAGGATTGTCGGCTCGCAAGAGGCAGGACTCCGTGAAAACGGACTTGTCGTTGATTGGTCCATTTTTTTTAATGATTCAGAGCCTTGATTTCCGATTGAAAGCAGTCCATTATAACGAGGGTGTGGGCGCTCAACTTACGGCCAGTGTTAGCAGCCGTATTTGTGCTCCGTGACTTTGGAATGCATTCTGCTGTGCGCGAGCATCAAAGGCGTCAGCTACGCGGCCTGGTTCTTTTGAGCATGGCAGAAACCAGGCTGCACCGAACACGTCTGGACATCGATGGCATGCATGACCTTGAGCTATTCGAGCTCAACCACCTTAACCGTGTTTATCTCCAGGACTTGTATAGGCAGCTGCGGCCATGGTTAGCCCGCACCACAAGGAAGGGGCATGCAATTGCAGGTATGACCAAATTGGTTGGCTGCCTGCAGTTTTTGGCAAACGGCTCGTTCCAGAGACTGGGTGCCTTCTCCGTGGGGATGTCCCAGTCTACCCTGAGCCGCAGCCTTACCAAGTTTTCGGATGGCATGGCTACCCTGGCACCAAAATATATAGTTTTCCCTGACACAGCGGAAGCCTGGAATGTGGTTAAGCTGGGCTTTTATAATATAGCTGACATGCCCAACGTCATGGGTGCCATCGATTGTACCCACGTTGCATTAATTCCGCCAGCTGTGCAGGAATATCTGTTCAGGTATGTGGTTTATGTCAGCATGTGTGTGCAATGTAGCACATACATTGACATTTTTGCAATGTGGAGTATTTTTCAATGGCTGAAAGCAGACCTACATCCTGTGTATACCAAACATCCAGTGGTTTGAAATGTTGCTGATGTGAATGTATCTTTTTAATTGTGTTTTGCCTTTTGTGCCCACTAATTCCTGTTATATTTTGCTTTTGCAGGAACAGGAAGATGGGCCACTCTATAAATGTGCAGGCAGTGTCAGACCCAGATATGCATTTTTTTAGTATGTTTGCAGCCTTCCCTGGGTCCACACACGACTCGCACATTTTGAGGAACTCCAGCCTCTTTGTGCGCTTTCAATCTGGAGATCTGTCTGGCGGCTGGCTACTGGGTATGTGTTTAAAAATAGTTGTTGCCGTCCAGCATGATTTTTCTGATTGGTCTGTGCCTGTACCCCACTAATCTGTTAGAGACTCCAATGAAACAGTAGAAGTTTACACTCACTTACTTACCAGTATTTCCTCCTATGGCTTTGTTTGTGATTCTCCACTATACCTTTCTGTCCTGGCCCTCTTAGCTATGTTGCATCCCAGAGTCATTGTACAGGAGTGTGCTGGGTGGATGTGCATGTTGCCTCGTCAGAACTGTGCTTTGCACTGACACTGCACAGCTGACCTATTGTCCCTGTTCACTAATGCTGGAATGCTAAGCAGCACATTATTGAGCCTCTTCCCCTTAGGCCTCTGTCTGTTGTTCCCTGTTCTTAGCAGTTTAAAGTAACCTAACATGCCGCATTTGTAAGTAGCATGTAAGGTACTTGTGGCTCTTTGTTAGTGGCATGATGGTACTTGTTTAGATACACTTTAGATTTTTGTTTTTTAGGTTTCTATGTCTCGGCTAGTTATGGGGCCTGTCACTACATATGTGGCAAAGGGGCCCATTTGTCATGTGTTTTTTGTATTATGGTGTGTGCTTATTTTTTGTTTATTTTTTGGCAGGTGATTCTGGCTATTAGAGATGAGCGAGTAGTATTCGACCGAGTCGGTATTCGATCGAATACTGCGCTATTCGTCATACTCGATTTTGATCGAGTACAGCGGCGATGGCGCACTCACAATTCGTTTCCCCTCACACCTTCCCTGGCGCGTTTTTTACACCAAGCACCATGCAGGGGGGGTGGGACAGGTCCTGGGAGGACGCTGGCATCGCGAGGACTGCGTCTAGACGCATTGGCTGGAAAAACCATGTGACCTCGAATCTACAAAACTCAGCACTTCCTCTTCGTCAGCATTAGCAGCTTGAACTTAGTGAGGGATAGACGCTCACAGCAGGGAAAGACAGGCTGTAGCTGGCAGGGCCCCAGAAGCTCGGAATATCGCATTTACCACCATATATACCAGCTACCAGAAGACAAGAGAGTCATTAAGAGCCCTTATTAGGGCTACTATGCTGAACGGTATATAGCTCATATGTAGGCAGGCAGGGCCCCAGAAGCTCAGAATATCGCATTTACCACCATATATACCAGCTACCAGAAGACAAGAGAGTCATTAAGAGCCCTTATTAGGGCTACTATGCTGAACGGTATATAGCTCATATGTAGGCAGGCAGGGCCCCAGAAGCTCAGAATATCGCATTTACCACCATATATACCAGCTACCAGAAGACAAGAGAGTCATTGAGAGCCCTTATTAGGGCTACTATGCTGAACGGTATATAGCTCATATGTAGGCAGGCAGGGCCCCAGAATCTCAGAATATCGCATTTACCACCATATATACCAGCTACCAGAAGACAAGAGAGTCATTGAGAGCCCTTATTAGGGCTACTATGCTGAACAGTATATAGCCCATATGTAGGCAGGCAGGGCCCCAGAAGCTCAGAATATTGCATTTACCACCATATATACCAGCTACCAGAAGACAAGAGAGTCATTGAGAGCCCTTATTAGGGCTACTATGTTGAACAGTATATAGCTCATATGTAGGCAGGCAGGGCCCCAGAAGCTCAGAATATCACATTTACCACCATATATACCAGCTACCAGAAGAAAAGAGAGTCATTGAGAGTCCTTATTATTAGGGCTACTATGCTGAACAGTATATAGCCCATATGTAGGCAGGCAGGGCCCCAGAAGCTCAGAATATCGCATTTACCACCATATATACCAGCTACCAGAAGACAAGAGAGTCATTGAGAGCCCTTATTAGGGCTACTATGTTGAACAGTATATAGCTCATATGTAGGCAGGCAGGGCCCCAGAAGCTCAGAATATCGCATTTACCACCATATATACCAGCTACCAGAAGACAAGAGAGTCATTGAGAGCCCTTATTAGGGCTACTATGCTGAACGGTATATAGCTCATATGTAGGCAGGCAGGGCCCCAGAAGCTCAGAATATCGCATTTACCACCATATATACCAGCTACCAGAAGACAAGAGAGTCATTGAGAGCCCTTATTAGGGCTACTATGCTGAACAGTATATAGCCCATATGTAGGCAGGCAGGGCCCCAGAAGCTCAGAATATTGCATTTACCACCATATATACCAGCTACCAGAAGACAAGAGAGTCATTGAGAGCCCTTATTAGGGCTACTATGTTGAACAGTATATAGCTCATATGTAGGCAGGCAGGGCCCCAGAAGCTCAGAATATCACATTTACCACCATATATACCAGCTACCAGAAGAAAAGAGAGTCATTGAGAGTCCTTATTATTAGGGATACTATGCTGAACAGTATATAGCCCATATGTAGGCAGGCAGGGCCCCAGAAGCTCAGAATATCGCATTTACCACCATATATACCAGCTACCAGAAGACAAGAGAGTCATTGAGAGCCCTTATTAGGGCTACTATGTTGAACAGTATATAGCTCATATGTAGGCAGGCAGGGCCCCAGAAGCTCAGAATATCGCATTTACCACCATATATACCAGCTACCAGAAGACAAGAGAGTCATTGAGAGCCCTTATTAGGGCTACTATGTTGAACAGTATATAGCTCATATGTAGGCAGGCAGGGCCCCAGAAGCTCAGAATATTGCATTTACCACCATATATACCAGCTACCAGAAGACAAGAGAGTCATTGAGAGTCCTTATTATTAGGGCTACTATGCTGAACAGTATATAGCCCATATGTAGGCAGGCAGGGCCCCAGAAGCTCAGAATATCGCATTTACCACCATATATACCAGCTACCAAAAGACAAGAGAGTCTTTGAGAGCCCTTATTAGGGCTACTATGTTGAACAGTATATAGCTCATATGTAGGCAGGCAGGGCCCCAGAAGCTCAGAATATCGCATTTACCACCATATATACCAGCTACCAGAAGACAAGAGAGTCATTAAGAGTCCTTATTATTAGGGCTACTATGCTGAACAGTATATAGCCCATATGTAGGCAGGCTGGGCCCCAGAAGCTCAGAATATCGCATTTACCACCATATATACCAGCTACCAGAAGACAAGAGAGTCATTGAGAGCCCTTATTAGGGCTACTATGTTGAACAGTATATAGCTCATATGTAGGCAGGCAGGGCCCCAGAAGCTCAGAATATCACATTTATCACCATATATACCAGCTACCAGAAGACAAGAGAGTCATTGAGAGTCCTTATTAGGGCTACTATGCTGAACGGTATATAGCTCATTCTAGCTATATACACACTGCACACAACGGCTGCTTTAGTGAGGGGTAGCTGCTGCTGGAATAGGGACAGAAAGACTTCAGTGGTGTATTACCACCTATATACAAAACTATATACACTCTGCTCAAAACGGCTGCTTTAGTGAGGGGTAGCTGCTGCTGGAATAGGGACAGAAAGACTTCAGTGGTGTATTACCACCTATATACAAAACTATATACACTCTGCTCAAAACGGCTGCTTTAGTGAGGGGTAGCTGCTGCTGGAATAGGGACAGAAAGACTTCAGTGGTGTATTACCACCTATATACAAAACTATATACACTCTGCTCAAAACGGCTGCTTTAGTGAGGGGTAGCTGCTGCTGGAATAGGGACAGAAAGACTTCAGTGGTGTATTACCACCTATATACAAAACTATATTTTGCACTACTGTTTTGTGTCCTCTGTCAAAACAAAACACTGTTTTATACCCGGTGCGTATAGGCACCATTTCACCTTTTGGCAGTATACGGCTGTATAGCCAGGTGTTCTCCTAAAAAATATATTTATATTTGGCACTACTGTTTTGTGTCCTCTTTACCAACAAAACCCTGTTATATACCCGGTGCGTATTAGGCACCATTTCACCTTCTGGCAGTATACAGCTGTATAGCCAGGCGTTCTCCTAAAAAATATATTTATATTTGGCACTACTGGTTTGTGTCCTCTATGCCAACAAAACACTGTTATATACCCAGTGCGTATTAGGCACCATTTCACCTTCTGGCAGTATACGGCTGTATAGCCAGGTGTTCTCCTAAAAAATATATTTATATTTGGCTCTACTGTTTTGTGTCCTCTGTGCCAACAAAACACTGTTATATACCCAGTGCGTATTAGGCACCATTTCACCTTCTGGCAGTATACGGCTGTATAGCCAGGTGTTCTCCTAAAAAATATATTTATATTTGGCACTACTGTTTTGTGTCCTCTGTGCCAACAAAACACTGTTATATACCCAGTGCGTATTAGGCACCATTTCACCTTCTGGCAGTATACGGCTGTATAGCCAGGTGTTCTCCTAAAAAATATATTTATATTTGGCACTACTGTTTTGTGTCCTCTTTACCAACAAAACCCTGTTATATACCCGGTGCGTATTAGGCACCATTTCACCTTCTGGCAGTATACGGCTGTATAGCCAGGTGTTCTCCTAAAAAATATATTTATATTTGGCTCTACTGTTTTGTGTCCTCTGTGCCAACAAAACACTGTTATATACCCAGTGCGTATTAGGCACCATTTCACCTTCTGGCAGTATACGGCTGTATAGCCAGGTGTTCTCCTAAAAAATATATTTATATTTGGCACTACTGTTTTGTGTCCTCTGTGCCAACAAAACACTGTTATATAGCCAGTGCATATTAGGCACCATTTCACCTTCTGGCAGTATACGGCTGTATAGCCAGGTGTTCTCCTAAAAAATATATTTATATTTGGCACTACTGTTTTGTGTCCTCTTTACCAACAAAACCCTGTTATATACCCGGTGCGTATTAGGCACCATTTCACCTTCTGGCAGTATACGGCTGTATAGCCAGGTGTTCTCCTAAAAAATATATTTATATTTGGCACTACTGTTTTGTGTCCTCTTTACCAACAAAACCCTGTTATATACCCGGTGCGTATTAGGCACCATTTCACCTTCTGGCAGTATACGGCTGTATAGCCAGGTGTTCTCCTAAAAAATATATTTATATTTGGCTCTACTGTTTTGTGTCCTCTGTGCCAACAAAACACTGTTATATACCCAGTGCGTATTAGGCACCATTTCACCTTCTGGCAGTATACGGCTGTATAGCCAGGTGTTCTCCTAAAAAATATATTTATATTTGGCACTACTGTTTTGTGTCCTCTGTGCCAACAAAACACTGTTATATAGCCAGTGCGTATTAGGCACCATTTCACCTT
This sequence comes from Gastrophryne carolinensis, assembly GCA_027917425.1. Lineage (NCBI taxonomy): Eukaryota > Metazoa > Chordata > Amphibia > Anura > Microhylidae > Gastrophryne > Gastrophryne carolinensis. The sequence goes on along the minus strand of CM051237.1, from coordinate 341,041,364 downwards.
CTGGCAGTATACGGCTGTATAGCCAGGTGTTCTCCTAAAAAATATATTTATATTTGGCACTACTGTTTTGTGTCCTCTTTACCAGCAAAACCCTGTTATATACCCGGTGCGTATTAGGCACCATTTCACCTTCTGGCAGTATACGGCTGTATAGCCAGGTGTTCTCCTAAAAAATATATTTATATTTGGCACTACTGTTTTGTGTCCTCTGTGCCAACAAAACACTGTTATATACCCAGTGCGTATTAGGCACCATTTCACCTTCTGGAAGTACTGGCTGTATAGCCAGGTGTTCTCCTAAAAAATATATTTATATTTGGCTCTACTGTTTTGTGTCCTCTGTGCCAACAAAACCCTGTTATATACCCGGTGCGTATAGGCACCATTTCACCTTCTGGCAGTATACAGCTGTATAGCCAGGCGTTCTCCTAAAAAATATATTTATATTTGGCACTACTGGTTTGTGTCCTCTGTGCCAACAAAACACTGTTATATACCCAGTGCGTATTAGGCACCATTTCACCTTCTGGCAGTATACGCTGTATAGCCAGGTGTTCTCCTAAAAAATATATTTAGATTTGGCTCTACTGTTTTGTGTCCTCTGTGCCAACAAAACACTGTTATATACCCAGTGTGTATTAGGCACCATTTCACCTTCTGGCAGTATACGGCTGTATAGCCAGGTGTTCTCCTAAAAAATATATTTATATTTGGCACTACTGTTTTGTGTCCTCTGTGCCAACAAAACACTGTTATATACCCAGTGCGTATTAGGCACCATTTCACCTTCTGGCAGTATACGGCTGTATAGCCAGGTGTTCTCCTAAAAAATATATTTATATTTGGCACTACTGTTTTGTGTCCTCTTTACCAACAAAACCCTGTTATATACCCGGTGCGTATTAGGCACCATTTCACCTTCTGGCAGTATACGGCTGTATAGCCAGGTGTTCTCCTAAAAAATATATTTATATTTGGCTCTACTGTTTTGTGTCCTCTGTGCCAACAAAACCCTGTTATATACCCGGTGCGTATAGGCACCATTTCACCTTCTGGCAGTATACAGCTGTATAGCCAGGCGTTCTCCTAAAAAATATATTTATATTTGGCACTACTGGTTTGTGTCCTCTGTGCCAACAAAACACTGTTATATACCCAGTGCGTATTAGGCACCATTTCACCTTCTGGCAGTATACGGCTGTATAGCCAGGTGTTCTCCTAAAAAATATATTTATATTTGGCTCTACTGTTTTGTGTCCTCTGTGCCAACAAAACACTGTTATATACCCAGTGCGTATTAGGCCCCATTTCACCTTCTGGCAGTATACGGCTGTATAGCCAGGTGTTCTCCTAAAAAATATATTTATATTTGGCACTACTGTTTTGTGTCCTCTGTGCCAACAAAACACTGTTATATACCCAGTGCGTATTAGGCACCATTTCACCTTCTGGCAGTATACGGCTGTATAGCCAGGTGTTCTCCTAAAAAATATATTTATATTTGGCACTACTGTTTTGTGTCCTCTTTACCAACAAAACCCTGTTATATACCCGGTGCGTATTAGGCACCATTTCACCTTCTGGCAGTATACGGCTGTATAGCCAGGTGTTCTCCTAAAACATATATTTATATTTGGCTCTACTGTTTTGTGTCCTCTGTGCCAACAAAACACTGTTATATACCCAGTGCGTATTAGGCACCATTTCACCTTCTGGCAGTATACGGCTGTATAGCCAGGTGTTCTCCTAAAAAATATATTTATATTTCGCACTACTGTTTTGTGTCCTCTGTGCCAACAAAACACTGTTATATAGCCAGTGCGTATTAGGCACCATTTCACCTTCTGGCAGTATACGGCTGTATAGCCAGGTGTTCTCCTAAAAAATATATTTATATTTGGCACTACTGTTTTGTGTCCTCTTTACCAACAAAACCCTGTTATATACCCGGTGCGTATTAGGCGCCATTTCACCTTCTGGCAGTATACGGCTGTATAGCCAGGTGTTCTCCTAAAAAATATATTTATATTTGGCACTACTGTTTTGTGTCCTCTGTGCCAACAAAACACTGTTATATACCCAGTGCGTATTAGGCACCATTTCACCTTCTGGCAGTATACGGCTGTATAGCCAGGTGTTCTCCTAAAAAATATATTTATATTTGGCACTACTGTTTTGTGTCCTCTTTACCAACAAAACCCTGTTATATACCCGGTGCGTATTAGGCACCATTTCACCTTCTGGCAGTATACGGCTGTATAGCCAGGTGTTCTCCTAAAACATATATTTATATTTGGCTCTACTGTTTTGTGTCCTCTGTGCCAACAAAACACTGTTATATACCCAGTGCGTATTAGGCACCATTTCACCTTCTGGCAGTATACGGCTGTATAGCCAGGTGTTCTCCTAAAAAATATATTTATATTTCGCACTACTGTTTTGTGTCCTCTGTGCCAACAAAACACTGTTATATAGCCAGTGCGTATTAGGCACCATTTCACCTTCTGGCAGTATACGGCTGTATAGCCAGGTGTTCTCCTAAAAAATATATTTATATTTGGCACTACTGTTTTGTGTCCTCTTTACCAACAAAACCCTGTTATATACCCGGTGCGTATTAGGCGCCATTTCACCTTCTGGCAGTATACGGCTGTATAGCCAGGTGTTCTCCTAAAAAATATATTTATATTTGGCACTACTGTTTTGTGTCCTCTGTGCCAACAAAACACTGTTATATACCCAGTGCGTATTAGGCACCATTTCACCTTCTGGAAGTACTGGCTGTATAGCCAGGTGTTCTCCTAAAAAATATATTTATATTTGGCTCTACTGTTTTGTGTCCTCTGTGCCAACAAAACCCTGTTATATACCCGGTGCGTATAGGCACCATTTCACCTTCTGGCAGTATACGGCTGTATAGCCAGGTGTTCTCCTAAAAAATATATTTATATTTGGCATAACGCGTGGCCAAAAAGTAAAACGTCTGAAATGCGGAGGGCTAGCGCAAAGGGACGTGGACGAGGACGGGGGCGCGGAAATGCTGGTGGGGGCACAAACCGCGTTGAAGCCAGTGGGGATACAATGCGTGCTGGTGAGGGGCAGCCAGCATTACGCTCATCCAGCTTCCCTGCCTTTATGGGACAGTTATGCGGGGGGCGGGGTACACCTCTGTTGAGGCCTGAGCAGCGTGAACAGGTGGTGCAATGGATGGCCGATAACACTTCCAGTCACTTGTCCACCACCCAGTCATCCACACAGTCTCACTCTGACCCTCCTTCCTCCCAACCTGGCCAACAGAGTCAGCCCACCCTTGACCCCTCCCAGGACCTCTTTTCGGGTCCTTTTCCAGATGTGCTGCAAGAATCCCAGGAGCTAGCAGAGGAATTTGTTTGTAGTGATGCCCAAACACTTGAGTATCCGCCATCTCCTAGTGATGTGGACCCGGAACCAGCATCTGCTATCATGAGCGATGATGATGAGACGCAGTTGCCATCAAGGGAGGCTGTTGGAATGTCCAGTGGGCAGGAGGAGGAGCAGAGAGAGGAAGTGGAAGAGGAGGTGGTGGACGACGAAATGACCGACCCCACTTGGACAGGGGTGATGTCCAGCGGGGAAAGCAGTGGAGATGCGGTCTGCGCATCACCGAATAAGGCAGCAAGAGGCAGAGGACAGTCCAGAGGCAGAGGACAGTCCAGACAGAGAAGGCAGGCCACAGCCAGCAGGGCCGAAGCTCTTCCCGGCAGCAGGCAGTCGCGCGAAGCTCCCCCATCGAGGCCTCGTACTTCTGTGGTGTGGAGTTTTTTTAATGTTTGCGCGGACGACAAACTGAGCGCGGTTTGCGCAATCTGCCACTCAAAACTGAGTAGGGGCTTTGAGAAGAGCAATCTGACCACCTCAGGCATGCGCCGTCACTTGGAAGTCAAGCACTGGGCTGAGTGGGAGAGAGCAAACGCAATACAACCTGCGCCCGGTCTTGCTGCCACTGCCTCTTCCCCTTTGTTGTGTGCTGCCACTGCGGTCCAGACCTCCAGGCAGGACACCTCCACATCTGCCTCTGCCTCGGCTACTTTGGGGCCTTCTCCTTCAGCCCCCCCTTCCCCCGCATCTTCGTCTGCACCTTCCATCTCCTCGTCCCATCAACTGTCCATCTCGCAGGCGTTCAACCGCAGGTGGAAGTACGCCTCCAGTCACCCCCAAGCCCAAGCCTTAACCTGCCTCATCTCCAAACTGCTGGCCCTGGAGATGTTGCCGTTTAGGCTTGTGGAGACGCAGGCCTTCCGCGACCTGATGGCGGCTGCCGCACCTTGCTATTCCGTCCCTAGCCGCCACTATTTTTCCCGGTGTGGCGTCCCCGCCCTGCACCAGCACGTGTCGCGTAACATCAGGCGGGCCCTGAGGTACGCAGTCAGCGCAAAGGTCCACTTGACCACCGACTCGTGGACAAGCGCTTGCGGCCAAGGACGCTACATCTCTTTGACGGCACACTGGGTGAATGTTGTGGAAGCGGGGACGGGGTCGCAAACAGGGACGGCCTACATACCACCCCCGCCCAAGATTGCCAGCACGGGTTCTGATAGACCCCCCTCCTCTTCCTCCTCCTCCTCCTCCTCCTCTGCCTTAACATCGCCCTCAGCCCCTAGCTGGAAGCATTGCAGTACTGGCGCGGGGAGACGTCAGCAGGCGGTGCTTAAGCTCATCAGCTTGGGCGACAGGAAGCACAGCGCCGCAGAGGTGAGGCACGCCATATTGCAGCAGACAGAGATGTGGCTGTCGCCGCTGCAGCTAGGACCAGGCATGGTCGTGTGCGATAACGGCCGTAACCTGGTGGCGGCTCTGGAGCTTGCAGAACTCAATCACGTACCATGCCTGGCCCACGTTTTTAATTTGGTAGCACAAAAGTTTCTAAAGACTTACCCCAACCTGGCAGAGCTACTGGTCAAAGTGCGGCGCTTGTGCGCTCACTTTCGGAAGTCAACTGTAGCTGCTGCTAGCTTAAAAAAAATCCAGCAACGCCTCCATTTGCCTCAACATCGGCTGTTGTGCGACCTGCCCACTCGCTGGAATTCCACCTATTGCATGTTGACCAGGGTGTGTGAGCAGCAGAGAGCATTGATGGAGTACCAGATGATGCATCCACGCGTGCATCCAACTCAGCTCCCTCAGTTTGCCAACCACGAGTGGCCATGGATGGCAGACATATGCGATGTATTGCGTATCTTTGAGGAGTCCACTAAGAAGGTCAGCAGCGAGGACGCTATAGTGAGCGTAACCATCCCGCTCCTATGCGTCCTTAAAGAATCGCTCATCGCAATAAGGGAGAACGCATTGCACACAGAGGAGACGGGGGTAGGAGGAGACGCAACGCAGGTAGACAGTCAGACCACACTTTTGTCTGCTGCTCGGTGGCAGTTGCAGGAGGAGGAGGAGGAGGAGGAGGAGGACAACGTGGAGGTGGCTGTGGAAGAGGATGCTGGCGGCGAGGGTAGCAGTCAGGCTGTGTGCGTCCCATTGGTTCAGCGCGAATGGGGCGGAGAGGAGAAGGAAGAGGAGGAAATGGAAAATGATCCTTCTGGTGGGGGCAGTGACGTCATGCCTACTCAGAGTCTGGCACACATGGCTGACTTCATGCTGGGCTGCTTTTCCCGGGACATACGTGTTGTCCGGATATTGGAGAACAAACTATACTGGGTCTTCGCACTCCTGGACCCCCGGTATAAAGATAACTTCTCCTCTTTTATTCCGGTAGAGGAGAGGACGAATCGATTACTGGAATATCAGAAGGAACTCTTGCAGAACATGATGCAGATTTTTCCACCCAGCATCGCTGGCGGCAGAGAGGAGAGTGTCTCCCAGAGTCTGACAACATCGATCAGGCCCACAGCCACCAGGGGAACACTCTCCAAGGTGTGGGACACGTTCATGTCACCCCCTCGTGCAACTTCCATCACTGCGGGGCCCGCTATCAGCAGGAGGGACAAGTATCGGCGGATGTTGCGGGACTACCTGGCAGACCACACCCCTGTCCTCCCCGATCCCTCGACGCCCTACACTTACTGGGTCTCCAAGTTGGACACGTGGCTGGAATTGTCCCTGTACGCCTTGGAGGTGCTTGCCTGCCCTGCCGCCAGCGTGCTGTCAGAAAGGGTGTTCAGCGCAGCCGGGGGCATTATAACCGATAAGCGCAGCCGCCTGTCAACCGACAGTGCCGACAGGCTGACGCTAATCAAAATGAACAGCAAGTGGATTGACCCGGACTTTGCTTGTACAACAGTGGAAAGCAGCCAAGAGTGAAGTGCCATCTGTATGAAGTGCCATTTCCTCCTCCTCCTCCTCCTCCTCCTTATCCGCCGTAGAATTGCTGTATTAATAAAAAAAATTATGTCTCACCTCTTGGGCTTAATACAATCAATTGTTAACAGGTCTCAGCTCTTGGGCCTCCACACAATTTTTAAGAGGTCTCAGCTCTTGGGCCTCCACACAATTTTTAAGAGGTCTCAGCTCTTGGGCCTCCACACAATTTTTAAGAGGTCTCAGCTCTTGGGACTCCACACAATGTTTGAGAGGTCTCAGCTCTTGGGCCTCCACACAATTTCTAAGAGGTCTCAGCTCTTGGGCTTTAATACAATTTTCAAGAGGTCTCAGCTCTTGGGCCTCCACACAATTTTAAGAGGTCTCAGCTCTTGGAACTCCACACAATTTTTAAGAGGTCTCAGCTCTTGGGACTCCACACAATTTTTAAGAGGTCTCAGCTCTTGGGACTCCACACATTTTTTAAGAGGTCTCAGCTCTTGGGCCTCCACACAATTTCTAAGAGGTCTCAGCTCTTGGGCCTTAATACAATTTTCAAGAGGTCTCAGCTCTTGGGCCTCCACACAATTTTTAAGAGGTCTCAGCTCTTGGGCCTCCACACAATTTTTAAGAGGTCTCAGCTCTTGGGACTCCACACAATTTTTAAGAGGTCTCAGCTCTAAGCTTCCCTTACTGCTGGGGTGACACACTGTAACAAACCTCCTCCTGTAAGCTTCCCTGACTGCTGGGGTGACACAATGTAACAAACCTCCTCCTGTAAGCTTCCCTTACTGCTGGGGTGACACACTGTAACAAACCTCCTCCTGTAAGCTTCCCTTACTGCTGGGGTAACACACTGTAACAAACCTCCTCCTGTAAGCTTCCCTGACTGCTGGGGTGACACACTGTAACAAACCTCCTCCTGTAAGCTTCCCTGACTGCTGGGGTGACACAATGTAACAAACCTCCTCCTGTAAGCTTCCCTTACTGCTGGGGTAACACACTGTAACAAACCTCCTCCTGTAAGCTTCCCTGACTGCTGGGGTGACACACTGTAACAAACCTCCTCCTGTAAGCTTCCCTGACTGCTGGGGTGACACACTGTAACAAACCTCCTCCTGTAAGCTTCCCTGACTGCTGGGGTGACACACTGTAACAAACCTCCTCCTGTAAGCTTCCCTGACTGCTGAGGTGACACAATGTAACAAACCTCCTCCTGTAAGCTTCCCTTACTGCTGGGGTGACACAATGTAACAAACCTCCTCCTGTAAGCTTCCCTTACTGCTGGGGTAACACACTGTAACAAACCTCCTCCTGTAAGCTTCCCTTACTGCTGGGGTAACACACTGTAACAAACCTCCTCCTGTAAGCTTCCCTGACTGCTGGGGTGACACACTGTAACAAACCTCCTCCTGTAAGCTTCCCTTACTGCTGGGGTGACACACTGTAACAAACCTCCTCCTGTAAGCTTCCCTTACTGCTGGGGTGACACACTGTAACAAACCTCCTCCTGTAAGCTTCCCTGACTGCTGGGGTGACACAATGTAACAAACCTCCTCCTGTAAGCTTCCCTTACTGCTGGGGTGACACAATGTAACAAACCTCCTCCTGTAAGCTTCCCTTACTGCTGGGGTGACACACTGTAACAAACCTCCTCCTGTAAGCTTCCCTTACTGCTGGGGTGACACACTGTAACAAACCTCCTCCTGTAAGCTTCCCTGACTGCTGGGGTGACACAATGTAACAAACCTCCTCCTTTAAGCTTCCCTTACTGCTGGGGTAACACACTGTAACAAACCTCCTCCTGTAAGCTTCCCTTACTGCTGGGGTGACACACTGTAACAAACCTCCTCCTGTAAGCTTCCCTTACTGCTGGGGTGACACACTGTAACAAACCTCCTCCTGTAAGCTTCCCTGACTGCTGGGGTGACACAATGTAACAAACCTCCTCCTGTAAGTTTCCCTTACTGCTGGGGTGACACAATGTAACAAACCTCCTCCTGTAAGCTTCCCTTACTGCTGGGGTAACACACTGTAACAAACCTCCTCCTGTAAGCTTCCCTTACTGCTGGGGTGACACACTGTAACAAACCTCCTTCTGTAAGCTTCCCTGACTGCTGGGGTGACACAATGTAACAAACCTCCTCCTGTAAGCTTCCCTTACTGCTGGGGTGACACAATGTAACAAACCTCCTCCTGTAAGCTTCCCTTACTGCTGGGGTAACACACTGTAACAAACCTCCTCCTGTAAGCTTCCCTTACTGCTGGGGTAACACACTGTAACAAACCTCCTCCTGTAAGCTTCCCTGACTGCTGGGGTGACACACTGTAACAAACCTCCTCCTGTAAGCTTCCCTTACTGCTGGGGTGACACACTGTAACAAACCTCCTCCTGTAAGCTTCCCTTACTGCTGGAGTAACACACTGTAACAAACCTCCTCCTGTAAGCTTCCCTGACTGCTGGGGTGACACAATGTAACAAACCTCCTCCTGTAAGCTTCCCTTACTGCTGGGGTGACACAATGTAACAAACCTCCTCCTGTAAGCTTCCCTTACTGCTGGGGTGACACACTGTAACAAACCTCCTCCTGTAAGCTTCCCTTACTGCTGGGGTGACACACTGTAACAAACCTCCTCCTGTAAGCTTCCCTGACTGCTGGGGTGACACAATGTAACAAACCTCCTCCTTTAAGCTTCCCTTACTGTTGGGGTAACACACTGTAACAAACCTCCTCCTGTAAACTTCCCTTACTGCTGGGGTGACACACTGTAACAAACCTCCTCCTGTAAGCTTCCCTGACTGCTGGGGTGACACACTGTAACAAACCTCCTCCTGTAAGCTTCCCTTACTGCTGGGGTAACACACTGTAACAAACCTCCTCCTTTAAGCTTCCCTTACTGCTGGGGTGACACAATGACAGAAGAGGACATGTCTGACCACATCTCACACACACACACACACACACACACACACACACACACACACACACACAATGACAATTAGGGGTGGGGTCTATTTATTTTCCCCCTTGCCTATGCCATCTGTGGTTGTCATTAGGCAACGTGATTTTAAGGGGTGCAGAATTTTGTTCTTCTTTTTTGTACAGTTTGGCTTGGGGTCCATGGCAATGTAGAGGAAAGAAGGTTTCCTTGTCTTGTCTCACTTTACGTAGAAGTTATATTGTGTTTGGAGTGTATTGTTGAGTGGCTGTGATAGTGGCGTAATAGTGCGACTTGGGCGCGTTATATGCACCCAGACATGCTTCCCCCGCTGTTCCAGTTGCATTCCAGCAGTGTTGGCATCATTTTCTGATGTTTCAGGGTGGACTTGGTGACCTCCAAGTGGTCGAATTGAGATTTCCAAGTGGCGAGCATTTTTTTCCCATAGACTATAATGTGATTCGATAATCGGTCGAGTAGTCGAGTAACGCGGTCTATTCGAATCGAAATTTGAAATTTCGAATATTTCACTACTCGCTCATCTCTACTGGCTATCCATTGCTCCCCTGGTTACTCACCCCCATCCTCCACCCATCCTCGGTATAACACTGCACATAGGAGGACTCGCTCAGTGGTGGAACGTGCCTTTGGCTTGTTGAAGATGCGCTTCTGTTGTCTGGACCAGACTGGGGGTGCCTTGCAGTATGAACCCGCCAAGGTCTTCAAAATAATGGTTGCGTGTGGGGTCCAGCACAACCTCGCCATCCGTAGCCGGGTTCCCAGAAACAGTGACCTGGCTGAGGACGCTTTAGTCATTTCAGAAGATGTAACACCTCCCTACTCTAGAACACAAAGTGGGTCGGCACAGGCGATCCGTTCCCAGCTTGTGGACAATGTCTTTGCTTAATTTTCATGCATTTTGGCCAATGTGTGTGTGACAGACTCTCTGCCTTTTTGATTTCACCACTATTCAATTGCCCACCGGGTCATTCATTGGATGCCCACTGTTCCTTTTTCTATACGGCCCATGGGACCCTACTTGGGCATATTGGATTTTAAAGGCACTGTTTCTGCCCCTTGGACTTTACATAGATTCATTACTTTCATTTTCTTAAGCATGTTCCAGACAATGTCATTGTGTTGTTGATTGTGTTACAGACTGTCATTGTGTTGTTGATTGCGTTACAGACTGCCATTGTGTTGCTGACTGTGTTACCGGAGGGATTGTGTGGCCTGCTCCCATTGGTCTGTACGTTTCTCATGCAGTTCTCCATCAGGTCCACAGGGGAGGTCCCCTTGCATGGAGACTTGCATATAAGGCCCAGGGTGGCACTAATAAAAGAAGGTCATCTTCACCCTCAATACTGAGTTCCGTCTCTTATTGGGGGAAATGCTATATCGCCATTCACTAGCCCTTGTAAGAGCTGTTCCTGATTTCCTCACGGATGACTCTGGAATTCCTGCAGCACCTCTCACCATTGGGAAATGGACGTCTCTGGCGGGGAAGCCCTCTGGCGATAAAGGTTATCGCTACAGTGTGCCTTTTTTATTTTGTGTGATAAAAAACAAAAAATAATGTGACAAACATTGTTGAATAATTTTTTGGCTGTTAATGTGGGGTTGTGGAAGAGCATGTGTTTTGGGTTACGGTAGCCTTGTGTCCTGCTCCCCAGAATCAATACATAAACACATGCCTTCAGTGGTAGGTAGAGTAGGAGATGGAAGTTGATGGATGGGGTTGCTGCATGTTAGCGGCAATATGAGCAAGGCTCTGATTCATTAACTGCCATTGCTGGACCATTTCCGCCATATGCCTGCTTTGTTGTCTTGTTTCTGCAAGCAGGGCGGACACATTTTGATTCAAAACCTCTAGTTGTTGTGACATAGAGGTGATTTGTGAACACACTGTCTCATTAAACCTCTGTGTGTTAGCTGCAAACTCCACGTTCTCGTGGTGCCATGCTTCCTCCATTATCTGCAGATGTCTCCTCTGGCTGATATGGCGACGTTGCTGGGTCCCACCACTGGCACGGGTGGGTGCGTCTGGTACTGATTGAGTGGCTGCAGGTGGCTGGCTGGGCTCAGAGTCTGTTGTGCGCCCAATATCCACGGCAGAAGAGGTTTGGGCCACTGAGGTATGGGTAGTGGAGACCAGGGGCAGCACTTGCTGGGCCTGTTGTGTTGGATGTTGTCCCACAGGTTCTGGTGGCCTTGGCTGCAGCAGACTTGTGTCCTCCTCCTCCAAATCACGAATAACTTCGATAATGGGTGGGATGGTTCGGGTCTGCCAAGAAAGGTAGCAGGTAGTGAGGCCACTTTTTTAAGATAAATGTAGGCAAGTGCAATTTCATTTGTCTACACAGTGGTCCATTGACTTACCTCATTCGTACACTCAGGTTGGTTGGTGTTGACACAAGGCTGTTGTGGCGTGCTCCTCCGGGACAATGCAGGGGTAGCTTGGCCTTGTGGCGTGGCATCAGTTGGTTCTTGGACAAGAGAATGTACTTTTTGAGGTTCAGCAAAGACCAGTGTGTTGTAAGGAGTATACAACTGTTTTGGTCAACATTAAAAAGTCTCAATGTAAAAATATACTCATCTCCGGACCTGACATTCCTGTCTGTGTCTTGGCCCTCTTGCAGGCCCTAAAGGGTTGCTGGGTGAATATAGGTCAACACATGCTCTTCTGCTGGTGTTAGGATGATTTTAGTTGGGATACCACCCCCTGTCTGCATGATGGTGAAGATGAAAGCACTCCTAATAAGTGTTACATCCTGCTACAAAGCAGCCTATACATTCAGTTACACTCTAAATGGACTTTACCTCTGCTGGCGGTGCATGTCCATTTTTTTTTCCCCATAATATTTAAGGTCCCCAAATTTTCATTTAATTTGCTCAACATCCCTCCTCACAGAACCTACACTATTCACTTGGCGGCAAATCTTATCCCAAATCTCCTGCTTGGCTTGCTTGGGCATCATAGTGCTCACAAACACCAGTGGCTACAGCCATGCTTTGGACATAACAGAAACGGGCTGTAAGTCCACGTCGCAGCTGGCGCCCACATGGATGTGTGGTGTCCCCAGCAGCAGATGACATTGATGGCTGGCTGTCTGGGGAGTAGTTTTGTTTCTTGGGCTGATGGGTGACTGTGATGGACTGTGGGGGGTGCTAGGTGATAATGGCTGGGTGCCTGTCGAGCTGTCACCTGTGGAGCTCTCTATTGACTCCGTGCTGGTGGTACTTGGGGACACAGAGTGGCGAGGAGGAGGGGTGGTTGGCCTGGGTGTGCTAGTGGTTTTGGACCTACGCTTCCCCTTGGTGGTGTGGCTGGATTTACCCACATGCTTTGTGGGTGGAGGAGGTGGAGGCTGCAGGGTTTGAAGAGATTTGTGGCCCTTGTGAGCCCTGGCTGATTTAGCAGGCAGGGGCGACTGGGCCAAGGGCTCCTTGCTACTGCGTTTTGTCCAAGCAGCTTAGCAGCTGGCTTATCCACCCTTTGACTATGGGCATGTCCCTCCCGGTTCCTGTGCCTGCTCTTGTGTGGGTGTTCGTGATGTCTCTCTGTGCGGCTAGCATGTGGCTCTGGGCTTTTTGTGGTCTTATGGCTCCCTTTTGGCCTGGGCATAGTGATATGGTAACCAACACAGAGCTGAGTGCATTTAACTTTAAATAGTTTTCCCGTGAGGGCGTGTTCGGCAGCGTGCGCGCGCGCACGCACGCCACCGCGGAGGCTCATCATAACCTGATCCGGAAGCCCTAGAAACATGTTGCCAGCCATATATACAGAGAAGCAGGACAAAATTATCATGGATGTGAGTAGGCGAGCGTGCGTTTATGTGCGCGCACAAGCTGATAAACAAATATTAGCCATGGCAGGGCCATATTATTGAGGACAAACTGTCTTGTAAAACACAACTACTAGAACAGGTTAGTTTTAACCATGTGCGCAGCAGCACACTAGCCTAGAGCCAGATAGACTAAGTTGGCCCATGTGAGTAGGAATGAGGCTCAGAAACTGGCTTTAGTGCATGAATGTAATCTAGTTGTGTCACTAATGCTCTGCCATTGTGTTTTTTTATACAGATGATGCTAAGAAACCATTATGACTACCTGCCATGTGACTACGTGAAGAGGACATTGGCACTGGCGGTGGTGGATGCCATATCCAGGAACACTGGAACCACCTACACTTTTACCCAGATCGCCCAGCACTGGTCCGATTTGAAAAGGAGGCATAGGCCCCGGGTGAGGCGGTACTTTGTGAAGCACTTTCCAGGTAAGTCTTGGTACATGACATGCAATAAACACACTGCCCCCTGGGCCTGTGTTTATGATTGTGTTTATATTGCAGTGCATGAATGGAATTTGCGGTTCCGCCCAACCCGGACAAGAACACGAAGCCCAGTGTTGGGAGGTACTGGTGAAAGTGTAGGTGGTGCCACGCCAGTGCCAACGCCCACCCCCTCCTCTGCCAGTGAGTATGATGAGCCACTGGACCTGACTATACGGGGGGGGGGACAGTCGCACGGCAGGGAGTCCAACCAGCCACAGCTCCAACCTGACTCCGGTAAGACTCTCAAACCTACACATGTCCAGATACATGCACTAAAGACATATACTAATGTGCGCAATTGTTATTTTTAGATGATGACGTCGCAGGAGCATCCCAAAGGATAATGGAGGAACAAGCCCAACCTCAAGAGGTGCCTGGGGAAGGTGAGTGATTTGATGCATAGAAGCCTAACCTAATCTGACATTCAGGAGGCACAAAGAGTAACTATTAACCTTGTGTTTTTGATCAAAACAGCTTCACAGCCGGACGATCTGGTGAACCCAGGGAGGAGGCTGCGCACCAGATGCCCTGTTGGCCGCAAGCCTTGTAAGTTTGTTCAATATATCATACATGTAGTTTAAACTCCTGCCCAAAACAACAAGAACATGGTCCAAGACACATTAATTAACTAACTTAGGGCCACATTAACCCTAAAAATGGCCAAAACCAAAACCCATAGATAAGCAATAAAGACTTACAAGGCAAAACTGATGATGTTTTTCATTCACAGATCAAAGACAAAGGCCCAATTGATGAAAATGAAGACCCTCCTGGGTGGCTGGCCAAAATTTTATATTTTTATAAAAATGTTATTTTTAACAGTTTGACTCTCTCTTTCCTGGCACTGTACGTTCTCACAACATGACCATACAGTTACATGTCCCAAAAGGTAAGTATATGGGACAAGGAATAGGAAGAAGAAGAAGAAGGAGAAGAGATTAAGGTAAGCATTAAAGACAGGGAAGAAGAAGAGATTAAGGTAAGCATTAAAGACAGGGAAGAAGAAGAAGAGATTAAGGTAAGCATTAAAGACAGGGAAGAAGAAGAAGAAGAGATTAAGATAAGCATTAAAGACAGGGAAGAAGAAGAAGATATTAAGGTAAGCATTAAAGACAGGGAAGAAGAAGAAGAAGAATAGAGATGAGCGAACCGGTTCGGACGAACCTGAATTCGCTCCGAATTTCAGGAAATATTCGATTCGGCACGAACCCGAATATTTTGTGGTTCGTGCCGATCGAATTTTTCCTGAAATTAAAAAAAAAAATTGCCGGCATGGTGGGAGCGGGCCGGCCGGTTTCGCTGACAGCGGAGCCGGCCGGCGGGCCGGTAAAGCCGGCCGGCCCGCTCCCACCATGCCGGCATTTAAAAAACAAAAAAAAAAAAAAAAAAAGCATTTTTGCCGGCATGGTGGGAGCGGGTGGGATGACGCGCCCTCAGATGACAGCTGAGAGCAGCGCCGGCCTCCACGCTCCGGACCTGCAGGTAAGTGTTTGCTTTTTTTTGAAATGCCGGCATGGTGGGAGCGGGCCGGCCGGTTCCGCTGACAGCGGAGCCGGCCGGCCCGCTCCCACCATGCCGGCAAAAATGCTTTTTTTTTTTTTTTTTGTTTTTTAAATGCCGGCATGGTGGGAGCGGGCCGGCCGGCTTTACCGGCTTTGCCGGCCCGCTGACAGCGGAACCGGCCGGCCCGCTCCCACCATGCCGGCATTTATGATGGGGAACTTCGTAAAAGTTCGATTCGGCCGAACCCGAATTTCTTTGTGAAATTCGGCGAATCGGCCGAATCGAACTTTTCAAAAGTTCGCTCATCTCTAAAGAAGAAGAAGAGATTAAGGTAAGTATTAAAAGACAGGGAAGAAGAAGAAGAAGAGATTAAGGTAAGCATTAAAGACAGGGAAGAAGAAGAAGAGATTAAGGTAAGCATTAAGGACAGGGAAGAAGAAGAAGAGATTAAGGTAAGCATTAAAGACAGTGAAGAAGAAGAAGAAGAGATTAAGGTAAGCATTAAAGACAGGGAAGAAGAAGAAATTAAGGTAAGCATTAAAGACAGGGAAGAAGAAGAGATTAAGGTAAGCATAAAAGACAGGGAGGAAGAAGAAGAATCTTATTTGAAGGTAAGTTTTGGTGTGGCAAAAAGTGTCAGTTTGTTGGATCTGGAAAGCTTGAGGGAGGATTAGGGATGTGCGCTTGTGTGGACCCAGATTGTGAACAGGAAATCCCTGGAGATGTAAGTATACTTGTAAAAACATTGTGAATCGGGGTGAAACCGGAAACAGATGGAAAGAAGCTACGTTTGGAAACGCATTAAAAAGGACCCAATACAGATCGTCCGTGTGAACGGGCACGGAAACCACGACCACACTGAAAGCACCCGAGAGGGGAAAAAACACTTCCCGAATGAAGACACAGAAACGGATCAGTAAGGGAGCTCTCCCGATGGCAGCTTTGAATCACATTATAACCCCGAGACAAACGGAAGGAAAACGGCACTTAAGAAAAACGGAACAAAATAAGGGTAGATTGGTGGAGGCTCTGAATCAAGCCATATATGGGCTTCTCATGCTGCTGCCAACTACAGAGTGTTTCTTACACACAATATATAGGTTTCTTATGCTGCTGCCAACTCCAGAGTGTGTCTTTCGGGCAATATATGGTCAGGCAAATTAAGGGCCCTGCAAGCTGCTGCCAACTCCAGGGTGTGTTTCAGGCGTCATATGGTCTCCTCATGCTGCTGCTAACTCCAGTGTGTCTTTCAGGCAATATATGGGCCCCACATGCTGCTGCCAACTCCAGGGTATGTCTTTCAGGCAATAGGTGGTCTCCTCATGCTGCTGCCAACTCCAGTGTGTCTTTTAGGCAATATATGGGCTCTTCATTCTGCTGCCAACTCTAGAGTGTTTCTTACAGGCAATCTATTGTTTCTTCATGCTCCAGGGTGCGTCTTTCGGGCAATATATGGTTTCCTCATGCTGCTGCCAACTCCAGCATGTCTTTCAGGCACATTAAGGGCCCTGCAAGCTGCTGCCAACTCCAGGGTGTGTATTTCAGGTGGTTTATGGCCTCCTCCTGCTGCTGCCAGCTCCATGGTATGTCTTTCAGGCAATATATGGTTTCATCATCCTGCTGCCAACTCCAGTGTATTTATTTCAGGCTATCTTGTCATGCTGCTGCTGACTCCAGTGAGCCTTTCAGTTGATATATGGGCTGCTCATGCTGCTGCAAACTCCAGTGTGTCTTTCAAGTGATATCTGAGCTCCTCATGCTGCTGCCAAATCCAGTGTGTGTTTCAGGTAATATATGGGCTCCTCATGCTCCTGCCAACTCCAGGGTTACATAGTTACATAGTTAATATGGTTGAAATTAGACATAGGTACATCAAGTTCAACCAAGGGTGTTGGGGTAGCGGAAGTTTTTTTTTTCTTTGTTACTGATAACAGCTAATAGTTACTGTTAATGTTATTTTCTGCTAAATACGCTTCTAATCCTTTTTTGAAGCTGTCAGTGGTTGAGGATATTCTACAGATTTATAGTTCTTATAGAAAAGAATGATTGTCGCCTCCGGAGACTGAATTTTTTTTTTCCAGTTGAAGGGAGTGCCCCCTTTTCCTTAGAGTGGATTTTACCTGAAGTAGTGTTTCCCCATTTTTTTTTTGTAGTGGCCATTTATATATTTATACAAGTTAATCATGCCCCCCCTCAGCCGTCTCAGCCGTCTACTCTCATAGCAATAGCCCAAGTATAATACTTAACAAGCTAAACATCCAAGAAAGAGTAAATTAAATGTGAATAAGACTACAGGACAAGATGGACTTCACCCAAGAATTCTTAATGAACTCAGCTCTGTTATCTAACCACCCCTGTTCTTAATCTTAACAACTGGTATAGTGCCAAGAGATTGGCAGAGGTGCCCATTTTATTTCACTGATTAATAATGATCTGAAACTAAAATCATGGCCATGTGGTTAAAGTGGACCAAAACCCTGCTGGATCGGCCTGGGAATCTGTAAGATTCCTGGGTCGATCCATTCCCTCCCCGCGGGGCATCCAAAATTGGGATGCCCCTCTGTGTGAAACCCCCCAGGATGCCCACTACACTTACCTGAATCCCGGTCCAATGGCACATGCCATCTCCTCTCTGGCAGGACGCGTGCCCGCGCTGACCATTTGTGAATGGCTGGCGCGCTCCCTGTTAGAGGGAAGCGCGAGATGCCACCGCGAACATGCTCGGAGCCACTAAACTAAGATGCACCTAAGACATGCATAGCGCAGCGGCTCCGAGCGCGCTGATTGGACGAGCGGCCGCGCATGTGCCATAGGACCACAGTGAGGTGAGTTGAACCGGGTGATCTGGGGGTTTCACATAGCGGGGCACACCATTCGGGGAAGTGGACCAAAACCCAGGATAGTCAAAATTTTTGGTCCACTTTAAGTAAATTCCTGTGGGGTAATCCATCCTAACCAGACGGGCCTGCACAAATTGAAAAAAAAAAAAAAAGCATTTGTCTCCATCAGATGGGACTTCATATCATTAAGGGGATATACTCAGAACCTGACCACTACTTTGCTCTTATTCTTCTTGACCTATCCCCTAGCTTTTGACACAGTCCACCATGCTGTGCTTCTCACATTTAGTGTATCTTACTCTAACACAATTTCCTCTCCTGGCCCTCTGTCTGTTGGTGTACCACAAGGCTCAGTCCTAGGACCCCTTTTTTTCAATATACACTTCTGGTCTCGGACAACTAATAACCTCGCTGGGCTTCCAATATCGCTTTTATGCAGATGACACTCAGATCTACCTCTCTGGCCCAAATCTCTCTTCACTCCTCTCTTACCTTCCTCACTATCTAACAACCATCTCTTCCTTCATAACATCTCGCTCCTTTAAACTGAACATGGACAAAACATAACTGGTCATTTTCCCACTATCTCACTCCCCTCTCCTCTCTAACAACACAATCTTTGTAAATAATCTTACAATAACTGCAACTAATCAAGCTCTGTGCCTAGGTGTCATTCTGGACTCCTCTCATTCACACCTCACTAGCAACCTCCTGTCATCTCCAACTTAAAAATATCTCCCACATCCATGCCTTCCTCTCATCTGATACCACTAAAATGCTAGTGCATGTCCTGGTCATATCCGACTAGACTACTGCAACACCCTCCCCTGTGGTTTGCCAACAAGCAGACTGGTACCCCTCCACTTTATTCTAAACTTTGCTGCTCGCCTCATCCACCTCTCCAACACTGCCCCTCTCTGTCAATCCCTTCATTGGTTATCTGTCTCTCAGACAGTTCAGTTCAAACTTCTAACACTAACCTACAAATCTCTCTCCAACCAGGCCCCTCCCTACATTTCATCTCTAATCCAGTGCCTCTGACATTGTCCCGTCTTCCTCCTTTTTTACCTCCTCAAACTCCCAAGACTTCTTCTGTGCCTCCCCACTTCTCTGGAATGCACTCCCCTGCTCAATCCACCACTCTCCATCACTACAAGCCTTTAAAAGTGTCCTCAAAACTCACTTCTTCAGACAAGCATATGACCTGGCTTAAGTAACTCCTATAGTCTTCAAATGGCACATGCAGCACAACTAAAGCCCTACCACTTGAGATCCCGTCCCTTTTTCTCCACCCCCATCCTTTAGACTGTAAGCTCCTGTACTCACAACACTTGGTTTAAACCTTGCGGCATCTAGTTTGTATTGTTCTCTGTACTATATGTTTTACCTTGTCTGTAACCACACCTTGTAAAGCACCACAGAAGATAATGGTGCTATATAAATAAACATTATTATTATTATTATTATTATTATTATTATTAATAATAACCTAGAGCAGTAGTAATGATTAAGGCTTTTCAATCTAAAAAGATTTGGATTCACAAGGGGACTAGACAGGGCTGCCCACTGTCACAAGATGAGGGTGGCCGGAGAGTTTGTGGGGGTTATCTGTGGGAAAGAGGAGCAAAAGTGTGTCTTATTTGGGGACAATCTGCTCCTCTTTGTCACAGACCCCTCGGCCTCCCAATAGAAGATCCTAGAAATCTTGGGGGGTTTTCTTGGGTCTCAAGGCTGAAAATTAATGAAAAGAAGTATTCAAAAAGATAGATCAAAGATACAACAAATGATATTAAGAGATTCTTTGGCATTCTGGGGCAAGAGCCAGGGGAGAGAGAGACTGTGTTCAGGGGAAAGTCCCTTGACACCTATCATGGGCAATCCCCTCCTCTACCATAGCTCGGTGAGGGAATTTCAATGGTGGGTTAGGAAGGGCCCATTTTTTTATTCCAGATTAAATGTCTGAGTATGTGAGCATGAGAGCATTTTAAACTAAATATAACCTCCCTGCAGAAGAAGCTTTTAAATCACTACAGGTTTTTACATTGCAGAGAGCAGAATGCACAACATTTGAATCGATCGTATTGTTTGAAGAGTTTAGTGGGAACAGGGAGAATAAGCTTGGGACCGGGAACTCGATCAAAAGCAGCAACTGGAGTGGTGTAGGACGAAAGAGGTAAATGGCATGTGTGGGTTTAAATATACAACATTAATAAAAAGCAATAATAAAGTCTTGATAAGATGGTTCTTTGTCCTGGCATGAGTGGCGAAGATGCTTCTTGGAGCCAGCAGTGATTGCTATCAAGGATGCAAGTTAAAAGGGGATATTACCCACATTGGTGTATGTGCCCCAAAGTGAGAGCTATCTGGTACATCATTTTTAAAGTGGACCATCACCCTCAGGTATAAGATTCCCGGGCCGATCACCTCCCTCCCCGCGGGACATCCGAGATCGGGATGTCCCACGGGGTGAAACCCCCCCAAACACCCCAAATCCCCTTACCTTGTCTTCGCTGCCGCCGCCTCCCTCGCGCCCCTCTAGACGTGCACGCACCCGCGCCGACCGTCTGCGAATGGCCGGCGCGGGGCGCGCGCGTCAAGAGTGACGCGCGGGAGGCGGCAGAGGAGGAGCCGCTTGTCCGCGCCTGTCAAACCGCTTGTCCGTCGGCGCTGGGAGCGGGGAGAGGTGAGTTTTTTGGGTGATCGGGGGGGTTTCACACAGCGGGGCACCCCGATCGGGGGTGCCCCACCGAAGTGGACCAAGACCCAGGATAGTCAAAATCCTGGGTGTTGGTCCACTTTAAGAAATCGAATAGAATAATGCAATCAGATCTACACTGCAAAATTATTTAATAAAAAAAACAACAGCAATTGCTAAAAACAAATAGAAAATAATAACAGCTTTGACCTCAGCTGCAAAAATAACAATAGCGAGAGCATGGGAAAAAATATATATTTCTATTCTGCAGTGCCAAATAAAGTGTACCAACACCTATTTCTAACAAAATGGATGTTGGCTGCAGATGTACTAAGCACAGGGGGCACCCCGCTGGGGGCCACCATGCATTATCCAGCAGCAAAGCCCTTAATGTCTTACCTGCTAATGAGCCACTGGTGTAATCTGGCCCCATGATGGTGGTCACCAGAGCCGGAGTCGCGGCTGAAGACTCTGGACCATGTGACCTGTGATGGCCAATCATAGAGTCGGATTTAGTCAGGGGATTGCAGGTAGGTATGCCAGTATGGGCCATGCAGCGGGTGTATGTATGGGGGGGTGAACAGGGAGGTTTCCCCTGTGTTTAGTTCATCAGTGGCCAACATCCATTTTGTAAGAAATGGGTGTAGGTCCCCTTAAAAAAAACTAATGTGAAATTAGGGTCCCTCCTCTGTTCTCGTCTTTGTGCCATCGGTCTGGTAAGTCTATGACTATAACAAACCCATTTAGGCTTATGGACCAAAACACATGATTTTGACTATACTAAATGGGGGAGTGCCCCACTGTGTGAAACCCCCCAAATCGCCAATGTCAACTCACCTCTTCCGATCCTACAGAAAATGCGTGTCCGCTCGCCCAATCAGCATACTCGTCACATTGTCTAAGCCTATGTCATTGGCTTCGTCTAAGGCCAATGGCTCTGCATACCCCACTTCCCTCTAACGTGCCCATGCCGGCCATTCAGAAATGGCTACCGCAGGCACGTGCACTGCTAGAGGGATAACGTGGATGTGGCTTGCGCATGCGCCGTTGGACCGGGAAACAGGTAAGTGTATGAGGCAACCCAATTCTGGATGCCCCGGGAGGAGGGAAGCAATCTGACTGGGAATCTTATAGATTCCCCGGCAGATTGGCAAGGGTTTTGGTCCACTTTAATGAGGCTGGATGTGTTTGTAATACTTGCAGACTTACCAGACTAAGCACCAAAGGAGAGAGACACTAATTTCATGGTTGCAAAGCTGGGACTGGTGGTGTGACTTCACTCCAAGCCCACCCTGAGCGCACCTCAGCTACTCAGAGTGACAAAGAACCAGTGGGTGGCACCAGCTCAGGAGGTAGAGAAGGGGCGTACGTAGATTTTACTGGTCCCCATAGCAAAAGTTAAAGTAGGCCCCCCTAAAATAGAAGCTATGTTAAATGTTCAGTTTCAGTAAGCCTTGAAAAAAGCAGCATTGAACCATTTTGTGGGATGAAATCAACCTAAAAAAGCAACATTAAAGGGGCACTGTTACAAATTTGTGTAATATTAAAAATCTGTATAACACGACGGCTAATGAGAGGAGGGGTCACTTATACACTCGAACTGAATAAAACTCCTGACAAGCTTGTGGTTTAGTCTCTCATGGCAGGAATAAAACCCAGGTTTGACAGGTTAGTATATCAGGGCTGACATCATTCCGCCATCTAGCATATGTATACAGATTTTTTTTATTGTGACATTTTTCGCGATAGTGCTCCTTTAATAGATTTCTTTGTTACCTCCAACTTTTTCCCACATTCCTATCTCCTTCCTCTCTTTCCCACACTCACTTTTTCTTTCTATATTTCCCACATTCCCTCCGTCTCTTACCACATTTCCTCTGCCTTTTGTTCTTTCCCACATTCCCTCCTTCTTTTTCTCTTTCTCTTTCTCGCACTCGCAAAAGTAGCGTGAGCACAATTAATGAAGAATGACAGGATTATTATAGGAACAGCTGAAAAAGGGGGTTGCATAGTGGTTATGGGGGCTACAGATTATGAGAAAGCGGCCCGCAGGCAGTTAGATGACTCCCATACATATTTAAAGTTGGGAGCTAACCCCATGGAGAGGTTCCAAATGGACTTCCGATCTTTGCTTGATGAAGGTAGAGCTCTGGGAGTCCTAAGCCATGAGGAGGCAGATGCCCTGTTTGTGGCCTCCCCCATTCCCCCGGTCTTTCATCACCTCCCCAGGATTCATAAGCCACAACGTCCCCCCATGGGTAGACCCATTGTGGCAGGTATTGGGGGGTTGAATGAAAGACTGGGGCAGTGGGTGGACTCACACCTGCTTCCTTCGGTACGCAGGTTGCCCGACTTTCTACAGGACTCATGGGATGTTATCTGCCAATTGGAAAATGTCCAGTGGGATAAAGACATTAGATGGTTAACATGTGATGTATCCTCCCTCTACTCCGTAATTCCACATGATTTGGCTCTTCAAGCCACTCAGTTTCATCTGGATAATTATTCCATGTACCCCAATGAACTAAAGATTTTTTTGGTGTTGGCCTTGGAGTATTATTGAAACACAACTATTTTTTATTTTCGGGCCAGTATTTTTTACAGCGGTGTGGGGCGTCCATGGGGGCCCCATTTTCTCCCTCTCTTGCCAACCTGTACATATATGGCCATGATAACCCCTTCTTGGACAACATCAAACTTCATGGTAGGTACATTGATGACCTGATCTTTAGATGGAGTAGAGACGAGGATTATATTGCACGATTTGTACAATACCTGAATAATAACCATCTAAACCTCAAATTTACCTCATAATTCCAGGACAATTCCATTTTTGGATTTGTCTTTAGGAGTCATCAGTGGTACTAATAGGCTATTCACAAGAACTTACAGAAAATAAACATCGGGGAACATGACCCTGTCACCCAGCCCATACCATCAGGGCAATTCCTGTGGGTGAGATGATCAGGACACGCCTAAACTGTTCCTAAACTGTTCACAACAGTGTTTGAGGAAGAATTGACAGTCACTGCAGACAGACTGCAAGATCGGGGCTACCCATTGGATCTGTTGGCCCGAGCTAGAAATATAGCGAGCTCTAGAGATAGGGATGCCATGCTGGACAAATCTATTTATTTGAAGAAAAAGGCACATAGGACTAACTTCAATATGAGAAACACTAAAGCAGGAGTGGGTCCACAAAATAATAAGGGTGGTGTTACATTAGTCACCACATACAGTGAAGAATTTTATAATATTAAGGCGATTATTAATAAGCATCTTCCACTTCTAAATTGTGACCCTCAATTGAAAGAGATTTTAAAGGACGGGATAAGACTTGTAAGCCGTAAATCCCCGACCCTAGGCCAAAAACTGTCACCTAGTCTATTCGGGAGACAGTCGGATGTATCCACCACTTGGTTAACACATAAAAGACATAAATGTGCGGGTGGTAAATGTGGGATTTGTAAGTATGCACAAACTGGTTCCCACTTTATGTCAACGAGTACACAGGAAAAGTTCCAAATCAAGAATGTATTTAATAACATGTGAGGTGTTGCAGAAAGAAGTTTTTTGGAGAAATGCACACCAAACACAATATTATAAATGGTATGATATTTATATATATTTGAGAATACACATTCAAACTTACAGTATCATATAGTATTGAACGCATTTAAGGAACAAGCCGAAAATATATAATGAAAAATCAATAATATGTCCTGGTCTCAGGACTTCATATTTGATCAAATGATACCAAACACTAAACTGCAGTTCCAGTACTCCATGGAGTGTTGAAGACCAATATGTACAATGAGGAGTAGCAAGAGGAAAGCGTCTCTTTGCTAATTTTGAGACCAATGAAAAAATGAAAAACACACCATAGTCACCAAACTGCAGTTATAGCTAAAGCACTATGCTGCCACCTAGCTGTGCAAATGAATAACTGCATGTGCAATGACCAGTATATATAGCATCAGAAGTACAGTCAAGGCTGCAGATATATATACATAGCACAGAACTGCAGCAATGTACAAATGATCATTTTTTACATAAATTGAAATTAGCACATTTAACTCATGTGCAGCAAATATAAACAAAAGCAAGTATGAGACAATTAAAGGATAATGCTCCCAGAACGATCAAAATCGCTAAAGACAATAATTAGCATAACATTAACAGAGGAAATGCATTACCAGGTATGTTGTGATCGCTCAAGGACGTTTCGAGACAAGTGTCCCTTCTTCAGCTGAGCGATACCATAAGCGCGCCGCCGCGCTCTTTTAAATGAATGGTCTCCCCCCCAGCCGGCCAGATTGGCGACGTACAGCGCGCATCCGATTGGTTGCGTGCCGTGACGTCACTTCCGCCCGTCGCCGTCCCGGCCGTCTTCCATCAGACTGGTATAACAAACCAGAAAGATGGCGGCGGCACACGGGGCGACGACAGGTGGAGCCTCAAATAACATTATTGACAGTTACAAAAAGAACAAGATGGCGATTGCGGTGAAAGTGACACTGCTGAGGGGCTTGACTAGATGGGGAAAACAAATCCTCATAACAGGGGAGCCTGCTGTGCTGTGTGTGGTTACCATAGCTGCGGATCAAACAAAACAGATGATATGTTAATACCAAAATAAGCTGAGCGATACACGCAAAATAGAAAAAAATGCAAATGTCATTTATTTAATACTCGGTCATATGTAACAACTAAGCATGCTCACCGGGCAATTTCCCGGGGGACGGGAGGGATAATTGAACCACTATTATTGTGTATTCAAAATAGCCGTCATGTTAAAAATGAAAATAAAAAAAGTTTATAAAAAAAAATCAATACCTGGGATTCCCTGACTAATTGATTATGGGAGTGATCACCCCCTATAACTCAGTGCCATATAGTCTTACATGTATGGGGTGAAATCAATTTCCTCATTTAGCCCACACGGGGCGTTTTAGTCCCTAGTTTGTAGATCCACCATAGTTCCCTTTGTAGAAGTAGCTTCTCTGTGTCTCCACCCCTCCGGGGTGGTTTGATCTGATCAATCACAGTAAATCTTAACTGGTGAATTTGGTGATTATATTCCAAAAGATGCCTGGTTAGGGGGGAAGTAAGGTCCGCGCGTCTTATGTTACTCCTATGTTCACTTATGCGGGTACGAATCTCTCGATTCGTCTTTCCCACATATCCCAGCCCACATGGGCATTTGATCAAATAAACCACATGTGAACCCGAACAGTTTAAAAAATGTTTAATGGGGAATTGTCCTGAAAGAGGATGTGTGAACGTTTTGCCTTTTAATACATAGCCACATTAACTACAGTGCCCACAGCTGAACATCCCAGTTGGAGTCTGTCTCTTTGTCAGCCATTGGGAGCCCTGAGGGGGTGTCCGGAGTCTTGAGAAAAAAAGTCTGCTCTAATCAGATGGTTATGCAAGTTAGCAGGTTTTTTGCGGACAAAGAGGGGTCTAGATTTGAAGATGGGATCTAGATGATTGTCTGACTCAAGTATGTGCCAGTGTTTAAGAATGATCCTATCTATCTGTGGAGATTGGGTGGAGAAAGTGATAGGGATAGGAAGTCTCTGCTGTATGTTTCTTGGTCTGTGGCGAAGGAGAGTTAAACGGTCTTGAGCGAAGGCACTATTAAGGGCACCTTCCACTGCTTTTGGGTCATAGGCCCTTTTCATGAAAATCAAATGGCCATTTCTCTAGCCCTTTTCATGTATGTGTCGTCATCAGATGTGATTCTCCTCACCCTAATGAATTGGCTATATGGTAGCCCTTCCTTGAGACGTCGATGATGAAAACTATCTGCTCTAAGGTAGGTATTGCGGTCCGTGGGTTTACGGTATAAATCTGTGAAGATGTTGCCTTCACGATTATAAATGAGAACATCCAAAAAGTGTACCTGGTCAACACTATGTTCTAGTGTAAAAAGAGATAGTGGATAGATGATTGTCCAGTCTGGTCTTAACCCTTTAACTGCCAGCCTACCTTAAGATTTTGTCACCCCTTGTTGCCAGACCATTTTGCACTATTTTGCGCTCCCCTTGTTCAACTGTGATTTTTGAAGGGATTTCCAGGGATTTCCCAGGAAAGTGATATATTGTTTTTTTCAGCAGAGTCTGGGCTTTAACATGAAATGTCCTGTTTGTCATTTTTTAGATGTATTCTCAATATTTTTGGAAGAAATATGTGCAAAAAAAACCCAAAAAAACAATTTTTTACAATTTGTAGTTTTTTTTGTAATAAAAAATGTAAGTTTGTCAATAAAATCTTATTGCGCGTGAAACCCCAATTTCTCCTGGTTAGAGCGATACCACAGATGTATAGGTAGACACCCTTTCCTGCCCAGGAGACTCCCCCAAACTAAAACAACGCTTTAGGAGATTTTCAGATAAAATACAACTATGCTACGCGCTAAGCACACCTTGCAGTTTTTCAAGAAAAACAACCCTTTACATTTGAAATACCCCCAACAAACTATAGATTCTCTGGAAGTACACACCTCAGGCTTTCTAGGCGTACCAGGCTTGTTGACATGGGTGCAGTTTTCTGGAAGTAATCCCTCAATATATTCTTTGGTTGCACAGGGTTTCCCTAAAAAAAGTATAAAAAAGCAGAATCAAAACCATATTTTCCTAAAAAAAACTATATGCAAACAAGGAAAAAACAGAAAATCTGAAAAAGCAATATGCCCCGAACAGAACAATACCCAGCATGCATAGCTACTGTCAAGGGAAGAGTTGCCAAACACACCAAAGTAAAGCATGTGCGTAACGGTAATTTTACTTCAAAATTTCAGCTCTGCAGACAAAGTGCGCACCTTGTGCTTTTTCTACCAAAACAACCCTTTACATTTGGAATATCCCCTGAAAGTAAACATTTTAAGCTTTCTAAGCGTACCCAGCTTGTTGTCGTGGGCTCATCTTTCTGGAAGTAATCCATTGAAGAATTCTTAGGTTGCACAGGGTTTCCCTAAAAAAAATTATAAAAAAGCAGAATAAAAACCATGTTTTCCTAAAATATCAATATGCAAACAAGAAAAAACAAGCTAAATCTGAAAGCGCAAGGTCCCCCGAGTCTCCGGTACCTTCTAGGGACATATAAGGAACTGCACTACTTCCTTATTATCATTAGGTCATTCTAGTTAACTCCTATTATGGACAATTGGGCCATTTTATATAACGGGGCCACTTTACACCTACCGTGCCAGTCAATCCAATTTGATCATTATAATCGCTAGACCAAGTTGATGCTTGTTTCTTTTTGGTGACATGTCTGTTCACAGTTGTGTTTTTGTGTTTCATAGATCATAGTAAGCATGTGTTGCTATTGCCAGTCATCGTGCTATCAAATGAAGAAGAGCCTACTAGCACACTTCAAAAAATTGGATCAGATCGTCCAGGACCTGGGACTGCCGAGACTGTATTGTCTGAGATTCCAGATCACAGTGGGCATGCGTCGTTGTTATTGTCGGCCGCTGCACCATTTTTGGATTGCACCGGACGAAGAGGGACCAATCTGTGAACCTCTAAACATTGGATCAATCAAAAAATTGGATTGGATCGTCTTGGACCTGGGATTGTTTGGACTGTATCATCTGAGTCCCCTGGTATACCTGGACCATCCCAAATAGGGGAGGACATACCAATATACTATAGGTCTGCATATCCGTTTGATCAGTCCCTTCCCCCTTCCCTGTCATTTTTCTCCCCTCCCCCACTATCTAGTTATGAAGAAATTGGGTGAGTGTACTAAGAGAGTAGAAGACGTGATCTGTCCAACTATATAGCCCATAACCTTATATAGAATAGACTGTATATACCACAATTTGTCCTCAAGTAAATGTAGATTTTTTTTCCCCTCATTGTATATATCTCATGTAGACTCTTTTTTCCCCCATTGTATATATTTTATGTAGACTCCCTATAGTAGATTCTATGCTGAATCTATATAAATTAATACATCCGCAACAATTGCCCATAAGTGTTTCGTTCTCTTTCTATATATGGCTTATGTACAGCGATGTTTCAATGCAACTGCCATACGATGCGTAACATAGATTATAATCATGTAGTAGCCCATGTAATCAAATGTATTTCAATGTGTCAAATAGCCATTTCCCCTCCCCCGTTTTCTTCCACCCCTCCAGTGGCCTCTATCCATGGATTGGTACTGGCAGCCTACATTGCACACACTGGTCCTGGTGCCGGCGCCTGGCCCCCCGCTCGGCGCATGCGTGGTTCGCGCTGCGGGGACTGAGGGGCCTGGCGTGACGTGCACGTATATCCCCATTGTAACATGTGTGCCGGGCTGTTGGTGACAGCGGGTGCGCAATGTTTATTCCCAGCATGACATGGGTATTCTGTCTGTCAGCACCCGCATTTGTTTATGTGCGGGTGTCTGGCTCTCGCATCTTGCGCATGCACGCTCACGCGACGGGAACTGCCTAACCCGCCGCGGTGCGCGCACACCTACTCAAGCACATGGACGCGCCGGGCTGCCGCCGACGGCCGGCACATAATAGGCACGTTACAGTAACATAGTGCAGGGATATCAGACATTGACCATGGTGTCTAAAAAACATGTGAGCCATGGATCAGCTGCCCCTGCTGTATATGATACATAATACGCATTGCAATCTAGGTTGCTACACCAATTACAGCATCTCCAAGTTCTGGCGGAAGTGCGTGGTGCTGAACACATGTGAGGCACAGCTTACCTACTTCCGCCCTTACCAGTATCTCACTTTTTGGCGTTTTTTTGAGGCCTCCCTCCTGGAGGGTGTGGAAATGGCATTCAGGGGACTATATAATCAGGGGTAGGTAGCACCATGCCACACTCTGATGAAGTGGCCCATGTCACGGCCACGCAACGCGTCAGTGTAGGCACCGTGAGGGTGGGTGGATCCGGACTTTATACACGGTAATGTACACTGTTTTGTACTCTTTGCATTGAATCATTTGTATTATGTATACACGTGGTTTTATTTGAGTGTATATATTCTGAATAATATTTACATCCATGCCCGGGAATCGAACTCCTTCTTTTCATCTTCAGCACCTCACCAGCACAGAGCACTTTTGGTGTCTGTACACTTAACACTGGGACATCTAGTCCCTCTTTTTGCCTTTGCACTCTACACTTTTTTTCACCTTGTTGATTTGTATTACTTTGCTTTGTCTCTCATTTTTCACTATTCACCATCACGTTTATTTGGGCACGATTGCATGAGGTCTTTCACTATTTCATAACACCATAACACTTTTTGAAGGGGAGATCCCGTGGCATCGATTAGTAACTATAATACAGTTGCTAGCATAGATAGTGTTAACATATGTATTGAAGTGTAAATACCTTTGTTCCATTTACTTGATTCAATATATACTTAGAGATAGTCCGATTATATTCCACCACACCCTACGGCTGGGGTTTTAATTATGTGTTTTAAATGTATGTCTTTTCTCTTTTGGCTCTTAATAAAATATGAATTTGTATACTGAAGCTATTCCATTCTGTTGAGCGGCCCGTCTGTTTAGACATTTTGGGGGGGTTTGGTGAGCTGGGCTGGTTGCTCACTATCTGTTTTCTCTAGATGTTTCTGGAAGTAATCCCTTGAAGAATTTTTAGGTTGCACAGGGTTTCACAAAAAAATGTATAAAAAAGCAGAATAAAAAACACCTTTTCCTAAAATATCAATATGCAAATAAGCAAAAACAAGCTAAATCTGAAAGCGTCCCCCGAGCAGAACAATACCCAACATGCATAGGTACTATTAACCCTTTTAATTGCCAGCCTACTTAAACTTTTGTCACCGTCAGTTGGTCATTTTTCCCCATTTTGCGGCATGTTTAACCGTGACTTTTGTTGGAATTTCTTGGAAAATATATATATATATTTTTGCAGCAGAATTTAGGCTTTAACATTAAATGTCTTGTTTGTAATTTTTCTACTGTTTTTTAAATATTTTTGCGTAAAAAAACCAAAAAAATAGATAAAATAATTTTATTAAGATAATAATAATTTTTTTTAAACAATTGTCTCCTTTATTAAAAAAAAACATTTTTTTAGTAATAAAAACCATATTGCCCCATTTCTCCCGATTACAACGGTACCACATATGTATTGATAGCCCCCCATTCTTGCCCAGGAGACCCCCCAAACTGAAAAGAGCATTTTATAACATTTACAAATAAAATACTACTATCCACACTATAAACATAAGGGGTTAATTTAAAATGACATAGGGACCCCCTCCCAGGGGGGGAACCCAATTTTTTTTTGAATTTTTGGCTAAGCCTAACCCTAAAAATTAAAAAAAAAATAGTGGGGTCCCCCCCACCTCCCCACCAGGAAGGGGGGGTCCCTATGTCGTTTTCTTTTTAATTTTAATTCTTTAAAATTCTTTTTTTTAATTTTTTCTTTTTAATCCCAGGGAGTGGGGGGACCCCATTTTTGGGGGGGAATTTTAAGGGTTAGGGTTAGCCTAACCCTAACCCGTAAAGTGGACCAACACCAAGGATTTTCACTATCCTGGGTTTTGATCCACTTCCGCGGGGGTGCCCCGCTGCGTAAAACCCCCGAGAAAGGTATAAAAAACTCACCTCAGCCCGCTCCTACGGCGCATGCACGAGCGCTCGTCCAATCAGAGCACTCAGAGCCGCTGTGGTATGCACGGACAAGGGACGGCCAACCACAGCGGCTCTGAGCACGCTGGCAGCCGCATGTCGCGCTTCCCTCTAACAGGGAGCGCGCCCGCGTCGGCCATTCACAAACGACCGGCGCGTGTGCGCGCCCTGATAGAGAGAAGCGCGAGATGCGTCCCGCGCATGCACCGTTGGAACGGGGATAAGGTAAGGCGAATGGGGCGTCCTGGGGGGTTTCTGATCCGGGCCGATCAACCTGGGTGTTGGTCCACTTAAAAAAAAAAAAAAGGTAGGGGGGGACCTCATTTTTGGGGAGAATTTTAAGGGTTAGGGTTAGGCTAACCCTAACCGTTAAACATTTTTTAAAAAATGACGTAGGGTAGGGAACCTCATTTTTTTGGGGAATTTTGAGGGTTAGGCTAACCCTAACCCTTAAAATTTTTTAAAAAAATGACATAGGGTCCCCCTCCCGGGGGGGGGGGGGGGGGGGCCTCATTTTTTTTTGAATTTTAAGGGTTAGGGTTAGGCTAACCCTATCCCTAACCCTTAAAATTAAAAAAAAAAATGATGTAGGGTCGCCCCTACCCGTCATAACCAGCCCGGAACCAGCTATGGGGGCTTGTAGGAACAGAGTGGGGGTGCCAGCTTTTGTGGCCCCCCACCCTGCAGCCTACGAGCCCACATAGCCTATGTGGGCCCGGGCTCTTCTGCCCCCCTGGGCTTTGGGGGGGCAGGTAATTGGGGGTGCAGGGGTTAATGGCAAGTCACCCGCTAGGGCAGACGGCCGGCGCGGGCGCGCGCACGCCTAGAGGGGCGCGAGGAAGGTAAGGTAAGGAGTTTGGGGTGTTTGGGGGGTTTCACCCAGCGGGACATCCCGATCTCGGATGTCCCGCGGGGAGGGAGGTGATCGGCCCGGGAATCTTATAGAATCTCACCCATGGGTGTTGGTCCACTTTAAAAAAAAAAAATACTCTTTACTCACCTTCGATCGTCAGCTCCTGTGTCCCTCGCTGATCTGCTGACAGATGCTGGTGATCGGCAGCCAGAGGAGGAGGGGAGGCAGGAGATCAGAGGATCTCCTGTCCCCTCCTTCTCTCACCACCGGAGCTGTAGATAATAGTCATCCCTATAACGGAAATCATTTCTCAAAAGTATTAGCTCAGCCAAATGGGAGCAAAACAAATTAAATTCATCGTCTCGAGGGTTGCCCTGAGCACTTCCATCCCAGAGTTATGAGGTATGGACGTGTAAAGTGCGGTCACGTCCATACTACATGAAATGGTGTCAGCAGGTAAGTCCCTAAGGTTGCCAATTTTCGATAGAAAGTCTCTTGTGTCTAATAGAAAGGAACGAGTCTGCAGTACCTTAGTCTGTAGTACTCTGTCGATAAAGATTGCCACTGGTTGAAATACCGAGCCGGTTCCCGCAACAATAGGTCGTCCCGGTGGATTCATGGGGTCCTTGTGAACTTTAGGAAGAATGTAAAATACAGGCGTTATGGGGTGATCCGTAAGAAAGCCCTGGGGGGGATCGGAGGCCCCCCGGGTGAAGAGGAGGGCCGGCGAGATCGAGCGCACATGGAGGTGAGTAAATGTCATATTTTTTTTGTTACAGGAAAAGCCAGTGGCTGCAAAAACGGGGGGGCCCTGCTCCGGGCTCTCCCCTTCCTCCGGAGGAGCCCCGATGGGGGATCGGAGCCCCGCAGGGTGAAGAGGAGACCCGGCCAGTTCAAATGAGGGGTCAGGTAAGTGTTTTTTTTTTAATTTTGCAGGCGCTAGCAGGGGGCAAAGCCAGGCACATAAATTTTACGTGGCTGGCGTTTAACGGTTGGAGAGGCAGCCACGTAAAATTTACGTGGCTGGCAATAGAAGGGTTAAAGGATAGTAGGTCAGATTCTGTGCCCTGCCAGATGAAAAAGACATCATCAATGTACCGTAACCATATTAAAACATGATTGGTAAAGTCTGGATCAGAATATACAAATCTGTATTTGAAACTGGCCATAAAAAGGTTTGCATAGGAAGGGGCCATGTTCGACCCCATCGCCGTTCCCTGGAGCTGTAGATAAAAGTCATCCCTATAACGGAAATCATTTCTCAAAAGTATTAGCTCAGCCAAATGGGAGCAAAACAAATTAAACTCATTAGAGCCATTCATCGTCTCGAGGGTTGCCCTGAGCACTTCCATCCCAGAGTTATGAGGTATGGACGTGTAAAGTGCAGTCACGTCCATACTACATAAAATGGTGTCAGCAGGTAAGTCCCTAAGGTTGCCAATTTTTGATAGAAAGTCTCCTGTGTCTAATAGGAAGGAACGAGTCTGCAGTACCTTAGTCTGTAGTACTCTGTCGATAAAGATTGCCACTGGTTGAAATACCGAGCCGGTTCCCGCAACAATAGGTCGTCCCGGTGGATTCATGGGGTCCTTGTGAACTTTAGGAAGAATGTAAAATACAGGCGTTATGGGGTGTTCCGTAACTAGGAATCTATGTAATTTGTTATCTATGATACCTGACTCTAATGCGGTCTGCAGGATACCATCTAGTTCAGTTTTGATGTCATGAAGTGGATCACCCTTCAACTTCTTGTATATCTGAGTATCACTTAGTTGGTTTAAGATGGTCTGGTGATAGAAAGTACTATCCATCAGTACTGTAGCTCCTCCCTTGTCTGCAGGCTTAAGAACTATGGAAGTATTCTGCTTCAACAACCTAAGAGCTGCCCATTCTGCCCTATTGAAATTATAATTCACCCTTCCTGACTGGTCACCCCATTTGATTACCTGCAAGTCTTGCTTGACAAGGCGCATGAAAGTTTCCACACTGTGTGAGGTCTGTGGTGGATGCCAAGTGCTTTTGGGTTTACATACTGAGATATTGATGCCTTCCGGAAAGTGGCTAAGGGGAGGAGATGAAGGTCGGTTATCTGCATGAGAAAAAAAGGATCTAATTCTTAATGATCTGGCTAACCGCTGCATTTCAATTTCAGTCTAAAAGAAATCACCTTGATGAGTTGGTACAAAACCCAATCCTTTCTCTAATACCTTTACCTCTGTGTCGGTCAGTCGTCGTGCGGATAAGTTGATTACTAAGGTGGCGGGCGTGTCTGACTCCTTGTCTGCATTTGAGGATTTGTTCTTCCTCCTGCCTCGTCTCGTTTTCTTGTGTATCGTCCGGATTTGGTTGGGTTGTCTAAAAAACGTTTGCGTCTTGAGTCAGAGGAGGAGCTAGAGTCAGAATTAGGATTTTGTCTAAATTGGTCTCTATTTGTCCTGCCCTGTCTACGAAAGGAAGGCCATGTGTATAACCTGTCTTCCAAATTATCCAGGGTATCCCTCCTATATTTATTGTGTTTGAGATTTAACGTTTCTGTTTTATATTCATCCAATTTAACCTTGGTTTCTTCAATGAATTTCTGGAAGTCAGCCGTGGAGAAATTCTTCTCCAATTGGGCCTTTAAATCCTGAATATTGTGAGAGATGGTCGATATTTGGTTTTGGATACCTTGTCTAGTAAGTGTCATCAAATCCAGGCTACATTTATTTAAGATTCTAAACCATTTATCACAAAATTCTCGGTCTTCCCTACAGAAAGTGGGTCTGATACTAAGGCGCAACCCCTGTGGTATACGTTTTACCTTCAGATATTCAATGAGAGTGGAACTGTGAAGTTCGTATTGTACACGTTTCTTTTGAGTAGCCTCAAATTGCCTTTTTATGTCAATGTTATCTATTGAGAAAGGGTTAATTAGGTTGTCATATCTTGCTATGACTGAATCTATATCTGCCTGGCTAAACACCAAAGTGTCGGCCTGTTTTTGCGTCAATGTGTTTAGGTCAGCAAATGACATATCTTAATCAAGGAGTCCTAGAACCGGTGAGTACTTGGGTGCTTAGGCCTGTGGGTACAATAACAGAGACAAATGTATATGGCTAGGTCCAGCACACCTTTCAACTAGCCTTAGTGAACAATTGTCTGGATATATCAATGGGTGCAACTATTCCAACCAGTATACCCTTCCTGGGTATAGTTTTTTGGAGAGATGCACACCGAACACAATATTATAAATGGTATGATATATATATATATATATATATATATATACATAGCACATATACTTGCTTTTGTTTATATTTGCTGCACCTGAGTTAAATGTGCTAATTTCAATTTATGTAAAAAATTATAATTTGTACATTGCTGCGGTTCTGTGCTATGTATATATATCTGCAGTCTTGACTTTACTTCTGAAGCTATATATGCTAGTCATTGCACATGCAGTTATTCATTTGCACAGCTAGGTGGCAGCATAGTGCTTTAGCTATAACTGCAGTTTGGTGACTATGGTGTGTTTTTTATTTTTTCATTGGTCTCAAAATTAGCAAAGAGACGCTTTCCTCTTGCTACTCCTCATTGTACATATTGGTCTTCAACACTCCATGGAGTACTGGAACTGCAGTTTAGTGTTTGGTATCATTTGATCAAAGATGAAGTCCTGAGACCAGGACATATTATTGATTTTTCATTATATATTTTCGGCTTGTTCCTTAAATGCGTTCAATACTATATGATACTGTAAGTTTGAATGTGTATTCTGAAATAAATATCATACCATTTATAATATTGTGTTCGGTGTGCATTTCTCCAAAAAACTTCTTTCTGCATGACCTATTTACCAGGAAGGGTATACTGGTTGGAGTTGTTGCACCCATTGATATATCCAGACAATTGTTCACTAAGGCTAGTTGAAAGGTGTGCTGGACCTAACCATATATATTTATAACATGTGAGGTGTGAAATATACAATATGTGGGATGCACCACTCGAGCTATGAAAAAGAATTTCAGAACATTTAACATCATCTTCATTAGAACGCTTAAATCCAACGTCAAATGCCAGACGTCATTTTAGAAATAGCCACGGGGGAGACCTTACACATTTTAAGTGCATGGCAATTGAGAAGGTTACATTAGGTCCAAGAGGGGGGATATAGTAGAAAGAATATTTCAATGGGAAGTTTTTTTGATTTTTAAGCTTAGAACCCGTGTTCCCATAGGGTTGAATTTACGATGGGATGTTGATTTATTTTTAAGAAACTGAAAATCCAAAAGATTGAACTATTTTACATCCCCTTGATAGGAATACGAAATTAATGTTGGTAGTATAACTCACAACCAGAGTGAGTGGGCAATAGGCTTGGCCTCCTCTTTATCTCCCTGATAACCTCATTCTCCCTGGTACGCTCTTTCCCTTTTTTCCTTCATACTACTATCTCTTTTGAATATTTTTCGTGATATTCTGGGGGGCACCATAATATATAATAAGAGTGGACCTGTGTTCATATCTCCTTTTTTCCTGGATGTCCTTCTGTCCTCCTTTCCTATCCCCTTCTTTATGTCCTTTTGCTTATGTCCCCTTGTTTATATTCCCTATGTATAGATGTATATGAGAGTTGTATCGGTAGAACTCTCCCTTCTAAATAACTAGATTGATAATATGTGGTGACAAGAAATAACAAGTAGTGAAACCACATGGTCCTCTGTATGTAGATATTATATGTCTGTTTGTAGTCTAACCTAGAATATATAAGAAAATTCTATTTATGACTTGTTCCCTTTTGGAAAGTAGATTTCCATCTTTTGGGTCTCATGTTTAAGTTCACATACCATTTTATCTAATTTATCATTTAAGCCAGTTTTTTATTATGTTCCCTCCCCTTGTTTTGCAATGTGGGACGGGACCTTTATTATAATGGGGTCTATAACCCTCTTTATTTGCTTCCCTTGGGGGTTATAGGATCACCTTATTAGACTTTGGTCTCGGGCTGCCGGCGGTTTGCTGAGAATATGCCGCTGTAATGTTATGTTTCTTTTTACCCCCTTCTTTTATTATTGTATAAATTGTTTGCATCTGAGCTGCCTCCCTGTCATGAGTAAGGGCTGATGCCCAAAACGCGTTGACAACAGGAGACGCTCATGGTCATGCTTCTTATTTCTGTGCTGCTGTGATGGCCTTTTAATCGCATCTAATAAAGACGTAATTTTTATCGCTTACGCTACGCTGGCTGGCTCCACAAGTCTTTATGGATTTTGCTGTATGAGAGGTGAGCGCTCTGAGCCACTGCCTGTTGTGGTGATCCATTACTGAATTTCCGGAGTGCCTAGCCGGCAAACTTTGTGACTTGTGTTCTTTTCCATATTCCCTCCCTTTGCTCTATTTCAAATTCCCTCCCTCCACCATTCTCTTTTACACATTCCTTGTTTCTTTATTCTACATTGCTTCCTTCTTTCTCTCTATTCCACATTCCCTCTTTTCTTTCTCTCTTCCACATATCCTGGCTCCCTTACTTTTCCAAATTACCTCTCATCTCTTTCTTTTCCACATTATCCTACTTTTTCACTTTTCCAT
Source organism: Gastrophryne carolinensis (assembly GCA_027917425.1). Classification (NCBI taxonomy): domain Eukaryota; kingdom Metazoa; phylum Chordata; class Amphibia; order Anura; family Microhylidae; genus Gastrophryne; species Gastrophryne carolinensis. Next base: position 341,003,713 of record CM051237.1, on the reverse strand, counting down.
ATTATCCTTTTTTATACATTCCCTCTATCTCCCATTTTTTTTTTAACAATTCCTCTGTCTTACTTTCTTTTTCACATTACCTGCAATGTGTTTTCCTTTTTCACATTTTCTCCTCCTCTTTCTTTTGCACTCCCTCCAATGCCGTCTTTTTTTCCAGTGTTCCCTCTGTCCTTTGCCTGACATTTTTCTTTTATATTTCCGCAATCTCTGCTTCTTTTTCTCCATCTTACTTCTGACACTCTCCCTATAGGGTGATGCATGTGCAGGCTCTACTTCAATCAGGTTTCCTAGATGAAAGGATGTCCATGTGCCTCCTGCTTCCCAATCTCCTCCATCTGTGCATACCTGATACAGCCATTTAGATACAGCATGTGCAATAACAAATAGTAGCTAGAAGGATGCTGGGGATGTTGTTTGCTGTCCACACCTGTGCTATCCTATTGCAAGCAAGGTAGGTAAACACAGTGATCCTGGGGATTTTACACATGGGGCATTCCAAATTGTGATGTCCTGTTGGTTGTGGAATCTGGCAGCCCTTTCTCCAGGGGAAGGGACGACCAGTTGCTGACATGATGGTGCAAATCAGAAATGGAACCACGCAGCATTGTAGTTAGTGAGCTATCTTTTATGCCGTCATCCCAGTAACATGAATGCCATGGAAGCTAAGGAAATGAAAGGGTTAAAACTCTTGCAGAGCTGGGTGGTTTGGGGGTAGGGTGGTGAAAAGAGGAGGTGAGGATGAGAGCTAACTTTTTCTTCCAGTTCTCAATGACAGCCAAGGGCAGACAAGCAAGGATGACTTCCTTGGCTAAAACATCCCATGTCCAGCTAGCCTCTGTGTGACCCCTGCCCTGCAGCAATATAGATCACACTGTGTGTGGGGAGGGGCATGATTTGGCACTCCCAGCAGAGTACCTGTACGGCAGAGGCACTCTGCATTTGCCAGGCAGCACATCAGCATTGGTCCCTCGATCGGCAGCCACAGAGGGCCCCGATCTCACAACTGACCCACCATTGAGTTATTATACTATTATACTATTATTATACAAAAGGTGAAGACAGGGGGGAGGCAGCTTGCACGGGGCCCCTTTGTGCCATGGGCCAGAGAGCAGCTGCCTTCTCTGCCTCCACTCTATGTACACCACTAAGGCAGAGGGCAGCTACTTCCAGGGCCAGAATAAGAATGTCCATGGTACTGAGCAAATCGTTTAGGTGGGCCCCCACCAACATCACACTCTCCACTATACATTTTCCCTACTGTTTAAAATCCCTGTAAACGTTCTAGTATACTTACCTTGCTGGGATGCAGAGGAGCAATCCTTGTTCCATTCATCATTGGCATCGTGCAAATTGTGGGTTTTGTTCCTCTTTAAGGGCAGACCAAACCCAGTTCACTCGGTCCAATCGTTTATAAGAGTTGAAAGCCTGCCCTTTGTTTGATTAGAAAAAACAAAGGGTTTTAATAAGCTAGGCATCCCAATCTGGGATGCCACTATAGTGGGAGGGAGGTCAACCTAGTTACCATTATAGGAGACAAAGATGGTATATTTACAGAGAAAATCTAGGAAAAGCTCCATGCCAACTGCTTCGGCAAGCTGGTTGAATACTCCTCCAAACCCATCAGGTACTGTGGTGTGTGTGCCTGGGGATTCCACCTATCCACTTGTGACATGCACTACACACATTTACTGCAATGGAGGGAGTGTGCATGGATGCCGGGGAACCCAATCTTAGGATTGGGTACGTGTTAAAGAGCTGGATATTGCTGAAGCAGGTGCAGGGGAAGAGGGGTAAATATTTGTTTATTATTTATTTATTTTTGCAGCTTTGGCTGGATAGGGGCCCCAAAATAACCTAGGCATAGTGATTGGAAAGTACTTCATCCCATGCCAAAATAGATAACCAATATATTAAAATCACTATAAACACTACATGTACAGCATATAAAGTAGAGGGGTCTATTAAAGTGGACCAAAACACCACTCGCCAAAGAGACCCTCATCATACACAAACCATATTCTATAGTACTGATAAGATGTGAGTTGTATTCTGGAGCTGACACTGAGAGGTATACCTACCCAGACCGACCTCATGAAAGAATTTGGCAGTCAATTGAAGGATAGGTGGAAGAGGCACCCCCATGCACGAGCATGCAACCGATTATGATAAGAGCAAAGAACAAACATAAAACTTTAACTGCAGCCTAAAATAAAAACTGAGTACAAAGAAGGAAAATGTCACCTGTTCAGCCTAATATAACTTTTTCCTAACCTGCCAAGCATAACACCTCTCTATGGCCATCGTGAGGCATCTATTCTGACGGCAAGGGGTAGGTCCCAAACCAGCCAAGCCTGACCTCTCCAAGAAAGGGGGTAGTTATATCTCCTGCCAAACCCGGGCTAGGTGTGATGCCCAGGGGGACACCAGCCTTCTGTAAGCAGACAACCCCCAATCTCCACCACTGCTTCTGCCTTTAGGCAAGCCCCATTTGCCGGGATGCTAGGAACGCCTCGCCAGACACGGTTGCCCCCAGGTCTTAATAGGCACAAAGGATGTCTGCTTACGGTGAAGGTCGATGAACTGCGAGGGTATCCCAAAGCCAAGGTCATGCATGGCAAGACAGTCCAGATGGTGCATCAATGTACAGAGGTGAGAAAGGTGCGTAGTCAGGGGTAGCCAAAGGGTCAAGCCATCAGAGATAGCAGGGTATCCAAAGGGGCAGGCTGGTTCAAGGTCAGACAAAGCAAAGGTCAGTTCGGGCAGCGGACAGGGATGGTCGATCAAGCTGGGTCGGAAACAGATAATCACTAGTAGAATACTAATCACAAGAGACTAACATGGGCACTGAGCGCTGCGCTGACTCCATATTTATTGGGGCACTGACTAATGGCTACCCTGGGGGATGTGTAAGTGCTGATTGGTGCAACACTAGTGAGTGATTGGTGCAAAACTTCCAGGAGCTGATCAGTCCCGGCAGCAAGGCTGAGCAGCCCCTGATTCAAAACAGGTGAAGAGGACACTGCACCGCCTGCCACTTGCAGCGCAGCACCTTCTGGCAGCAAACCTGCTGGACTGCACAGCTAGAGAGGAAGTGGTCGGAGCAGTGCGCCGCGCTCCCCGTCATCCTGGAGCGGCAGACGCGCCCTGCAACAGGAAGCCAGCGAACGCCGCGCCGCTCAGCAGAAGCTCGCCGCGGGCCCCTGCCACAGGTATGTCCCTTACACTATGTATACAACCCATCCCCCAATGACAGTTCCACCAGAAACAGTCAAAGTAGGCAACTATCTCATAACCTTTCGAAACTTCAGTCAGTGTCCAACGCAGTTGCACTCTGAAGCAGTCTATATGCATCAACCTGTGGTCTCAAATAAGGGTTATGTCATCTGCCTCTGGTCTTATGGCTGGAGGAACTCCCCCAACATGTGTCTTTTCTCATGGGAACTGACGCCTTCGGCCTCATCCCCTCCCATTGAACCTGGGTTCCCATTGGGGAAGAGGTTCACCCAGTCCGGTATTGGGATGTGGTCAGTGCCAAGAAATCTAAGTAGAGTCATCTCTGCACATGATGAGGTGGAAGAGATACCCCATTTATATGAGGCGCCAACTTCACAAATCCAGTTTAGCAGGGGTCTGCAGTGGATTTCATTACCTTTCTAGCTGACTGCCTCTCTCCCAGGCCTTTTTCAAAATGTCCTCCTTTACTGTGAAGAAACGGACTCGATAAAGGGTATCTATGGGTGACAGGGGGTCCTCTTCCAGGTGCCCTGTTGTTCTATGTTTTCTATCAAGTATGAGCTCAGAGTCCAGAGGGGTTTGTCCAGTAAGGAGTTGAAAATCTATACAGCAGAGGACCAGAGCTCTTCCCCACTAATAGATTCAGGGACACCTCTCAGTTTGAGAGGTTTCTGCCTGTTGCGATTCTCTAAATCATCTGACTGTAGACAAGCATCCAAAAGTCTCTGATGATGCTCCTCTTGGGTCTGCTCCACAGTGCAGACTCGATTTTCATGATCATTCATGGTGCTTTCAAGTGTTGCTGCCCTTGTGTCCAGAGATTCCTTTTTCTGCTGGAGGTCCTCGATTTCTTTCTTGGTTCTCAGTGCCACCAGCGCTGTCTCCAGGTCAGATCGTAGTTTAGTTGGAATAAATTGTAATAGTGCTCTCAAAAGCGGGTCAAGATCAGGAACAGTATTCCCCGGCAGGGGGCCAAGGCTGGGGGCCATGGGTGGGCTGATCGCTCTTGCCTATCATTGTGTGGCTGTGGAGGTCTCTCTCCCTCTCCATAGCTCATAGACCATTCCAGGCCCAGGGCGTCAGTTTGTTCCCTCCTGGCGGGGGGCTTGGGCTCCGGTCCCCATGGGTGAGCACCAGTCCTTATTCAGAGTCTGTGTGTAACCCAGAGAACTCTGAATTGTTTATCCCCGGGGACTGCATACTGCATGTACTCTGCTGGCTGGGGTCATGCTTAGTGACACAGTCTGCAGGGTAGATGGGCACCCCCAGTTCATTGTAATCCTCAGTAGGAACATCTTGTTCCCTGCCTTGCTACCTGCTGCAACTGCTGAGCTCTGATCTGGCCCTGCAAGTACTTGTAGTGGGTATTGACTCTCCCCCCTCTCACAGCAGCCCTGTTCCAGGCGGCAGCATCTCCCTCCTTTACTCCCCTCACTCACTCACCTTCACTTCCTGCCGGTGTGTGAGTGGGAGGAGGCACTTCGGGTTCCGGGGCTGACTGCAGCAACCTTTCCACCAGACAATGGGTTCTCCTCACTGAGAAGCACAGCCCAACAGACACCCACCAGAATTAAGAATCTCCCTTTTTTTGTCTCTATAATGACATTTTCAATCAAAGGCCAGTGATTTACAAAATAAAAATGTAAAACACCCCTGTGCTTAGTAACAGCACTGGCCATATATACTGGAAAAGGAGTAGGGAAAGGATCCAGGGATAGAGAACTGATAGAAGTGAGTCTTCTGCAGGATGAGTACATCAATATGGGGTGACCAAAACTGTCAGAAAGCTTTTGTGCATTTCTGAGTGGTGTGTGTTGAATCCCTTTGCGTTCAAGAATAATACACGTAAAGACATTATAGATGATGAATAAAATTTATATAAAAGCTCCCTGCCATCCCTCTCAGAGAGAACATATCACAAAACATGAAAAAACAATCAAATCACAAAGACAAAATAAAACACTAAACAAATAAAGAGAAGACACAAACAAGACCAGCACTATAAAACACCAAAGAAAACAAGACATACAAAGACACACAACAAAAAGTCCTCCAATGTGGCTTACAGCCCCTTGGAACAGTGGCCTCTGACCAGAAAAATAAAGGTTGTGAATTTTTGTTTAATAAAAAAGTTGACCGACCAATGGGATGATCTATTTCATGATACCTCTGTCTTCCAATATCTGACTGCTAGTCCTGGGAGAAAAAGAGATGAGTAACTAAAAACAAACTTAATATAATGAACAGAGGTTCTCAACTTTTTTACGTCAAGTACTCCCTAGTGAAAAGAAGTTCCAACCAAGAACCCCAAAGAGGGTGATCACTTATGAGTAGTACCAAAATAAGTAGGCCACAGACCTAAGAGCAAGCCTTAAAGCAAGCAGGGATTATATGTCACTGTTAAAATAATAAATAATAAATCAGACCCGTGAGACACCCCTTGTTGGTGTGTCCCTGAACACTATTGTATATGTACCGTTGCGAAATAGTGGTCTAGAAAACTAGCCCCATGTCATCTGCATAAACAATTGACTTCTAGTAGTTAAGTCACATTCACATATATCAAAACACATCATATATAAACAGTAGGGTACCCATGTTTCATGCCCATTGTAAACCCAGTATATCTTAACTTTTTAAGGCTATTTTTTCAAACTTCCCCCTCTCTCTATCCTCTCTAAAAAAGGGAAGGAAAAGGTGCCATGTTGAGAAAAACAAATAATAAAAAAAAGTTGGGGTTAGCCTTAACATCAGAGTATGAAAGCTATTGTTAATGATACCATACAGTAGAGCATAGATATAAACCATCATGCCTGAACATGAACTGTAAGACAAACTAGAACCCAGCTTTTTTATGGGTCACGTGTAACCATATACAGGGAGAGGAGATATTTACTATATCTTAAAACAGTTGAAAACAAAATAAAATGACAGAAACATCCTTCTTAAGAACTCTTGAGAGTGAAAAAATAAAAAAGACGGAGTCATACTGAAGCAAAAAGTGCAGCCGATGCAACAGCACAAGTCACTACCAAAATGGCATTTAGGTGCCAGCGCTTATGGATAATAAAGTCACACTGATTGTAATGAAGAAGTAGAGGCTGAAGATCTCAGGCTAGATGGGATCTGGTTCTGTGCAAAGGAGGATCTTTCAGACCAGAATTGGTTGGGTGTACAAGCCTCACAGGAGTCTCTCCGTAGTGAAATTGGCTCCCCACATCTCTTGGTGGACCATCTGACTAGTGCTTTGTAAGCAATGAAATTCCATGCAATCAATAAGGATATCTGGATCAAGCTCCAGAAACAGCACTTTAACTGATGACTGTAAATCCAGTCCGCTTTCAGGTAATCCCTCAATTCTCAAGTTGGACCTGTGGGCTCAGTTTTCCTGGTCCTCCCACTTAGATTTCAGAAATTTTCCTCAGAATCTAGAGACTCCATATCCTCCTTATCCCCCTTTAAATCCGCAGTCATGTCATTCAGCTTGTGCTCTGTCAGGGAGATTCTATTCCCCAGTTTAGCTATGTATTTTTAAAGCTTACTTGTAATCTGTGAGGTGATTCTCTGGGCCATGGCATCTAGGGCTTAGTTCAGGAGTACCTGGAATCTGGAAACTGTAAGCAGTTCCTTCAGAGAAGAGGAAGAATGCACAAAAGTGCTGTCCTGGTCATCCCCCATGCTGCCATCTTGGGGACTCGCGCTGCAGCCCGAGGTAATTGTCTGCATAATTTGGAACTTCTTCTTTGCTTGAGGGCTCACCATCCCCTTCAGCAGGTGGCGAGGATATTCCATAACCCTGAGAGGGAACCCACAAATGGGTCAGACAGCTGCAAATTGCCTTAAAGCTCCCAATCGGTGCAAGCTCTGCTCTCAGACATCTATTGAGCAGCGCACTGCCAGTAAACATGTTTGTTGTTTTAACTGGATGCAGCTAGACATCTAACTCCTGACCTCCTGGGCCCTGGTGTGGTCACATCACTGCACCCCCTATAGATATGTCCCTGCAGCTAGGTTTGAAAGGGGCCTGAGGCAGAGAGAAGTTGTCCACTGGCTGTAATGACTTAACACTGCTCAGATAGCTCCTAAAACATTGTATTAATGTTGTAAACAACTGCTGCAATGCTCAGCGGCGGCCAGGGCCATTGACTTAAAACGGACCTTCATCCTGAATAAGAGCATATCTTATATGTTTCCCACACCCTGTACATACAGATCGCTCACATTAAAAATCATCATGCATACTGCATGTTATGAGCCTTTAAACATCCAAGATGGCGGCTCATAGAGCATCAGGCTGCCTGCAAACAGGAAGTGTCTTCTGACTGTGCCGCTCTGCATTCTGGGATTGCTGTCCTTCCTCTGACCCCAGCTCTGCTCTGTCTATGCAAAGCACAGCTATAACCCCACCCCCTGCACTTCTACCCCTCCTCCTCTCCTCAGTATGTGATGCTCCTGAGTCAAGATGGCGTCGCCCGTATCCTAGAGTCCTAAACAGAGTTGCAACCCAGTGGGGGAAAGAATAATAAGTGACTAAAAACTTAAAATATATTCATTTTAGATGCTGTTTTTTAAGGGTTTGGGCTTTTCATTAAATCATGCTGATGGTCCTGTTTAAATTGATGCATAGTTACACTCAGCCCCTTCCAGCAGCTGGCAAGTGTGTTTAACATGACAGACATGCTGATCCCTTTTCTGAGTTAAATATTTCTCTCTGAATGGTGTGGGCTGCTTGAAGCAAAATCCAAAACTGCTGCCAGCCTGCCCTGTGTGAAGACACAATATCACTCAGACACACTGCCGCAATGGTCTTCAATGCATCCAACTAGAGAAGCTAGAGAACATTCTGTGTGTTAACAGATCTCTGTCTGGGTGGTTGGGTTGATCAAAAGGAATCTCCCAGCCCCACTGCATTGTGTTTGTGTAGAGCTGGGGGCTTCCTTATGCAAAGAAAAGCTGATCCCATATAATTCTAGGAGCACCACTATTCAGCAACACATGCATGGGGTTATGCCCTCTCAAACAACATATACCACTGATCATCACAGGGGGGCTTTATGGTACCAGATTTCAAAGCTTTAATTTCTTGACTGGATGTCTGCTTTAACTGCCAGCCTACCTGGAGAATTTGTCACCCTTTGTTGCCAGACCATTTTGCACTATTTTGCTTTACATGTTCAACTGTGAATTTTGAGTCTGGGCTTTAACCTAACATGTCTTGTTTGTCATTTTTAAGTGTATTCTGTGTACTGCTTTTTTTGTATTAAAAATTTACATTTTTCAATGAAATCTTATTGCATGTCCCATTTCTCCTGGTTATAACGATATCAGATATGTATTGTTAGACACCCTTTCCTGCCTAGGAGACTCCCCCAAACCAAAACAGCGCTTTTAGAGATTTTTAGATAAAATACAGCTATGCTATGCATACATTTGATATACCCCCCACATATATTCTCTGGAAGTACACACCTCAAGCTTTCACACTTGTTGACGTGGCCACAGTTTTTGGAAGTAATCCCTTAATTAATTTTTTGATTGCACAGGGTTTTTTCACCATATTGCGTGATGTTTAAATGTGATTTTTCAAGAAAATTACATATTTTATTTTTGCGGCAGAGTTTAGGCTTTAACATGAAAAATGTCTTGTCTGTAATTTTTCCACTGTTTATTTAAATATTTTTAAGTAAAAAAAAAAAACATATATATATATACTATACAAACTATAAAGGGTTAAATAAAAAAACAAATTGTTAAATAAAAAAAAAGGGTTAAACAAAAAAATGGGATGGGGGGGCATTTTTTGGGGAATTTCAAGGGTTAAAAACCCTTGAAAAATTATGGTGTTTGGCCCCCTTACCCAGCATAATCAGCCCGGTGCCAGCTATACAGGGTTTGTAGAACAGGGTGCTGAGGCCAGCTTTGGTGGCTCCCCACCCTGCAGGCTACCACCCGGCATAGCCTATGGCCACAGGCTCTTCTGCCCCCCCTGGCCTTTGGGAAGGCAGGTAATGGTGGGCCTCGGGGTTAATGGCAAGTAATCCGCTAGCCGCAGGTGACATGCCAGTGCCAGAGCCTTGTGAACTGGTATAGGGGGTCTCATAGATCCCTTACCAGTTCGCAAAGGGTAAAATGTAAAAAACAAAGCACACGGACACAGAGTCCCTCGACGATCCGATCACAGATGCCGGTGATCGACGGCCAGAGGAGGGGGCGAGGCAGGAGATCAGAGAATCTGCTGCCCCCTGTGCCTCTGCCCATCAATCGTTGGGCAGCTGTCATGATCAGCCGTCTGGAGCTGGGACAATGCCTACTGGATGACCTCATTCTCCCCGCCCTCAAAGTGAGGGTAGTCATCAAGATGGCAGCTCTTGTCAGCAAAGGAGGGGCAGAGGGCTTGTCTGGCTGCTGAAGAGGGGGGGTACCTATTCCGGGCACTCCCCTGCAGCTGGAGGAGCCCGGGCAGGGGATCGGAGACCCCCCAGGTGAAGAGGAGACCTGAACGGATCGAACAAGGGGTCAGGTGAGGTCAGGTTTTTTTTTACTTTGGCCACTAGCAGGGGGGATAGTCAGGCACGTAAAATTTAATTGGCTTTCGTTAAATGGTCGGAGAGGCAGCCATTTTATGTGGCTGGCAATAGAAGAGTTAAATGGGGTAAAACACGTACCTTTATTTGTCCTTTTGAACAAGGATCACTGCATACTGATCGGACCATTTCACTTTTGTTCGTCTGCATCTTTTCTTCATAAATAGTTAGGTTTCCTTCATGCCAAGTTCCCACAAGAACATAATCGTAGTGGCTTGGCTCAATATATTGAAGATTCATTATATCGTATCTAAAGTTGAAAATAATTTTTTTTTAAGGTTAGGCACATCTGTATTTCCAACATTTTCCTACAGAAAAATATATGCACAGTAGAGCAAATCTAAGAAAATACACATTGTTGATAACCTTGTTGTAACACTTTTTATCTTAATTTTACATTATACCTGTTAGGCGATATAAATCTGATATTCAGATTAAAGAGGGAAATTATATATTTCGATATTATATATATTATATATATTTATATATTCCATATCTATTTAAACAGCTATTGACTTAAATGGCATTCCTTTCCATCTTGTGTAGAGGGATGACTATTCAGTTGATCAATATTTTAAAAACTTATATTAAATTAAAAATTTACATTTTGTATACCTGTTTGAGTTTTATGATGTGAAAATATTCCCAGGAAGGTTTGTTTTATATTAGTAAACAACAAACTGTGATGTCCTAGCAGAATCCCTAAATTTAGTGGTGCACCAAGGATTTTACCCTGGGGGGTCCAGTATTGGTCAGGAAGGGGCGTGGCCTAGGAAAGGCATGGTCCCTAAAATGTTGCACATTAAGTTCTCCACATGACTGTCAGTAAGTGTTTTTCTGCTTCTGTCTAACAAACCAAATTGGCTTTTGACAGTTTGGCCACAGTGTTATGGATGCTCTGATGTGTAGTGCTCAATTTGAGGCATTAACTGGCATTACTAGCAGTCATCTCAGATTAGTATGTCCAGTGATGAGAGATGTAGGGGTATGCCTGGGGGTAAGGGATGCCTGGGGCATAGCAGAGGAGTATTCATGGGGTTAAGAATGGGGGATTAAGGATGTAGAGGGATATCCGTGGATGAGGGATACACAGATTTTGAAAAGAGGGTGATGTCTGGGTTGGTATGTAGAAGGATGCCAGGGTCTGGAGGTTTCAGATGGGGGATGCAGTGGGTAACCTGGGACTGAGGCATGCAGAGGGGGGTGGGGGATGCTGGGGGAGCCCAGTGCTGAGGGATGCAAGTAGAATAAGGGTTGTCAGAGGATGAAAAATGGACGGGGTTGCCAGGGACTGGAGCATGTGAGGGATGCAGAGGATAGCATGGCATAAGGCATGAGAAGGAGATGAGGGATGCCAGGGGATAAGGCATGCAGAGGGGATGAGGGATGCAGAGGGGATGAGGGATGCTGGGAGATGCAGGGTGCAGAGGGGAGCCTGGGACTGGGCTATGCACAGCGGAGCCTGGGACTGGAGCATGCAGAGGAAATGAGGGATGCAGAAGGGAGGCATGAGACTGGGACATGCAAAATGGATGCAGTTGGGAAAGCAGGAGGATGCCAGGGGATGAGATATGCAGAGAGGAGCCTGGGGTTAGGGCATACTGAGGGAGTAAGAGATCCCGGGGGAGGGGAAGAAAGAAAGTCTCTACAAAGTAGTGTGGAATGCTTTTGTCCAACATAGGACCTCACCACTTGACCATCCACAGATCCCCAAAATCCCCAAACCTCCTTGGCTAAATCGGGGTAAGTAAGGTATATATCTATCACCAAGAAAATTGAGGATTTCTTTGAAAGTATGCCATTTACTTCCCATACTTTGGTTTTTAAGGACATTTTCCCCAGTCAATACAGTTGATGGCATTTCTAAGCTGGTCAGATCTTGCCTATCTGAAGTTCTTCATTTTTTGTGGCTCCATGATAAGGCACCCTAGTGACTACTAAGTGGAAATTTATAATATTATGATCACTGTTTTTGAGGTGTCCCCCAACCTGTACCTTTGAAACTTTGTCTGGTACATTATTATTAAGTATTACGTCCAATATGGCTCTCCCCCTTGTTGGAGCTTGTACTTGTTGGGAAAAGTAGCCATCTTTTGCTTTAGACAAAAAAACCTTTATCAGATCCACTGGTTTCAGTGTCCCAATCTATATTTGGGTAGTTAAAGTCCCCCATAATAACTTTCTCATTTATTTTGGTGGCTATATCTATTTGCCTTAGCATCAAGTTTTCTGTGGATTTGGATATATCTGGAGGCTTGTAGCAATCCCCCATTAGTATTTTATTTTTGTTTCTCCCTCCACGTATTTCTACTACTACTACTACTATTTCTACATACTTCATATGGTAATTTCCCTCACATATATCCCACGCAGAGCAATCTGTAGAGAGGATTTTACAAATAAGCAGACTCCACCCCCTTCACATTTTTTTTTTATGGTCCCTCCTAAACACATAGCAACCGTGTGGGTTTACTGCCTAGTCATAGCTTTCATTCAGCAATGTCTCAGTTACCCCCACTATGTCATATTGTTCTTCTGTTATTATCAGTTCTACTTCATCCATTATACTCCATTATATTTGCCAAGCTGTCTGCCATTTGTAAGCATGCATTTCAAATGCTTATGGTAATTTTGTATATTACCCTTATTGCCACCCCCATTTCATGTCTACACCCACTGTCACTTTTTTCCTAACTCCCCCTTTTTAACTGCTTATACCCTGTCTTATTTGTTATCCTAATAGGGCATCTAGTGGTCTTCTCTAGTAACTAAACTAACACTATTTCCAACATCCCCAAATCTTCCACCTGTCCTATTTAGTGTATTCCAGGGATACCCTTCAACTCCCGGGGCTCTCTTCTTGGATGAACCCCTAGCCAGGGGGATATACTATTACAATGGTATCCAAGGGATGAGGCAAGTGTAGCTGCCTTGACTTCTTACTACAGTTATACCTTGACCAGGGTCCATCTAGTTAAATCACAGCCATAAACACATAAACCATATCAATACAAAATCACATAATAGTTTATAGTAGGATAAACCACAAAACAGATGTTATATAGAGATAAAAAGGCAGTAACCAAAGTGTATGCTGTACACATCATTTACCTTTAACTGTGACACATTATTTTGCTGGTGCAGTTGTCACCAGTGTGACAACCGGACCTAACCCCTAAGTCCTAATATAAAAACAGGCCTCATTCCAGTATTATATGAACAGAACTTTTAATAACCACATTCCAATTCAATCCATTTAGCCAAAAATTATCCAGGGTTTAATTGGACCCCTTTCAATGACCATTTTTTTAGGCATCATATGAGCAGATTCCCCCCTGCCCCTGAAAAACTTTTAAGATGTGAACAAGTTCCACATAAAACCTTAAATAATTATTATATTTGTAATGTTTTTTTTTAGAAATGTCACTTCAAGCAAATTTAACCCATTATCTAGCAGAATTAGGCATAATGAAGGAACCCCCATGGAACTCACAAACATTAAACATTAGGAGTGTGAGAAATCTTTTTTATTACACAATACCCCTTATATACCATACTTTTTGCTCCATAAAACTCATCCTTCAAAGGTGGGGGTGAAAGATGCATCTTATGAAGCAAATGTAAAAATAAAATGACAACAGGCAAGCGGTGGTAAGATTGTGTGTGGTGGCAGTGGCAGCCAAATGGGGACCAGTTACCCTGTGCCCACCAATCCTCCATTATCCTGTATTCAGGGGGAAGGATATTGCTATGCTGACTGTAATTGGATGACTGTAGGGAAAAGGGATAATCCCACACTTCTTGTAATAGGGGAATTGGGGTGGCATTCTTCCACACTGCTTGTAATGGGGAATTGGGGGGATTCTGCCACACAGTCTGTATTGGAGGAGGGATTCTGCCACACTACCTGTAATGGGATGATTGGGGGATATTTCTGCCATGCTGCCTGTAAAGGGGGGTCTAATGTCTGTAATGGGGGATATTGCCTTGCTTCCTGAAATGGGGTAACTGGGGTGATTCAATGCACTGCCTGTAATGGCAGCATTCCACACACTACTTGAAACGGGAGGGGGGGTGCTGCCATGCTGCCTGTTATGGGGTATACTGCCAAACTGCCTGTAATGAAGTGATTGGGGGGTTCAGTACACTTTCTGTACACTGACAATTGCAGGGTGATTCAGAGTGGGTATTTTAGCGCACTTAAAATCACTTGGTCATTGCCTCTTTAAATGCAAAGGCTGTAGACTGCCATGCCCCTTTAAGGTCTCTGCAAAATGTAGTGTGACAGGATTCATAAGTTACTCTTGAACCTATATTCCTCATCATATACATGTTAATTCCAATTGCACTTATCAGTGAAGGTTCTTTTGTACTTAAAAGGGGAAAGATCGCTGTGGCTTAAAAGAGTAAGTTTAGGTGTCCTGTGTTGTAGATATCCTGGTGGTCCCAAAGGCACAAACTCACTTTCTGCCTATCACTCCTAGACTTGAGCACCATCTATCCTCTGCTCCACCTCTAATATTCTAAGGGGGTATACCGGTGGACTTGCTACCCCTGCTCAGGGCACCCTGCCCCCTCGCCACTGGAAGCGGCTTAATGTCTAAAGTCCGGAAAGGAAAGGGCCTTTCTCTACATCTCCCACCAGACCCCATTTTATCAAAGATCTCTATCTAAGTAGCTGCGCTGCAACAACCAAGCTGCTGTCTATCTGAGGTACCCGTCCTCCGCAGTTGGCAGTCATATAATTAGGGCATCTTTGTATATACAGCGCAGTCACAACACACAAAATGGCAGAGGGAGAGGCAGATGGGACAAACGTTTCTCAGATAGACATTACAGCAGCTTGGTTATTACAGCGCAGCTGTACATGTAACCACGGTACCATGTATAGCATACTTTTTTTTGTCAATAAATATTTTTATTGAGAAGTACATTACATTGCAGCAAACTTTACATTTTGTGGAGCATATAATTTCACCCAAGAGGGGGGGGGGGCAGAGGGGAGATTAGGTGGCTTTTGGATCTGTAAATTTTCCAGATTCTGAGAGAGTGCTTCAGGACCGGGTTATCAATGCCCTTGTAAGCTATCGGGGCAACCATCTGCAGAATAATAGCAAGCTATATTAGGGACTCCGAGTCCTTCCTGTTGTTTAGATCTGTACATTGTCATACGGTTGACTCTTGGTTTTTGCTGACCCCAAATGAAGGAGTTTAAAGTGGATTGGAGATCTTTTAGGCATGCGGCCGTAATCGGTACCGGCAATACCCGTAAGACGTAGAGTATTTTGGGAAGCCACGTCATTTTTATGGCAGATATTCTGCCAACCCACGAAAGATGCAGCTTGGCCCATGACAACTGGGAGCGGAGATCCTAAAGTATAGCGGGATAATTAGCGGCGTAGAGGAAATCATAGTTTGCTGTCAAGTGGACACCTAGATATTTGATGTGTCGCTCTTGCCATGAGAAGTTAAAGGAGGCTTTAAGTGCTGTCAGCATACTTTCAGGGAGGGAGACGTTGAGGGCTTGGGATTTTGAGACATTAATCTGCAGACCCGAGATCTTGGAAAAGTCATCTAGGGTTTGAAAGAGATTTGGGAGGGATGTGACGGGGTTAGATACAAGCATCAGGATGTCATCAGCAAATGAAGAAATCTTGTGATCATATCCCCCGACAATGACTCCCGCTATGTTAATGTTGGCTTGGATTAACTTGGATAGGGGCTCAATAGCGAGGGCAAATAGTAGGGGGGAGAGGGGACAACCTTGCCTAGTGCCTCTGCCCAGAATGAACTGCTTAGAGGAGTAGCCTGAGTACCTAACGAATGCCCCAGGCTTAGAGTATAGCGAGGAAATCCATGTGGTGAAGGAGGGACCAAGACCCATTTCTTTCAATATGAATTGGAGGTAGTCCCAGGCTACTGTATCAAATGCTTTACGGATATCAAGGGTTAGTAGCATGGCTTGTCGACCCTCCTTCCTGACATGATGGACCAGGTTAATGATCTTGCGGATATTATCCCCCACCTTGGCGCTGAGGGGTAAATCCTGCCTGCTCCTTAGAAATTAAGGATGCAATATACCTATTGAGTCGTGCCGCAAGGACCTTTGCAACTTGACATCAATATTTAGTAGGGAAATGGGCCTGTAGACCAGAGGGTGGTATCAACATTGGGTTTAGGTATCATGCAAAGAGCCGCAGTGAGTGCCTCTGTACTCCATGAATCACCATTACCGAGGGAGTTAAACATCTGAACAAGGCGTGGGGAGAGTACCCGGGAAAACATTTTATAGTAAAGGGCGGAGAACCCATCAGGGCCAGGTTGCTTCCCAATCCTTAAAGAGTTAATGGCTTCCTGGACCTCAGGGAGTTCAACCGGCCTGTCAAGGAAGGTTTTGGCCGCAGGTGGTAGGGAAGGAAGTGGAAGTTGTCCACCCTCGATGGATTGCTAGTTAATTTGCCCTCTAGGGTTCTAATGTGCACTGGGTTAACCCTCTGAGTGATGCTTCTAAGCCTTCTGGCAAGGGGGGTGTTCGGTTTGTTGCTGATGCGATACCACTTGAACCTAGTATGATTGATTTGACGTTCGGCCTCACCTGTAAGGCACAGGTTAAGTTGATCGCCTGCTTGGTTGAATTTGATTCTGTTACGTCTGGTCAGATGATCTTTATACGCGGAAGAGGTTAAATGATATGCATCTAGCAATTTGTTAAGCTTCTCCTTATGTGAGGCTTAACGTCGAGTGGATTCTTGGATAAACTGCCCACGCATTACCACTTTATGAGCTTCCCAGAGCAGAGCCTCAGAGCTCACCGACCCCGTGTTTTGCAGGAAGAAGCTCTCAATCTCTCGACTTTTCTCGTTGACTCTCTCTCGAGGAGTGCCTCGTCAGACAACATGGGGTTGTAGAGCTTCCAAGCTCTCTGAGAGGATCTTTGGGTTAGGGAGATCAGCTCGACAGCAACAAGATCATGATCCATCCATCCATCCATCGGAACTATAGAGGAGTGGGAGAGGTGTGGCAAGGAGTGCAGCTGCAAGAAAATGTGGTCTATTCTAGTAAAGACCTTGTGCGGGCAAGAGTAGTGAGTGAAGTCCCTTTTGGTGGGGTGGACCTCTCTCCATGCATCAGCGAGGTGGTATTGGTTTAGAAGGGAACGGAACGCTTTTCCTCAGGAGCCCACCCTGGGGCACTCCAAGGGTTGACCAACCATGTGTCTGTCCAGAGTGGGGTGCAAGATTTGATTTGAGTCACCTGCCACTATGAGGAGCCCCTTAACCCGGGGGTCCAGGGTCCTAAAAAACACCTAAAAAAAAAAAAGTGTTCTGGTTCTGATTGGGGGCGTAATGAGTAGCAATAGTAACTAGTTGGTCTTGTACCATACCGGTCACAATTAGGAAGCGACCCAAAGGGTCCTGTATTATATGCTCTATAGGGAAAGGGAGAGAACGCTTAAAAGCGATAAGGACTCCTCTCTGCTTGGTATCTGCCATAAAGAAGAGAGGATAGTCTGAACTGAGAAATTTAGGAGTGTTCTTCTTGGGGAAATGAGTCTCTTGGAAGCGGACAATATCGGCATGCAGGGCCCTCATCTGGCGAAACGCCTTCACTCTTTTCTGGGGAACGTTCAGCGAGACAAGTTTAACCGCCATTGATAAACCATAGTTTATCTGCTACTTTAGGGGGGGCTGGACACCCGAGGAAGAAGGGAGGGAGGAGGAGGAGATAAAAAGAAGAAGGGGGAAACATCAGAGAACATGCTAAATCAACAACACAATTAGGTACAAGACCTTCCTAAGAGAAATGTCCCAGGGGGGTAGGGAGGTCCTCCACCATATTGGGAAAAGCTGTCTGGTTGCAGGGATTTCTAAGGGAAAATCCCTAGGCCAACCAGTGTAAAAAAAGACCCTCAACGGTGAGGTCAGAAAAAAAAAAAAACTTTCTGACTCAACGGGTTCCCGACGAGCAAGGGAGCAGGGAGTGAGCAGGGCCTTGAAACCTGGGCACAGGCCCGCTTAACCTGAAAATAAAGCAAATGAGCAGCAGCAAGCAAATAATGCAAATAGCAATCTATAACATGTAATTGAGGATGCATGGCAAACAACAGAGAGTGAACCAAGTGGGGCTCAAACAGCAAAAGAGCCGCTAGGGTAGTATATTAAAGAATTTTGTGCATAGGGAATGCCTGTAAAATAGAACAGGGGACCAAACAAAGAGCAAGATAGTCCCAAAATTCAAAACGGGAACTTCAAAGGTGCACCCTATGGGTTTGCTGCGATGAGAGAATGAGGGGCAAGATCCCTCGAATAATACACAGGGAATCTAACCAATCATCCCTCCCCCACAGCAGGCTTACCAAACCTGTGGACCAGCACTCCGGCGACTTTTCTTGTTGACTGGATGCTCCTTCGTGGGGCACGTCTGTCCTTAGGAAGAGGTGAGAATGAAAGAGCTCTCTTCATTTGCGGGGGAGCAGCTGTTGCGACAACGGGGGCCCTCAAGCCAGCCGAAATAAGGGCGGCCTCCAGTCCTTGAGGGGTAGACGCCTCATATCACTGATCCTGGTAGCTAAAGGAAATTTTTAAGGGAACCCCCCATTTGTATCTGACTCCTTTTGCTTGCAGGATTTCAAGTGAGGGTTTCATGGCACGCTTTCTGGTGATGGTTTGGGGAGACAGGTCAGCGAAGAGTTGGTACTCAAAGTTCTAGAATTTGAGAGTTCCTTGGTCCCGTGCAGCCAGCATAAGTTGTTCCTTCGTGCGGTAGAAGTGGAGCTTTACAAATTCGTCCCACGGAAGCCCATCTTCTCTTTTTTCTGCAAGGCGCAATGTACTCAAATTTCAGCCTTTCGATAGGGATGGATGGGGCGAGATCTTGAAAGAGAGCAGTAACGGTGGATTGTAGATCAGTAACAGCTTCAGGTACCCCTCTGACCCTGATGTTGGCTCTTCGCGAGCGGTTCTCCATCTCTTCAAGCTTGTGGTGCAAAAAAAGATTTTCCTCCTTTAAGTCCTCTAGATGCGTCCCATAGGAAGATAATTCTGAACCTTGTGCTGTGGATTGTTGTTCTAGGTCATCAACTCTTTGGCCCAGCTCTTTTATTTAAGCAGAAATATTAGCGGTGATATGGGATGTAATGTTTAGGGCCCACCGCTCAAGGGCTTTTTCCAACATAGCTTCATATTTATCAAGTGATGGTGGCTGTGACTTTGGCGGTGAACCGTGTAGTGAGTTGTCCTCTGGTAGGAGGTCCGCAGGAACAAGTGGATCATTTTGGGATGGCGTAGAGGTCTCCATCTTAAGTGAAGCTCGGGAGATTGAGGGTTCCCGAGGCTTGATGGACGTGTTGAGACAGGTGAGTAAAAAGCAGGGGGGGTAAGGCTGACTCCGGTCCGAGGAACACCCCAGAGGCCAGGCGGTGGGGTCTTGTTAACAGCTTGAATGGGTACGTGAATTAAGCGGGTCAGAACGCACAGGGAGGGAGCTGCGACCGAGTAAAGGAAGGTACACTGCCCCTTTAAGAAGGCCGAGGAGAACGGTGAAAAACACTATTTAGTAAGCAGAGGCTGTGGGGGTCACAAACACAACCTCACAAAAAAGGGTAATAAAAGGTGTGCTGCCCCTTTAAAAAGGCCAAGGAGCATGAAGGAAATCACTATACAGTTAGCAATAATGGGGGGGAGTGAGCTTTCAGACAAGTAGCTGCTGGTGTTTGGTGCCAGGAACGTGCTGACAGGAAGACAGTGCCCTATCTTCAAGGATAGGAGGGAGAAGGGCCTCTTGTGGCCCGGCATATGGGGGCTTCCTAATTAGCTTGCAGGGAGAAGAGGAGATGGGCAGGGCTGGTTCGCCTCCCACAGACAATGACATAGGGGAGGATGGACCTCCAGCATACTGACACTTATGTTGGGCAGATGGTCTGTGAAGTCCTGTGTGGGCAGCAAAGCCCTGTGACTGCGCAGAGGGGCACACTCGCCATGATGGATCCGCAGGGAGAGGACTCCTAGGCTGCTGCGCAGCCTGCTGTAATAATTGAGGTGGCGCCCGGCGTTCACTCACCACTTGTGTTGTGCTAGCCGTGGCGTATCGGGTGTGTTGTGCTAGCCGTGGCGTATCGGGACCCGTCACTGATCGCTTCAGGAAGAGGTAAGGGGGGTCCTGGGGTCGTCCTGAGCCTCTCTGGGCGAAAACCGCTGCACTCAGCGCGTTGGGAGGGCCGGGCGACAGGCTTCATCCGAGCGCGGTCTTACACGTCCATCCGCGCTCCGGACGCATGCGCACTACCTCTACATATATACTTTTATTCTCAGTGCCTAAGGTGAATTAATATCTTATTATATGATTATGATGAATATGATTTATGATCTTATGCTTATACATAGGGTTTTGATAAAGCCCTGGTGGGCGAAACATATTTAGCCAGGAATCTGTATAAGAAAGAAAACTGTTAAATGTAATGAAATTCATTTGCATATGAGATTATACCTTATTGTGATTTTTTTTTTAAATCATGTACAATATGAGAGGTTTTTAATAGAAATTAAATAAACCACATTTTTTTGGATTAATGTTTGATGTGGTCAAATACAAAAGCTCTTTATAGCATGGGGAGTGCCTAGTCCTAGTGCCTAGTCCCTGAGAATTAACAATTTATGGGATGTGGTCACCGTATAGGTGAACGATTTTTGGAGTCACCTTCTTTTCTTTTTTAGTGAATTTAAGTAGTAAGGTGGGGGCCACAAGCTCCTTTTTCAGTGAACCCCCATCTTTTATCAATATTAGGGCAGTGGTGGGCATTAAAAGATCTTTTTTTGGGATACAATGATGCAATTAGGTAGCACAGAATGGGATCAAATTATTATCAATTTGAATTGTTATAAACTTACAAAGAAGAATATCATTGGAAAACAGGTCTCCTGCAGCACACGCTCTTGTGGAAACTGAGGAGGACATCAGTGACGTGCAGACACAACTCGATGATGATGATGATGATGAAGCTGATTGCACTTGGGAGCCCAGTGCACCAGTGCAGAAGGGGCTTCATCATCATCAGGAGAAGAGGGTCCCAGGTTGCCACAGAGTCAGCAGCTGAGGCAGCAAGGTGATAGTAGGGTTGGCAGACAGCATGGTGGCAGAACCGGGATGTCTGGAGTCACATGTAACCGGGGGCGGGGTAGACCACCTGCTGCACGGCAGCCTACCTTCCCGGGAGGTAGTGGAGCAGGGGTTCATGGAGTTGGCAGCAGTAGCAGTGAATTAGTGCAGACTGTTGATGGGAAAATTAGCTACTCGGCAGTGTGGCACTTCTTCATCAAGCATCCGCAGGAGGGTAACCTGGCCACATACAGAACCAAGGCTCTGAAGTGGGGGTTCAGCCTGCTGCATCAGCCAGTCCCATGCCGCTTCCAATTTCACCCAGCCAAGACTCCAGCACCTCAGCTGTGCGTCACACCCATCCTCTGCCGCTCCAGATGCTCCTGCTCCTTCTTCTAAAAGTCAGTCATCCCACCAGCAATCCATCAGCGAAGCCATGTCCAAGAGACAACAGTATGCCCCCATTCATCCTACAGCGCAGAAGCTAGATGTGCTCCTGTCCAAGTTGCTGGTGTTGCAGTCCCTCCCTTTTACGGTGGTGGACTCTGCACCCTTCAGAGAGCTGATGGCTAGTGCCGAGCCGAGGTGGAGAATCTCAAGCTGTCATTTCTTTGCAAAGAAGGCAGTACCAGCCCTGCACAAATTTGCTGAGCAGAAGGTGGGCCAGTCCTTGAGCTTGTCGGTGTGCACCGAAGTGCACAGCAGTGCCGACATCTGGAGCTGTAACTACGGTCAGGGACAATACATGTCATTTACGGCCCACTGGGTGAATGTGGTTCCTGCACAGCAACTTAAACAGGTCACACCGCTTCAGCCTCCACGCTCCCAGGCCGTTTTGCCTGTCACAATGTGCGACTCCGCCTCCTCATCCTCCGCCGTCTCCTCAGCCTTCCACTGTACGGTCAATTCTCAATGCCCCTTCAGCCTACCATGTGTGCAGGGCACGGCGGTGTCACGCTGTGCTTCACATGGTTTGCCTTGGTGGAACGGAGTCACACAGGGGAGGAGCTCCTGAAATTCATTCATCAAGAAATCAAAACATGGCTTACTCCACGAAAATTGGACATGGGAACCATGGTGATTGACAATGGGAGTAACATCTTATCTGCACTGCGACAAGGAAGCCTGAGCCATGCGCCCTGTATGGCACACGTGTTCAACCTAGTTGTCAAGCTTTTTCTGAAGTCTTCCCCCCATCTTCTAGACATCCTAACAATGGGAAGGAAACTTTGCATGCACTTCAGCCACTCCTACACCGCCAAGCACACCCTTCTTGAGCTACAGCATCAGAACGGTATCCCCAAACATAGTCTTATTTGCAATGTTTCCACCCGTTGGAATTCCACCCTACATATGTATATACAAACAGAGAAAAGCCATCAATGATTTCTTGATGATCCAAGCAGATAGGGGAACTTCCCTTTTGAGGAAGCCACTTTATTTGTCAGTCGCCAGGATTACGGCATGAACGACGTGATTCCGCTGCTTCATGTAATACAACACATGTTGGAAACTATGGATGGTCAGGGCACTGGAGACATGGCGCATACATTTCATGGCCACATAAACCCAGTGGGAGCTGAGGAGGAGCACAGCGAAGCACAGTTTAGTTTTGGCGAAATGGGCGGTTTATCTAGTCATCTCACAGGAGAGGAGGAGCAGGAGCAGCCAGAGGAGCTATAGGGTTGTGAGGAAAGCGAGACAAAGGACCCAGACACACCGTGGCAGTATGAAGTGGAGTTGGAGACAGGTAGTCCCTCTGAGTCACTTTTACAAATGGCACGATGCATGCTCAAGTGCTTGTGTAGTGACTGCAGAATTGTCTCCATTTTTCAGCGGGACGACTTCTGGCTCTCCACCTTATTGGACCCTCGCTACACCCACTGAGAGGGAGGACAAACTGATCTACTAAAAAGACATTCTACGTAGTCAGTTGGCCGAAGCCTATCTGCGCCATGGTCCATACTCTCGCAGGTCTGACTCGGGGGGAACTATGCGCTCACCTTCCACTGCCATGGCTGCTGGGGGGTGGTGGCAGGAGCAGCAGCAGCGCCATTAGCAGCAGCAGCCTCACTCTTCAGTCGCTAATGAGTAGCTTTCTGCACCCACATACTGAGGCTACTCATGAGCAGCAGGAAGACCTGGAGTAGGGCCAGAACCAGCAGGTTGTGTCATACCTTGAAATGACCATGCCAATGCACCTTGTGGATCCGCTGGACTTCTGGGCAGCCAAACTTGACTTGTGGCCGCAACTGGCAGAGTTTGCCCTGGGGAAGCTGTCCTGCCCAGCCAGTAGTGTGCCATCTGTGCGGGTCTTTAGTGATGTGGGGGCCATAGTAACGCCAAGGAGAACTTGTCTGTGGAGAGACTCACCTTTGTGAAGATGAATCAGGCATGGATCAGCCAGGATTTCCACCCACCAATAGCTGATGCATGTGAGTAGCTGATGCATGGTAGCTCCTTCTGCTGCTGCCAACTCCAGGGTGTGTCTTTCAGGCAATATACGGGCTCCTAATGCTGCTGCCAACTCCAATGTGTTTTTCAGGCAATATATGGTCTCCTAATGCTGCTGCCAACTCCAATGTGTTTTTCAGGCAATATATGAGCTCCTAATGCTGCTACCAACTCCAATGTGTTTTCAGGCAATATATGGGCTCCCAATGCTGCTGCCAACTCCAGGGTGTCTCTTTCAGGCAATATATGGGCTCCCAATGCTGCTGCCAACTCCAGGGTGTCTCTTTCAGGCAATATATGGGCTCCCTATGCTGCTGCCAACTCCTGGGTGTGTCTTTCAGGCAATGTATGGGCTTCTAATGCTGCAGCCAACTCCAGGGTGTGTCTTTCAGGCAATATATGGGCTCCTAATGCTGCTTCCAACCCCAATGTGTTTTTCAGGCAATATATGAGCTCCTAATGCTGCTGCCAACTCCAATGTGTTTTTCAGGCAATATATGAGCTTCAAATACTGCTGTCAACTCCAATGTGTTTTGCAGGCAATATATGGGCTCCTAATGCTGCTGCCAAATCCAGGGTGTATTTTTCTGGCAATATATGGGCTCCCTATGCTGCTGCCATCTCCAGGGTGTGTTTTTCAGGCAATATATGGGCTCCTAATACTGCTGCAAACTCCAATGTGTTTTTCAGACAATATATGATCTCCTAATACTGCTGCCAACCCCAATGTGTTTTTTCAGGCAATATATGGGCTCCCTATGCTGCTGCCAACTCCACTGTGTGTCTTTCAGGAAATATATGGGCTCCTTACGCTGCTGCCAAATCCAGAGTCTCTTTCAGGCAATATATAGAAACATAGAAGGTTGACGGCAGAAGGAGACCATACGGTCCATCTAGTCTGCCCTTATGTGTATACTGTATGTACTCTTTATCTTAGGATAGATGTGTGCTTATCCCAGGCATGTTTAAATTCAGTGACTGTTGATTTTGCAACTACCTCTGCTGGAAGTTTGTTCCAAGCATCTACTACTCTTTCTGTAAAATAATATTTTCTAACATTGCTCCTGATCTTCCCCCCGACTAGCTTCAGGTTGTGCCCCCTTGTTCTATCATTAAGCTTCTTCTTAAAAACACTTCCCTCCTGAACCTTATTCAATCCTTTCACATATTTAAAGGTCTCAGTCATGTCCCCCTCTTCTTTCCTCCAGACTGTACAAATGAAGTTCTTTAAGTCTCTCCTGATAAGTTTTAAGTTTAAGTCCTTCCACCATTTTCGTTGCCCGCCTTTGGACACGTTATATTTGAATAATGTCTTTTTGCAGGTAAGGTCTCCAGAACTGCACACAGTATTCTAGCTGTGGCCTTACCAGGGCTCTATAGAGCGGCATCACAACCTCCCTCTTCCTACTGGTGATGCCTCGAGCTACGCAGCCAAGCATACTGCTTGCTTTTCCCACTGCCTGGCTACACTGTCCACTCATCTTGCAGCTATCAGTAATCAGTACCCCTAAATCTCTTTCCTCCGAGGTCCTGGCTAACACAGTACTGCCCATACGGTACTCAGAGCAGGGATTCCTTCTACCCAAGTGCATGATTTTACATTTAGAGACATTAAACTCTAGTTTCCACAGTTTTGACCATCTATCCAGTAAAGCTAAATCATTTTCCATGTTGCAGACACCTCCCGGAATATCCACCCTATTACTAACCTTTGTATCATCAGCAAACAGACAAACTTTTCCTACCAAGCCTTCTCCTATGTCACTTACAAATATATTAAAAAGAATGGGGCCCAGGACAGAGCCACTTGTAACTCGCCTTTGTTCAGATTGCACGCCATTTACAACAACGCTCTGATACCGATCCCTCAGCCAACTGGAAATCCACTGAACTATCCAGGGATTGAGCCCTACCTTCAATAACTTATCTATGAGCTCCTTATGTGGTACAGTGTCAAAGGCGTTGCTAAAATCCAGATAGGCGATATCCACAGCACCACCTTCATCTAACACTTTAGTGACATTGTCAAAGAAATCAATAAGATTGGTCTGACATGATCGGCCCTCAGTAAAGCCGTGCTGTTTTGGGTCCAATAGGTCATTAATTTTTAGATGGGAAATTATCTGTTTTTTTTTTAGAGTGTTTCCATTAATTTGACCACTATAGATGTTAAACTAACTGGCCTGTAATTTCTGGCTTCTTCTCTACTCCCCTTTTTATGGATTGGTACGCCCTTGGCCATTCTCCAATCATCTGGAACCTCACCAGTTGAAAGGGAATGGTTAAGTAAATCAGTCAGAGGGGCTGCAATCACAAACCTAAGTTCCCTTAGAACTCTGGGGTGGATTCCATCTGGACCCATCGCCTTACTTACCTTTAGATGTGCCAGCTCGGCTAAGACATCAGCCTCCAGAAACTCTGGAGCTGTGCCCTCCCAGCTGGATGCTGTGCTATGGCAATGCCTGCTACTATCTGAAAATACCGAACAAAAGTAGCTATTCAGATGGTCAGCCACAGCCTTATCTCCGTCAATATATTTATTTTCCCTATTTCTAATTTTTGAGACTGCATTGTTTTTCTTCTTTATGTCACCAATATATCGGAAAAAGGTTTTATCTCCCCTCTTCATAGATTTGGCCATTTCTTCCTCTTTTTGCCCTTTAGCAGTCCTTATAATTAGTTTTGCTTCCCTCTGTTTAATTTTATATGCCTCTCTGTCAGCTACACTTCCACTTACTTTATACTTCTTATAGGCAGACTTCTTATCTTTTATGATAGTGCCGACTTCCCTAGTAAACCATAATGGTTTCTTCTTCCTTTTATTCTTGCTAGTATGGGCTCCTAATGCTGCTGCCAACTCCTGGGTGTGTTTTTCAGGAAAAATGTATGGGCTCCTAATACTGATGCCAACTCCACTGTGTGTCTTTCAGGCAATATATGGGCTCCTAATGCTGCTGCCAACTCCTATGTGCTTTTCACGCAATATATAAGCTCCTAATACTGCTGCCAACTCTAATGTGTTTTTCAGGCAATGTATGGGCTCCTAATGCTGCTGCCAACTCCAATGTGTCTTTCAGGCAATTTATGGGCTCCCTATGCTGCTGCCAAATTAAGGGTGAGTTTTTCAGGCAATATATGCGCTCCCTATGCTGCTGCCACCTCAAGGCTCTCTATTTGTGATGCTCTGCGACAGCGAATCTAATAGCTATGCCTCTGATCTGCATGTCATACTTCTTTACAATATTATTTCACCAACCCAGCATGCATCCTATGCATGTTACAGCCAAGCAAAACGCCCTGCAACCCTATGGAGTCACAGAAGCCCAGAAATAGCAGTTTTTATTAGCGATTCACCGTTAATAAATTCGGACCAAATCAAATTTTTCCGGAAAATTCGGCGAATCGGCCTAATCGAATTGTTCGCTCATCTCTAGCATCAACCTTGACAATCAAAGCCCGTTGACAATCAGGGCTTTGAAAATCAGGGTGAACCAATACTGGGGCTGAACTAAAGGCCATCTTGAGTTTCTCAAAGGCTTGAATGGATTGATCTGGCCAGGTAGGGGGAAATGCCCCTTTTTCTAGTGCGGTGCGTGAGAGGAGCTACCATAGTGGATAACTTTTTGTTGAAGCATCTATAAAAGTTGGCGAACCCCAACAAACCTCTGTGTCCCCTTTAGGTCTCTAGGGTGTTCCCAATTGAGAACTGTGGTTACCTTGACCTGATCCATAGTTAGACCTGTACCAGAGATTATGTACCCTAAAAAGGGGACTTCAGAAGCTTCAAAAACACATTTTTTGAGCTTGGTGTACAATTCTTTCTCAATTTCTGCAATACCAGGTGAACATGTTCTCGGTGTTCAGCTAGCTTAGGAGAGAAGATCAAAATATCATCCAGGTAAATCACCAGAAACCGACCCAAGAATTCCCTAAAAACGTAATTTACAAAATCTTGGAAAACTGTAGGAGCATTACAGAAACCGATTAGCATTACGAGATATTCATAATGCCCGTCTTGGGTATTAAAAAAGGCAGTTTACCACTTGTCACCCTGATGGATTCTAATAAATTTATAAGCCCCTCTCAGGTCAAGTTTAGTGAAAGCCTTGGCCCCAATAACCTGACTAAAGAGCCCATCAATTAATGGAAGGGGGTATTTATTCTCGATGTGATCTTATTCAGGCCCCGAGACAGGCAACTCAAGACATGACTGAAAACATTGTGGCCCCCACTTGATAATCTGTCCAAAGACCCAGTCAATTTGAGGATTATGTTTGGACAACCAGGGCAATCCTAACACAAAAGGGGTGAGGGGCATTTTAATAAGGCTTAAACTTAACCATTCAGTGTGACCAGACCCAACTCTAATGAACACTGGAAGGGTTCTAAAGTGAATCATACCCTCAACAAAAGGGTATTATCAATGGCCATGACCCTTATGGCTTTAGATAGAGGCTGTAACAGAATTTTCATGGTTTGCGTCCATAAAATTCCCTGCAGCCCCACAATCAAGGAGAGCTCTAACAGACCGTGATTCTAAATCGGCCTTAATCTCTACAGGTAAAGTAAACTGGGCACAGTTAAGAGGAGATATCTTGCAGCCTAGGAGGGTTTCCTTGACCCTACCTAGGCTCTGAAGTTTTCCGCCGGCTGTTTCTTAGGACAGGCTCGGACCAGATGACCAGCTGCTCCACAATAGAGGCATAACCCTTTCGATCGCCACCTCTGCCTTTCAGCCTCAGAAAGCTTGGTAGCCCCAAGCTGCATTGGTTCTTCAGTGGGAAAGGGGGCTGAGGCTTCAGCCTTCATGCTGACTTCAGGATGGGCCACTTTCTCAAGGCGTCTCTCCCGTAAGCGATGGTCAATATGGATGGCCAATTGCATGGTCCCATCCAAGGTGTTAGGAACGAGATGTTTCACCATGGCATCCTTTATGGCATCTGATAGGCCCAACAGAAATTCAGAGCAATACTCCTCAGCCTGATGGGAGAGTAACTTGACGTCTGCCGTAGCTCCCCTGTCAGTATCATCGTAAGGAATCTCCATGGTCTTGAAGAATTCATCCACCGATTGACGAGCGTGGTGCTGAGGTAAAAGCCCAAAGGCCCAAGATTGAATATCTCCATGGAGGAGGGAGATGACAAGTCCTACAGATTGCTCCTGGGAGCCAGAAGTGCTGGGTTTAAGCTGAAAATAGAGTTTATAGGCATCTTGAAAATTAGCGAATTTACTCCGATCCCCCGAAAAATTTTCAGGAAGGGGAACCTTAGGATCTGATGAACAAGTAACTGCTGCCCCTTAGTGTTCCGGGGCGATAGGAGTTGGACAGTTATCCTGAGCCACTACACAATGCACCAGGTGCACCACTGCTGCGGTCAGGGCCTGCACCTGTTCCATGATTTTGTTCATTTGTATGGCCCATTATAATGTAATGCCCTATGAGTCTCCCACCTTCTGTGACCTCACAACCCCCAATCTCCCCCGCTGCTTCTGCCTATAGACAAGCCCCTGCTCGTGGGACGCGCGATATGCCTCACTGGACACGGTTGCCCCAAGTCTTAAATGGAGCAAAGGATGCTAGGTCACGGTGAAGATGGAAGGAACATGAGGGTATCCCAAAGCCAAGGTCGTTCACAGATCCGAAGGTGCGTTTACTAACAAGGGTAAGGCAGGAGAATAGTCAGAACTAGCCGACGGTCAAGATGAGTGGTCAGAGGTACGCGGTATCCAAAGGGTCAGATGGAGTTCAAGCTCCTTGGATACCTTATCCTCTAGAGATAGGCATGTCAGACTACTGGGTGTGAACCCTGATTGAGGAGACTAATAACCTAATCACCTCTCGACCGGGAAGGCTGAAATCTAAGGACCAACCTGGTTTTCACTAGAGCATCTAAAGGTGAGGATAGGATGGGCTGCAGGGAGGCCCCAGGTCAGGCAACCTAGTTCTGGGTAGAAGACAGACCAGAGCTGGACTGGAAAGGTGGAACAAGCTGAAGTCGTGGCTGGCAGAACAGAATCAAAGTCGTAAACAGGCTGAGGTCATGGGCAGGAAGATCAGGATCAAAGTCGTAAACAGGTCAAAGTCATCAGGCGAGCAGGAGCGCAGTCAGGAACAAGACAAGGTGGTACACAGGAATGAAAGACTGGAACTCAGGAACAGGCAGGAGAAATGACCAACTGGCAATGGGGCTCAGGGTTGGCCAGTATTTTAAGGCCCTGCGCATGTGCAAAAGTGAGCACATTTCAGTGTGTTTGCAATACGCATGTGCACGCATAGTCGCACATGTGCACAAATCCATTGAATCATACGGCGCACAAATGCATGGGCATAATCGCACACTTACTCGCCCTACTGTGTCTAGTGCGAAAATGCAAGCATACGGGGAACTTTGATGCCTCTGCTGGCAAACAAGAGGAATAGTCCTGGTTCTATGACAGGGCACCCACAAGAGAGTGGATCAAAATATATAATTCAACCCTCGAGGAAACTAACATTTTTTTTCCAAATAAATGGACAAGAAGTCAATAGCAGCAGTAAGGCAATAAAGGGGCATTGCAATGTCAGCACAAAATAAAAGTTCCCAAAACAACTGGTGCATACTGATATTATCAATCTTTCAGATCAGAAACTACATTTGATCAATGTGAGTTGCTGAGGTTAGGGTTACATTTTTGCCCCACACAAAAACCAAACACTTTCGAGCTCTTGGGGGCTGACTCTGTTAAGTGCTGCTTGGTAAGTAGTGAGTTAAAGCAGGAACTCTTGTGATAAGCTTTGGTAAACTGGGCTCATTTGGGCTCGGCGGTGCCCCCCCACATATGTGCAGAGAGCACAGCCGGCGCCATTACTGGCCTGTCAGCTGAGCCACGGCTTATGGCCTACTGCCGTGGCGCTGCTCCTTCCACCCGTCCGGCCCCTTATCTACCCTGGGAAGCAGGGAGAGGATTGTGAAGAGGGGCGACCACCTGACTGGGATCCTCCTGGCTGGATAGAAGAGCCATGATTTATCCCAGGCTGCGTGAGCTAGAAAGCTCTTAAAGGGCCAGCATGGCGGAGTACCTGGTCCTGCCCCGGGTCATTTTGGTGGTGGAGTTCTGAAGTGGAGCGGCCTGGGGTGTGCTGTAAGTCTCTTTCCATTATTAAGTGAGCCGACTTCCACAGTAAAGTCATCAAATCCACTATAGCGCTACAGAGCTCGGGAGTACGCTACAAGGTATGGCTGATCCCTCTACCCCCCTAAGTGCCTCTCAAACCATGTCAGATTTGTTGCCTGAAGACCCACCAAACCCCAACCTCCGATGTTAGACAGTTATGAAGCTATGCTGGAAAGAGCCTTGGAGAGGTGGGCACAAACTATTACACTGCAAATCACCAACAACCTCTCAGCGGAAATTAAAGAGCTTGGCCAAAGAGTAGGGGAATTGGAACAACAATCCTCAGCCCAGGCGGCGAGCTTTTCCACTCTAGGTGCTGAGTTGGAAGCGCTTAAGGAAATCTTATTTTTCACCACAAGTTCGAGGAAGCAGAGAACAGATCGCGTCGGTCCAACATTAGAATAAGGGGGATACTGGAGTCTGTGCTGGACTTACAATCTACCACCATGGCTTTATTCCAAGAGCTTCTCCTGTGTATCCCTATTGAGAGGTTGGAATTCGACAGAATCCACAGAGCACTGCAGAAGAAAAGGGCGGACGGTCTCCCGAGGGATGTTCTAGTTAAACTACACTTCTATCACATCAAAGAGCAGCTTATGGCCGCAGGGCGAGATCCCGATAGTTTGAAATTCCAGGGCTTTAACTATCAGCTATATGCCGATCTTTCCACAAAGACTATCGCTAGAAGCGGGCCATGAAACCATCGCTGGATATCATGCGGTCCAATGGTATCAAATTCAAGTGGGGTTTCCCTTTTAAGATTATGTTCAACCATTTGGACAATCATGGCCTCCACCCCTCACGAGTTGCAGTTTGCTCTGAGCTTAAAAACCCAGGCTACAACCTCAACAGCCCTTCCTCAAAGAAGAGAGCACTCTCTTTCTTGTGGCAGCCAAAGAGAGGCGTGAAGACCGAAGAAGTGTCCCATCGAGCGCAAGACCTGCGAAGGCGTTGGTCCAAAGGTTTGGCAAGCCCGCGGCGGGTGAGGGATGAGGGGCAGGAGTCCCCATGTGTATATTTCGGGATCCTGCCCACCACCCTTACTTGGCTGTGGTGTGCAGTGTGCTCTCTATGGGTCATGTTTGGTGTAGACTTTAGTTTTTAAGGGGTGGTTGACCCATGTTGTTTTTTGGTTGGTTCAGGTTATTACTTAAAAAATTGTGTGTAACTTTTTATGCTTGACTCTCAGTCAAGTCACTCTTATCTGTCTTCCACGGTGGGCTGGTTTGGGTTAGCTCCGTTTGGGTTGAGTGCGCTGGATCTTGGTGGTGCCAGGTATTTAGAGTTAAGCAACAGGAAAACCTCTGGGGCCTTGCCAGCTTTGTGATAGCATAGAAGTGGGTCTGGGTGCCCTGGTATCTGACGCTTGTTCACTCCACGCTCCCTCTCTCACTGGTCCTCCAGTGGGAAAGGTAGCAGTTTTATCTGCCCCCCCAAGAGGTCAGGGTTCTAACAGTTGTCCTGTGGGGGTTGTCTTCGCTAGGAAACCCCATTAAGTTGTTGTGTTCACCTCATTGGGGTTGAGGTTTCCACTGCCTTGGTGAGATGTCAGAGTTTGGGAGGTTCTTTAACCTTCCCAGTTGCCTTCTTGAGTTCTTTACTGACTGTTCCCCTTACTTTCATTTCTGTTCTCCTTTCAGTTTCAGATGGGTTACCAGGACTCTACATGTGCTAGTCTGGGCGAGTCGGTGTAAAGGTGATTAAGTTAGTGCCTGAATGTACAAGGTCTGAATGTCCTCCAGAAGCAGGTGAGGGCGTTGCATGTAGATATTGTGTGCCTCAAGGAGACACACTTAACTAAAAAATGTACCCCTGTGCAGTGAAGACTATCCTTTATTCTTCATGGCCTCTGCTGACACCAAACAGCGGGGTGTCCTTATTGCCTTTAAACATTCGGTCCCCTTTATCATGGAGCAGAAGATACCGGACACTTCAGGGCGATATCTGATCCTGGTGGGCGCTATTCAAGAAGCTACCTACTATGCCCCAAACTAGAATCAGAATGCTTTCCTTGAGAAGTTTCTTAGAGCCCTTCACCTGTCAGAGAAGGGGCTTCTTATCGTGGCAGGGGACTCAAACCAGACCCTACACCCTTCCCTGGACAGGCAGACCCAAGGGGGAGCGTTTTAAACCAGTACCAGCTGGTAGATGCATGGAGAGAGCTTCACCCTACTCAGCGGGATTACATGCATTACTCATTCCTGCATAAGAGGCTTGATTCAGAGAGACAAAAAAAAACTTCCGTTTTAGTGCCGATCTGTTTTTTTTGTGAAATGTTTCTGCTCTCGTATGAGTGTACGAGCGATTCTATGCATGCATTGCAATCCTCTGTAAAGTTTCCGTCCGTTCGTATGGCAGATTACGAATACAAGGATGTCATTTTCCAGCGTGACTTTTCCGTTTCATTTTCACATGTTACAACGTAGGCTTTCGTTTTTGCCCTTTTCCCATCGTACGTTTCCCGTTAGTTCCTGTTTCCCTTTTTCAATAAATATTCGTCCAGACGGAAAACCTTACTATCTTGCGCCTGCGCACTACAAACTTAACTCATTAAAGTGCTCGCCTATATATTTGCCACCCTCACTTCTACTACAATGTTTAGCTAAATCCCTTAGCACTATCCTCCATCTTCCCTTTTGGACCCTTAAAGCTCACCCAAACCACTTCGCGGTTAGGTTTTTCTTCCATTTTAGCCTCCTAAAACTTACCCAAATCACTTCTCGGTCATGTGAATATTCATCTTTAAATATTTCTGGGCCCATTAGTTTTGTGTTAATGTATTTTGTAAATGAAATGACACTGTAACATTTTTTTTATTCCATCATAAAATATAAAAATGTTTAAAATTTTGAAAATTTCACATTTTTACAACTATAAAAACCAAAATCTTAGCAATGGCAGGCCACAGAACATTATTCTTCATCTGTGGTCCCCAATGAGTTGCGCAGCTCCTGCATCTCGCCCACCAACTGAAGGACCCTGACACTCGGTTGTGCCACTCTGGCACGTGTGGTCCCTGTTAAAAAACTTAAA
Source organism: Gastrophryne carolinensis (assembly GCA_027917425.1). NCBI lineage: Eukaryota > Metazoa > Chordata > Amphibia > Anura > Microhylidae > Gastrophryne > Gastrophryne carolinensis. The sequence goes on along the minus strand of CM051237.1, from coordinate 340,970,159 downwards.
TTAAAATATTGCTATAACCTTGATGGGGTCATACTGCAGTGCCCCCCCCCCCCCGTATGCTCCAAACACCTAAATCTGGACTTCAAAAGCCAGAGGGCCCTCCCCACCACCGCCCGGCTTTTGCATAGTGCCCGGGTAGAGAACCCCTGGCCCGCATTCTGTAGGCAAAGAACGGGCATCAGGAGCAAGGGCAGAATTTAAAAGAATTTAAAAATACTAACATAAAATACACATTCTAAGCTGCAATATTGTTTAACATGTCATCAAGGGCTAAAAACAGCAATAGGTTAAGACTTGAGTCATCAACTATATTCATTACCATACAGTGAAAATGGATTGATGGAATGTGAGCAAACTTACCCTGGAGCCATCCACCAGATAATTCTCCTGACTCAAACTGACGAAATAAGCCAGAGCTCTGCAATATATAAGCATCATGGGATGACCCTGGATGCCCTGCAAGAACACTGAGGAATCGCATAGCTGGACCAAACACTGCTTTTATGTTGTGTGAGTGGCACATCTTGCGGTTCCTGCAACCAAATATAAAATAATTACACAAAGCAAAGGTAACCGACTAAAACAATAACTCCTACAACAAATTAAGATTCAAGTTCAACAATCCAAATATAATTCACAAAGGACATAAGTCTAAAAAAATATAGCAATTATATGGATGTGTGGGAAAATAATGGCTTACATGCTAAGGACTAATTTGGGTCAGCATTAAAATGCTTCTATAAGACATACATGAAATGTATTGATTTAGGTATGCATTGCTATGCAATTTATGGCCTCGGCCATGCTGATACATGCAATGCCTTGGTGCTAAAGGCGCGCAGACTTCTCCACATAGCCGCAAAATTTGTTCAACAATAGCAATCCGAGCCCTCAAAGGTCCCGTAAGTGGATCGGAAATGAAACAGATTTATAGGGTGGGGATCCGTCGGAAATCAGCTCTCTGAATCAGACGTAAACCCATCCCAACAACGTAGTTATCTGAACGAACGAAAAATATCAGATTTTGTTGTGATTTTTGTGGCTAGAAGAATTAGAGGCAGAGGCCCAAGCCAGTGCGCATTAGGACTGTGGAGGGGCCACTGTCTAGCAACCCAGCAAAGGTAGTTGCAACCTTCCGTAAGCACCTCAAAGAGTTATATAAACCTAAAATGGCCTTAAATGTGAAGCTGGCTGAGGATTTACTTAGCCAGCTTGATTTACCCCTTCTACCCCCAGACACTAGGGCTTTCGTGGATAAGCCTATAGAAGTGGTGGAGGTGCAAGAGGTTATAAAAGCGCTGAAGGTCAATAAGCAGCTGGGCCCAGAAGGCTTTTCGGTGCTTAATTACAAAAAGTAAATTCAGGTATTGTCTCCCCACCTAGTGCAGGCTTTTAGTTTTATATTCTTTATTTTAGCAGTTTTCAAGTACATTGTAACAAACACATACAATAGAGGGAATACAGTAGAAAAAAGGGGGGGGGGACAGGGAGACTGGGCCTCATGCCAGTATCATACACTTAGTTCACATATCAGCAGAGCCTACTTAATCCCATCGCTACTCCACAGCCCCATGGTAGGGCGTGGGGTATCCTCGCAGAGTACATGATATCTTTCTCCCAGTTAAGTCTCCAGATGGCTCCTTACATTCTCTATGCTGGATTACCCGGAAACCCATCGTTCCCACGTCTGCAAGACATAATGGGCGAGGGTACCACATGGGGGCAACGGGAAAGGAGGGGTGAAAGGACAGGGGGAGAGGGGGGAGGCAGTGAGCAGCCGGGAGAGATAAACTCACCAGGAACATGAATATGGCTCCTCTTGAGGGACTCTGTCCCTACCTTGCTAGTCACAGGCCCAGCATCACAGATGCATCCCAGGGTCCCATTAGCCAAACAGGGCTCTGAACTCTTCTGACTCCTGAAACATTAGCCAGGGCATCCAAGTTGTCCTAAACTGCTCTTCTCTGTCACGGAGTGACATTGTTAGGTCTTCCATCTCACAGATATTTAATACCTCCCCTACCCAGTCCTTCACAGATGGGGTGCTTCTCTGCTTCCAGTACCTAGGGATCACTTGCTTAGCTGCATTCAGTAAATGGACTTCCAATGTTTTCTTGTATTTCCCGACCGAACGCTTCGTTAAATGAAGTAGGACCTGGGCCGGGTCCTCCTGAAATTGTGCTCCAGTGACCTGCGTGATGATGGGTAAGACCTCCCCCCAGTATTCTCTGATCTTGGGGCAAGTCCAAAATATGTGAAACATCGAGCTCTGCTCGGTGCCACACCTCCAGCACTGCGGATCTGCAGATGTAATTTGCTCATTTACTAGCAGAGAGTATAATTTGGAGATTAAGTGCAGGTAAGGTTGGCCTCCCGGGCATATCCTCTCGAATTTCGTGGGGTCCCTGCATACATGTCTTCTGCAGCCTAATTGAGACAGGAATGACTGGAGATGCAGAAGGGTCCATGGGTCAAGCTTGTAATTCTCCCATCTACTTCTCAATTCCGCCAGAGAGACCCAGCCCCCCCCATTTATCAGGTCCCCGCTTCTCAACCGGCTCAGGCTACCCCATTCCCGCAGGTCTGCTCTAAAGGGGTCAGCGTGTAGTAGTTGGTTACCAACAATTGGCACCACCGGAGAGGGCCAAGGAGAGAACACTGATTGTTTCCTGTACTCCCTGAATACCCCCAGAGTTACCCCAATGGTCGGGTGCGCTCTAGTTTCTGGGGTGCAGGGTGTCTTGTTTCACACCGAGATTTCTAACTGGGCGGGGGTTGCGGCTAGCTCCAACTGGACCCATCTCTTTGTTCTGCCATTCGCATACCCTTTGCAGGTGAGTGGCTGTCCAGTACAGCTTCACATCTGGCAGCGCCATGCCACCTGATTGTTTGGGGCTACACAGTAATTATGACCTCAGTCTCGCCCTTTTCTTCCTCCAAACAAATCCTATTAATGCGCTATTTAGTTCTCGAAAGAAATGTGTCGGGATGCGGATTGGGAGAGCCTGGAACAAGAACAGCAGCTTAGGGAGTACAGACATTTTAATAATGTTAACCCTGCCCATCCAGGAGAATGTAGGGTGGTCCCACGCTGCTAGGTCTGTCTTAATTCTCTGCACCAATGGCCAGAAGTTCAGGGCTAGGATGTTTGACAACTGGCTAGGTAGTTGCGTGCTGAGATAGGTAATCGAGGAACTAGCCCACTTAAATGGGAACGATTGTTGCATATTTCTGACCACCTCCCCGGGGAGTGAGACATTCAGAGCTTCTGAATTGTTGAAATTTTGAGGTAGTATAGCCTCCCGTATACCTAGAATTCCTTCATCGGGACTGGGACTGTCACTGCAGGGTTTGTGACGAAGAAAAGGAGGTTATCTGCGTACGCAGCTACCTTGTGTGTGCCATCGGCCAAGACCACCCCCCAGATGTCAGCACTGTCCCTGACTCTGCATAGGAACGGCTCTAGTGATAGGGCAAATAGCAAGGGGGACAAGGGGCATCCCTGCCGGGTCCCATTGCAGATGGGTACTGGCTCAAAGTGATGGCCATTTATCCTAATCCTAGCCGACGGAGTGGTATACATGGCTTCAATGAGCACCCGCATTCTATCGCCTAGACCTATGTGTCTAAGGGTTTCCCGGAGGAAAGGCCAGCTCACCCTATAGAAGGCCTTTTCTGCGTCTGTAGATAGGAGCATAGTAGGGACCGCGGTGGCTTTAGCTCTATGTATAACATTTATGGCTCGCACCACATTATCTCTGGCTTCCCTGCCCAACACGAATCCCGTCCACCAGCTGCATACTGTGAAGCTTTTTCTTAAGTGTTCTCAGTGCTAAGTGGGACACTGCCGATCTGCCCGCTGAGGAATCTATCAGTGGCTCAATGGCCAGATTAAAGTCACCTGCTAGGACTATATCCCTCTCCGCAAATTCCTCGATCTTATTTAGTGACTGCCTAAGGAACTGGACTTGTCCCTGGTTGGGGGCACTTAAGGACACCAGGGTATAGGTTTTCTGGCCCAGTACACATCTCACCATCAGCAACCTCCCAGACTTGTCTCCCCAGGTTTCCCGTAGTATGAACGGAACCCCCCTCGCTATCAGGATTGCAACTCCTTTCAATTTGGCGTCTGCTGCGCAGCTGGTGATCACGTGCGGGAACAGTCTGCTATTCAGCCGGGGAACCCCAGACCTTTTGAAATGTGTCTCCTGGACAAAAGCGATTTTCGCTTTGAGCCTCCTCAGCTCCTGCCAGAGAATCGTCCTCTTCTCCAGGGAGTTGAGGCCCTTTACATTCATAGAGATCAACTTCATCAGACCCATGTCACGACACTCACACTAGGGTTACTGATTAGTGTAGCTGCCCTGGATCTCCGCAACCTCGCCCCTCGCTGGGTTACTTGGTGTGGGGCTGGGGTAATGGGTAAGGGTGGGAGAGGGTAGACAGGGGGGGACCGTGAGACAGGAGGGTGGGACTGTTGAACGGGTGGTCTAAAGAAACAGATTAACTATATTCGATTACAAGACTACCGAAGTAGTCAACCGGGGGTCAGAACACGGGGGACCTCCGTAACTGGTGCAACTTTTACTTTCCTCTAGACCTCCTCCGATACTCGGACTGCATGTGCGCCGGTTCCGACAAGCACTACACTTCCCCGTTTGAGGAGATCGAGTAACCTCCCCCAAGGGGTGCACCAAATTTTTGTGGGGAGGGGGGAGGAACAGAACTTGGGCCAGCAATGAAGGAGACGCACTATGTCTACTACCACCTAGTGTTGCACCCCATTGCATTAACAATAAGAAGGGGGTAGAATAAGCGCACCACAGTACGGTCTGACCAGTGCACGGGCCGAGCGCCCTGGGGAAAGCCAGTAGCTAGTGCCGCAGCTATGCAACCACTTTCCCAACAAGGAACTCTCAACATAAACAACTAGAACGCATGTGCCGCGGTGGACCAGGTGGGCCCGCCCAGCCATCCCCCCAGGCAGCCAACGAAGGGGGGGTGGATGCCCGTCCGCAAAGGGGCGCACTATGCCATCGGAATGCAAGACTGAGAGGGCAAGTGGGCGGGACACACCTCCCGGGGCCCCCGAGCTCAACCTTAACATAAAACTGGTAAGCAAAGCATATATCACACAATGGTCCAGCACGCCAGCCCTCCGGTCGTGCAATTGCGGCCCGGACAGCTAGCGCCCAAGACCCCAGCACTCAACCGGTAACATTCCAAATCCCGAAGGCCACCGACCCAGCACTCCTCAGCCGCCCCCCCATCATCCCCAGACAGTCGGGGGTACGCAGGGTTGTTTTTTGGGGTGAGCGGCAGAGTGGCCGGCATGGCTCAGGTAGTGACTCCTGCAATTATCGTCGGCACCCTCTCCCACGTCCTCCAACGCCACGGGGAGCTCCACCAAAGTGCTGCGGTAGCTGCCTGTTATAGACTGCTAGGTCGGGCGCCGTTCAGTCCGGTATGTCAACCGAGGCGGCCTCCAGAAAGTGGAATAAGTCCGGAAGCTGGCTTGGGGATCTGAGGACAAAGAGCCCCCCGTTTCTCCGGACCAGAAGCTGAAAAGGATGACCCCACTGATATGAGGTGCCCTGCCTCTGGATGGTCTTGAGTAGTGGCTTTAGGAGTCTCCGCATTTGTAATGTCCTCCGCGAAAGATCTTGAAGGATGATGATCTGGGCCCCTCAGAACTGAATCGGGCCTCTCTCCCAAGCCCTCCGGAGCACATCCTCCTTGATTTTGAAGAAGTGAACTCTACAAACAATGTCTCTTGGCCTGCTTGCATCGGAGGGACGGGGGCAAAGTGCTCTATGAACTTGATCCAGCTCTATATGGTTTGTATCTGATAAGCCGAGGAACTCAATAAAGATGGAGGTGACTGTTGCTTGTAGATCTTTTGGTTCCACTGACTCCGGAACCCCTTGCAGGCGTAGATTATTCCTGCGGTTGCGGTTTTCTATGTCGTCTTGGGCTAGGAATAGGTCTGACAGGAGGCGTTTGTTTCCTTCTTGTTGCTGCTCAATCGCCATCATACGTGTTTCCAGGGAACTGTGGGAGGCTTCCACGACATCAACTCTCTGTGTGACCTCTGCCACCGCACCCTGTAAGGCCGACAACTCTCTCTTAATGGTGCCCTCCATCCTAGTGACGTATCCATCGAAATCACCCCACGTCGGCAGGCCCCGCAGGGCCTCACTAATATTGATTTTTACTGCTTCAGCTATGGTGCAGGACATTAAATCCATAGGTCCTGCCAGAGAGGTCTCCCATTGGGAGGCGTGCTTTCTGGCATGCTGTGCGGGGCCACCCAGTCTCTGCGGCGGCTCCGAGTACCCCTCATCTCCTGGGGGACTCCAACTTGATTGTGGCTGCACTGGGGCCGCTCCCCTCCGCTCCCTCTCTCGCCAGGCTAGATCTGCATCTTGGGCCAACAGCCCCCCCATCAGGCAGTCAGGAGGGGATTCTGCTTGGCCACTCCAGCAAGGGTCAGCGCTCTCAGAGGGTGGTGGGGTGTACACCATGCTGCTGGGGGATGGCGAGTGTGGCAGGTCCCCGACAGGGAACCCCTCTGTTGCGGGGGAGGCTCTCCACTCATTATGGCCCTGTGTGGGGAATCCAGGCTAATCATGCCCCCCCGGGTCGCCCACATGCCCCCCAGTTCATCTCCAGCTGGGTAGAGCTTCAGCCCATGATCCAGAGGGCTTCCTTGCCATTGGGGCAGGCTCTCCTCACTCTGCTGTGTTTGCCCCAGGGTCTCCTCTGGAAGTACCTGGCTTGGGGGGTGGGTCAGCCCCCCCGCATCTCTGTGTGGGGAGTTTGTGTGGGGGGGGGCGGTCATGTTCAATATGTGCTGTTGCTCACCCGGTGCTCCTCCAGGCGTTCCCGCCGCCCCATTCGCCGCCTGGTGCACCTCCGCCCTGACAGGGCGGAGGCGCTGCTCCGCAAGCTGAGGCGCCTCCTCCCGGCCGTCGGGTCTTCTCTGCGGCTTCCGCCACTCCGGATCGCAGCTGTGGGGGTGAGTTCTGCTGTGGCTCAGCTCCCTCACCTCCCCTCCTTCCCGCCGGGGCCAAACACGCCGCCATCTTGCTGGTAGCGCCTGCAGTCGCTCCACTTCCCCGTGCCGGAAAGAATGCAGGTATGGGGCACTCCTGCCCCCTCCACTGTGTCTTGCTGCCTGTCTCCTTCCTAGTCATCAGAACTGGGGGTACTAGAATGGCGCCTGGGTGCAGTTTATTAATGTGGCGTGCGGAGCTCCCTCAAAATGTTCCCTCACGCCGCCATGTCAAGCCATGCCCTGGTGCAGGCTTTTAATGCAGTGAGAGAAGGGGCCCCTTAGAGGTCCCGAATTGCTCACAGCCGCTGTGAGCATGATTCCCAAACACAAAGTTAATGACTCAGTCTGGTCTAATTACAGGTCCATCTCACTGTTGAACATTGATGTCAAGACATTGGTGAAGGTTCTAGCGGCCAGACTTAATAGATATATCAAGGCACTAATTTCTAAAGAACAGGTGGGGTTTATCCCCCAGCACCAGGTGGGCAAGGCTTTCGATACAGTAGCATGGGACTATCTTCAGTTCATCCTGAGGAAATAGGGGCTAGGGTTCGCTTTCATTACTTGGGTGTCCTCTCTTTACGTGAGCCCAGGTACTTTTGTGGGCACTTTCCCCACTCTTGTTTGCGTTAGCAATTGAGCCTCTGTCCAGGTTGCTCCAGAATAATACCGATGTAGCGGGAGTCTCAGTAGGTGCGGGGTATGAGCATAAAGTATCGTTGCTTACCGACGATATTCTGATGGTGGTTACAGAGCCACTAACATCTTTACCAAACTTATTTGGGACCCTGGGAGCCTTCATTAAAATTTCAGCTCTCCAGATCAACTCGTCAGAATTGCAGGCGCTTAACATCTCCCTCTCTGACAGTGTAGTAAACACCTTTAAAGCTTCTTTTGAGTTCCAGTGGCAACCACACCGTATTAAATATCTAGGGGTGCACGTGTCGGCGGACTACAGCTCCCTTTATGGGGCTAATTACCCTGGGATGTTTAAAAACCTGCGGTCCATGCTAAGTAATTAGGGCAAGCTGAACCTCTTGTGGCTGGGAAGGATTGCCTCTATAAAGATGACATGGCTTCCTAAACTACTTTACATCTTTAGGGTTTTGCCAATCGAGGTTCCGGCTGCAGTCCTGAAAGGATCTTCAGTCTGACTTGAATAGCTTTATATGGGGCAAGCAGATGCCGCGGGTAGACCAAGGGACATTATCTAGGGCTAGGCAGCAGGGGGGATGGGGGTCCTGAACTTGTCCCGGTACTACAGTGCATGCCAGATTGCTAAGTTAGCGGTGGTCCATGAAGGACGGGACAGGCCACTTTGGGTGGATATTAAGCAGTCTTACTGCTCCCCCATCTCTATTTCGAACTTGTTATGTCTGCCCCCCTTGACCTATAGGGGCATAAGCAATCCAGTGCTAAATCACTCCCTTAAAGTCTGGAAAGCAAACAAGCCCCGAGGGAAACTCTCCTCACCATACTGTCCGCTGTTATCTGTGTTGGGAAATCCAGAGTTCCTCCCGGGCTTCTCAGATCCAGCAGCTTTTGGTTGGTGGAGGTTGCATAATTTAACCAGGATCAAAGTTTTATCTACCCCAAGGGGGATGTTAACTTTCCCCAGCCTGAGGTCCTCTAGGGATATCCCCGACAGCAAGTTTTTTCGCTTCTTGCAATTCCTATTATGGAAGGTCCAAAATCTCAGGTCCCACTCCAGCCCTCAGCATTTGAGAGATTATGTGAGGAGGATCCATTGGGCAAAGGAATGATAGCGTTGGTCTACAGAGAGCTGAATGGGGCTCAAGGGACATGCCCACTTAAGTACTCATTGAAATGGGAAGCGGATTTGGACACGTCCCTGTCGGACAGTGACTGGAGAGCAGTCTGGAGGCATTCATTCTCTGGGTTTTTAAATGTGGGCACTCAAGAGGTCAACACCAAAGTTCTGCTGAGGTGGTACCTGGTTCCCGAAAGAGTACATAGGTTTTGCCTGACTTATCCCTTGGAATGTTTTAGGGGTTGCCATCATCCTGGATCTTACATCCACATCTGGTGGGAGTGCAGGGTGGCAAATCATTTCTGGGCCAGAGTATTTTACATAATTAGAAAGGCCACTGGACTTCTATTATTCCCCTCAGCACGACTGGCCCTGCTTAACTTGAAACCTCCAGGCCGCTCGAAGGTTCAGGTCAAGCTCATAAGGCACATCACTACGGCAGCCAAATTGGTATTGCGCATTCCTGGAAGAAACCTGATATTCCGTGCAGGAGCTTCACCTCTCGGTTAATGAGGTTATGTTCTTTAAAAAGATGGTGGCCTCTTTGCAAGGAGTTTACGCTATCTTTTTGGCTACCTGGGAGGGTTGGATTGCCCACTACCTATCAGGACATTTTGACAGAGAAGATATAGGGTGCTAACTTGGCTGCTACTTGGTCTGGTGGAGACCTGGTACCCATCCACTTTTCTTCCTTCTCTTTTCTCTGTCTTTTCTCCTCTCTTTTAACTCTTTCTTTGGTTGCTTTTCTATCTCTCTGTTTCCTACCCTTCCCCTCCCTCAAATAGTTGTGATTTGTTTTAGGGATTGGGTACTCTGCTTTCCCCTCCCTGGTCCGTGGGGCCCTGAGGACGGGACTCATAGAGGGGGTAAAAATTTGGGAGTAAGGGTGAGGGTGTTGGGTGGCTGCAGTGTGGTTTGGTTGCTAGCTATGTTTGATTTACAGAGGCAGTGAGGAAGCTCCTGCTGAATTTTGCTTACTTCACTATGTAAGGTGTGCTTTCTTTGTAAACAAAATGCACTGAATGTCTGGTCTTGAAGTGCGTTATTATTTCTTTCAATAAAAATTACTTTGAAAAAAAATATTACAAACTATAATACAAACTATTTTTGGGAAACAGTGTGTTAATTCTGGCACAAATTCAAAAAAAAAAAATGTTTCTCTTTTTCTCTCCTGGATTCCTGCTAAAGTCTAATTGAAGCAGGTGTGTTATAAGGCAGCATACAGCTCTTGGAGCTTGCTCTTGGGGGCTGACTCTGTTAAGTGTTGCTTGGTAAGTGGTGAGTAAAAGCAGCAACTCCTGTAGTAAGCTTTGGGAATCGGGGCTCATTTGGTAAGTAAAATATTACAAACTATAGTTGGTTTATTTTTGTGAGTCAGTGTGTTAATGCTGGCACAAATTTAAACAAAAAAATAAATAATAATTCTCTTTCCTGGGTTCCTGCTGAGGCCTAATTGAAGCAGGTGTGTTATAATTCAGCATACGGCTCTTGGAGCTTGCTCTTGGGGGAGTTAAAGCAGAAGTGCTGAAGCTGTAAGTATCTACCTGTGAATCCAGAGTGTTCTTTCAGTGTTTGTAAATTCTTCACTTAATAAAGGGATTGGTGTTCCAACAAAATAATACAATGTGTTCCATGCCTAACAATGCTGTCCAGTGTACATTTTGTGCTATGTATGCACTTCTTGAACAATCGGTCGATGGTGTATACTTATGCCCCGGATATGTGTGAATTGCAGATTTGGAAGCCGTCATTCACGATCTAAAGAAGCAATTGGCAACACTGAGGGACATTGTTGTCATGTAAAAGAGTCTTGATGTCACTGAGCTGGCACTCTCTGGGTCAAGGGAGGGTGGTAGTATGGGGGAGAGGAAAAGCAGGAAAATGAGGCAGCTAGCTGGATAACAGTTAGAAGGTGGGGTAGGGGTAAAAGTTACAGGGAGGATAGCCCTGAACAGACACCTCCCAACAAGTTTGCCCGGTTGGCAGATGAGGGGGATGTTAGCTCAGAGATGGCACAGCTGCAACAAGACACATCTGTCTGCTCCAGTAAGAATCCGTCACAAAGACTGGGATCGCCAAACAATGTGTTGCCTTCCCGGGGCAAGAGTACGGCATGTCTGATTATTGGAACTGGCAGATTATTGGGAGGGGCTGGCGTGAACCCAGCAGTCATGGTGCATATTGGCACAAATGACATAGGAAGAAGTAGGTGGAAGGTCCTTAAAAATGATTTCAGGGACTTAGGCCATAATCTTAAGGCAAGGAACTCAACTGTAGTATTCTCAGAAATACTACCAGTACCAAGAGCCACACCAGAGAGGCAGTGGGAGATTAGAGGGGTAAACAGGTGGCTTAAAAACTGGAGTAAAAAGGATGGGTTTAGGTTCTGAGAGAACTGGGCTGACTTCACAGTGGGCTACAGGTTCTTTGGCAGGGATGGGTTGCATCTTATTGGGGAGGGTGCAGCTGTTCTGGGAGAGAGGATGGCTAAAATGTTGGAGGAGTGTTTAAACTAAGCACTGGGTGTGTGTGTGGGGGGGGGAGGGGTAAAAGCAGAGCAGTTACAAAGGGGAAGTTAGGAAAGAAAGTGAAAGTGGGTGTATACATGAAACTGAGGGGGGAGGGGTTAGCACATATAGCAGGAATAAGGGCAATATACAAAATTATCATAAGCATTTGAAATGCATGCTTACAAATGCTAGAAGCTTGACTAATAAAATGGATGAACTAGAACTGATAATAACAGAAGAGCAATTTGACATAGGGGGGGTAACAGAGACCTGGCCGGATGAAAGCTATGACTGGGCAGTAAATGTACAGAGCTACTGTGTGTTTAGGAGGGACCGTAACAAACGCAAAGGGGGTGGAGTCTGCTTAATTGTAAAATCCTCTCTACAACCCCCTCTGCGGGAGGATATATGTGAGGGGAATGACCATATGGAGTCTGTATGGATAGAAATACATGGTGGGAGAAACAAAAATAAAATACTGATGGGGGCTTTCTACAAACCTCCAGATATATCCAAAACCACAGAAAATTTGATGCTAAGGCAAATAGATATAGCCACTAAACTAAATGGGGTAGTTATTATGGGGGACTTTAATTACCCAGATTTAGAATGGGACGTTGAAACATGTGGTTCTCTTAAAAGTAATAGTTTTTTATCCAGAACAAATGGTGGCTACCTTTCCCAACAAGTACAAGCTCCAACAAGGGGGAGAGCCATATTGGACCTAATACTAAACAATGTACCAGAAAAAGTAATAAAGGTACAGGTTGGGGGACACCTTGGAAACAGTGATCATAATATCATTAATTTCCACTTAGCAGTCACTAGGGTGCCTTATCAAGGAACCACAAAAACGAAGAACTTCAAAAAGACAAAGTTTGGCCAACATAGAGATACCCTAAACTGCATTGACTTGGAAAATATCCTTAAAAACATAAGCATGGACACTAAATGGGATACTTTCAAAGAAATCGTTAATTTTTATTGTGATAGATATATACCTTACAGGAATAAAACTGTTAGACACACGTGTAAACCGATGTGGCTAAACAAAAAGGTTAAGGGGGCAATAAACAACAAAAAAGGCATTTAAACGAATAAAGTAGGAAGGGACAGCAGAAGCGTTAAAAAATTATAAAGAAGAAAATAAACAATGTAAACAACAGATAAGGGCATCTAAGCTGGAGATAGAAAAACAAAATAATTTTTTTGGTCTGCTGTAAAAACCCCAGCCCACATGGGCATTCCATTTCAGCACGTGACCCTATTTTTTATACAAAATCCCACACCTGCACCTAGCACCCGATCTGTTATACAAAATAAGCGTGCTTCAGCCTCAGCTGTACTAAGTTATTTAATTTTGCATTGGTTTCTGTCTGCTGTCATTACACCAGGGCGCAGGGTATCCCAAACTTGCAGCTAGCACCCAATCTGTTATACAAAAGAAGCGTGCTTCAGTCTCAGCTGTACTAAGTTATTTAATTTTGCATTGGTTTCTGTCTGCTGTCATTACACCAGGGCGCAGGGTATCCCAAACTTGCAGCTAGCACCAGATCTGTTATACAAAAGAAGCGTGCTTCAGCCTCAGCTGTACTAAGTTATTTAATTTTGCATTGGTTTCTGTCTGCTGTCATTACACCAGGGCACAGGGTATCCCAAAATTGCAGCTAGCACCCGATCTGTTATACAAAAGAAGCGTGCTTCAGCCTCAGCTGTACTAAGTTATTTAATTTTGCATTGGTTTCTGTCTGCTGTCATTACACCAGGGCGCAGGTTATCCCAAACTTGCAGCTAGCACCCGATCTGTTATACTAAAGAAGAAGCGTGCCTCAGCTGTACTAAGTTATTTAATTTTGCATTGGTTTCTGTCTGCTGTCATTGCACCAGGGTGCAGGGTATCCCAAACTTGCACCTAGCACCCTATCTGTTATACAAAATAAGCGTGTTTCAGCCTCAGCTGTACTAAGTTATTTAATTTTGCATTGGTTTCTGACTGTTGTCATTACACCAGGGCGCAGGGTATCCCAAACTTGCAGCTAGCACCCGATCTGTTATACAAAATAAGCGTGCTTCAGCCTCAGCTGTACTAAGTTATTTAATTTTGCATTGGTTTCTGACTTCTGTCATTACACCAGGGCGCAGGGTATCCCAAGCTTGCACCTAGCACCCTATCTGTTATACAAAATAAGTGTGTTTCAGCCTCAGCTGTACTAAGTTATTTAATTTTGCATTGGTTTCTGTCTGCTGTCATTGCACCAGGGTGCAGGGTATCCCAAACTTGCACCTAGCACCCTATCTGTTATACAAAATAAGCGTGTTTCAGCCTCAGCTGTACTAAGTTATTTAATTTTGCATTGGTTTTTGACTGCTGTTATTATACCAGGCCGCAGGGTATCCCAAACTTGCAGCTAGCACCCGATCTGTTATACAAAATAAGCAAATACATAAAAATGTCAGGCAGACAAGTGCCATTAAGTTCAAAGAGGAGTGGCAGAGGCCAAGATTCTGCAGGCAGAGGTCACAGCAGACTAGGGGCGAGTGGCAGAAGGAGTCATGGTGAGAGACCTGATCTGCCAGTATCTGCTAGCGGTCGTGTCTCCACCAGTAACGCATCTGCCGTAGTAGATTGGTTAACGCGCTCATCAACATCATCACAAGTTACATCTGAGACCCCCAGTCTAGGGTCGGTAGGTTCCTCTGACACAACCCTGAGTTGGCGTGCCCCGAGAGCAGTCCCTGTCCTCCCATTGCCTCTGTCCTACGCCATTCCCTCCCCCAGTGACATATCCTATGCTTTGGGTTCAGCTCCACTCTTTAGTGAGGAGGACGATCAGATAGAGGACAGTCAGCAGCTACTGCCCAGCCATGAAATGGAGGTGGTTTCTTTAGCTCAGCAGACAAATAGTGATGTGGACAGTGTCGTGGGTGTTGCGAGCTTTCCAGCTCCTGTGCCAGACACTGTTGAGGAAACCAAGAACATCAGTGACGTACAGCCACAACTCGGTGATGATGATGATGATGAAGCCGATCGCACTTGGGAGCCAGGTGATGAAGGGGCTTCATCGTCATCATCAGGAGAAGAGGGGCACAGGTTGCCCCGGAGTCAGCAGCTGAGGCAGCAAGGTGTTAGCAGCATGGTTGGCAGTCAGCATGGGGGCACAATTGTAAAGTCTGGAGCCAAACGGGGCCGGGGCAGGGGGTAGAGCGGGGGTAGAGCACCTGCTGTGCGGCAGGCTACCTTATCGGGAGGTAGTGGAGCAGGGGTTCCTGGAGTTGGCGACAGTAGCAGTGAGTCAGTGAGGCCGGTTGGTGGGAAAAGTAGCTACTCAGCAGTGTGGCAGTTTTTCCTGAAGCATCCGCAGGAGGGTAACATGGCCACATGTACGGTAAGATATGTAGGCAGAAGGTGAAGCGTGGCCAGGGCCCAAATGTTGGCACCACGGCCCTGCGTCAACATATGATGCGGCACCATAAAGCGGCCTGGGAGAACCGAGGCTCCGAAGAGGTGGTCCAGCCTGCTTCCTCACCAAGTGGCACGCCGCTCCCAATTTCTGCCAGCCAAGGCTCCAGCACCTCAGCCGAAGGCAGCTGTGCATCATACCCATCCTCTGTCGCTCCTGCTCCTGCTCCTCCTCCTCCAAGTCATGCATCCTGCCAGCAATCTATCAGCGAAGCCAAGTCCAAGAGACAGCAGTATGTGCCCACTCATCCTACGGCGCAGAAGCTGAATGTGCTCCTGTCCAAGTTGCTGGTGCTGCAGTCGCTCCCTTTTCAGGTGATGGACTCGCTGATGGCTTGTGCCAAGCCGAGGTGGAGAGTCCCAAGCCGTCATTTCTTTGCCAAGAAGGCAGTACCAGTGCTGCACACTTTTGTTGAACAGAAGGTGGGCCAGTCCTTGAGCCTGTTGGTGTGTAGCAAAGTGCATGGCAGCGCCGATGTCTGGAGCTGTAACTACGGTCAGGGACAGTACATGTCGTATACAGCCCACTGGGTGAATGTGGTCCCTTTGCAGCAGCAGCAGCAACTTGGACAGGTCATGCCGCTTCGGCCTCCGCGCTCCCTGCCCATTGGGTCTGTGACACCATGCGACTCGGCCTCCTCATCCTCTGCCATCTCCTCACCCTCCACTGTAGGCTCTAGTCTCAGTGCCCCTCCAGTCTACCATGTGTGCAGGGCACGGAGGTGTCACGCTGTGCTTCACATGGTTTGTCTCACACAGGGGAGGAACTGCTTAAATTTATTCATCAGGAAATCCAAACATGGCATACTCCAAGAAAACTTAAAATGGGAACCATGGTTACCGACAATGGGAAGAACATTTTGTCTGTGCTGCGCCAAGGAAGGCTGACCCATGCCCCCTGCATGGCTCACGTCTTCAATCTGGTTGTCAAGCGGTTTCTGAAGTGTTCCCCCCATATGCAAGACATCCTAACAACTTCCAGGAAACTTTGCATGCACTTCAGCCACTCATACACCGCCAAACACACCCTTCTTGAGCTACAGCGTCAGAACGGTATCCCCCAACACCCGTTGGAATTCCACCCTTCACATGTTGGACTGATTATATGAACAGAGAAAAGCCTTCACGGATTTCCTGATGATCCAAGCGGATATGGGGACTCTCCTGTGTAACTTCAATGTCAACCAGTGGCAGTTCATACGTGACACCTGCCGTTTGCTCAGGCCTTTTGAGGAAGCCATTTTATTTGTCAGTCGGCAGGATTACGGGATGACGTGATTCCACTGCTTCATGTACTACAGCACATGTTGGAAACCATGGCTGGTCAGGGCACTGGAGACATGGCATCTACATCTTACGGCCACATGAACCCCGTTGGAGCTGAACTGGAGGAGGAGGAAGAGGAGGAGGAGTGGCCCAGTGAAGCACAGTTTAGGCTTGGCAAAATGGCTGGTTTATCTAGTCAGCAGACAGGAGAGGAGGAGCAGGAGCAGCCATAGGAGCTAGAGGGTTTTGAGGAAGGCGAGACAGAGGACCCGGACACACCGTGGCAGGATGCAGTGGAGATGGAGACAGGTAGTCCCTCCGAGTCACTTGCGCAAATGGCAGGAAGCATGCTCACGTGCTTGCGTAGTGACCCCAGAATTGTTTCCATTTGTCAGCGGGATGACTTCTGGCTGTCCACCTTATCGGACCCTCGCTTCCGGCACAAAATGGGGGCATTTTTTAAACCGCCGAGAGGGAGGACAAACTGAACTACTACAAAGACATTCTACGTAGTCAGTTGGCCGATGCCTATCTGCGCCATGGTCCATACTCTCGCAGGTCTGACTTGGGGGGACCTCTGCGCTCACCTTCCACTGCCATGCCTGCTGGGGGGGTTGGCAGGAGCAGCAGCAGCAGCTCCATCAGCAGCAGCATCAGTCTTCAGTCGCTAATGAGTAGCTTTCTACACCCGCATAGTGAGGCTACTTATGAGCAGCAGGAAGACCTGGAGCAGGACCTCAACCAGCAGGTCATGTCATACCTTGACATGACCATGCCAACACACCTTGAGGATCCGCTGGACTTCTGGGCAGCCAAACTTGGCTTGTGGCCGCAACTAGCAGAGTTTGCCCTGGAAAAGCTGTCCTGCCCGGCAAGTAGCGGGCCATCTGAGCGGGTGTTTAGTGCGGCGGGGGCCATAGTTACGGCGAGGAGAACTCGTCTGTCAACTAAAAATGTGGAGGGACTCACCTTTGTCAAAATGAATCAGGGAAGGATCAGCCAGGATTTCCACCCACCAATGACTGATGCATGCGACTAGATTCAGCATGGTGCCACAATTTACACTTTCCAAATGGTGCAAAGCATATTTTACTGTTTCTTTTTTTTTTTTCCACAATATTTTTATTGAAGATAAGCAATTGTTACAACCAAAAACAGCTTACATTTCAAATTGTAAAAACCGCATCCAGTTGAAATCATTAACACATACATTAGAGGTCAAGTGAAATGATATACAGATCATTCAACGCATTTTGGAAACCAACAACGGCTGAGAGTTTAAGTACATAACATAATGAGAAAATAAAGAACATAGTCGGAGGGTGAAAAAGAGGGAAAGAAGGAACGGGATGGGTGTCTATTCTACTACTAAGTCGAAAAGGTAACACTAGGTTACGGAAGGTGGGAGCTAAGGTACAAATAGGTGGTGATCAAAATGTTTGGGCTGGAAATGGGTGATCCAGCCTTCCCAAGTAGCTAGGAAGGGAGTAAGATCCCCCTGCATTGAGGCAGCCATCTTTTCAAATAGCATTACCTCGTTAATACGAGGTATGAGACTTCCACTGGAAATGGACCTACTCTTCCATGACCGAGCGATAGTCATTTTAGCAGCTTTTAGGATATGCCTCACTAGCTCAAACTGTGTTGTGGGGCAGTCGGGAGGTCTTAGATTTAGAAGAGCTAATTGGGGTGTGGGGGTCAAACGCAGGCCTGTCGCCTTGAATATAAGATAAAACACTTTAGCCCAAAACTGTTTCACCATCCTACACTCCCACCAAACATGAATGTAGGTTCCTTGCTCACGGCAGTTTCTAAAGCATTCTGCAGAGTACGTAGGGCAAAACTTGTGAACTCGCTCTGGGACCAAGTACCAACGAAGTAGAACCTTGGTATTAGTCTCCTGGGCGCCTGTGTGGAGGAATTTAGTAAATGAGTTCCTCCATATAGCCTTCCAGTCCTCACCCGAAAGACTTATACCAAGGTCCTCCGTCCATCTAGAGGTGTAGGCCGGGAGGGATTTCCCATCTGCTTCGCCCAGTTACTGATACAGCGTTGATACCGTCCCTTTACCAAGGGGCTGCGTCTCACAGATAGACTCAAAGGGCGAGGGAGGTTTCAGTACTGACCCCAGCTCTGATTTAGCCCTTATATAGTGAGTAATTTGCAGAAAGCGTAGAAACTCTTTACTCGAAATATCCTTAAGAGAATGAAGGTCGGAGAAGGTTATCATACCCCTAAGCGATAGAAAATCTTTAAATTTCATTAAATTGTGTGCCTTCCACCAGGAGAAGGCCGATGGCTCCTGGAGGGCAGGGAGAAATTCAGGATTACCAAATATAGAGAGCAGGGGGGTGTGAGGGGAGGAGAGGTTAGCTTTGAACCTATTTGTCTGCCATATTTTGAGGGAGTGCTTCAAAACAGGGTTGTCAATATCCTTATAAGTCGACGGTGATAGCCATAACAAGTTCACTATCCCTATCGGAGAGCAGCTGGTCTGTTCAATATCCACCCACAGTGGCCTCTCTATACCAGCGTGGAGGGCAGATAATTGGGCAATCTGAGAGGCAGAGTAATAGCGTATTAAATTGGGAACCCCAAGGCCCCCCTGATGCTTAGATTTGTATAGTGTCCCACGATTAACCCGCGGTTTTTGTTTCCCCCAAATAAAGGAGTTCAGAGATGCCTGAAGACCCCTAATAAAAGAAGCCGGGATTGGAATTGGGAGAACCCGAAATAAGTAGAGTAGTTTAGGGAGCCAAGTCATTTTGACCGCCATTATCCTTCCCAACCATGACAGGTTCAGTCTGGTCCACGTGACCAGAAGAGCGCGAAGATCCTTAGCCATCGCAGGGTAGTTGGCCGCATAAAGGGAATCATAATTTGCTGTAAGGCGGACACCCAAGTATTTAATGTGGTGGTCTCGCCAGGAGAAACTAAAAGATGATTTAAGCGTGGCCACTATACCCTCGGGGAGAGATATGTTGAGCGCTTGAGATTTTGAGGCGTTAATTTGTAGTCCGGATATTCTGGAAAAATCATCTAGGATGTGGAGAAGGTTCGGGAGGGATGTTATGGGGTCAGATACCAACATTAAAATGTCATCTGCAAATAAGGAAATCTTATGGTCATAGCCTCCTATCTTTATCCCCTTAATATTGATATTGTTCTGCAGCAGCTTGGAGAGGGGCTCAATGGCGAGGGCAAACAGTATAGGGGAAAGGGGGCAACCTTGTCTCGTGCCTCTACCAAGGGTAAACCTGTTGGAGGAGTAGCCCGAATATTTAATAAAAGCTCCCGGGTTGGAATATAACGAGGCGATCCATGCCGTAAAAGAGGGACCCATACCCCACCTCTTCAGTATAAAGTGTAGGTAGTCCCATGCCACAGTATCGAATGCTTTCCGGACATCCAGAGTTAATAACATGGCCCTGCTACCTTCCTTCCTGGCGTGATGAATTAGATTAATAGCTTTGCGGATGTTATCCCCCACCTGACGGTGGGGAATAAAACCCGCCTGCTCCTTGGAGATTAGAATCCCTATGAACTTGTTGAGTCTTGTCGCTAGAACTTTAGCTAGGAGCTTAACATCAATGTTCAATAGAGAAATGGGTCTATGATTGGACCAAAGGGCAGAATCAGCATTGGGTGCAAAGCATATTAATGTCTTTAGGCCAATTTTTGGGCTCCTGCTGATGCCAACTTCAGGGTGTGCCTTCCAACCAATTTTTGGCCTCCTGCTGATGCCAACTTCAGGGTGTGCCTTTGAGCCAGTTTTTGGCCTCTTGCTGCTGCCAACTCCAGGGTGTCTTTCAAGCAAAGTTTGGGATCCTATTTATGCTGCTGCCAGCTCCAGGGTGTGATTCATCCAATTTTTGTGCTCCTGAAGCCAACTCCAGTGTCTCTTTAAAGTAATGTTTGGGCTCCTGCTGCTGCTTGCAACTTCAGGGTGTGATTCATCCAATTGTTGGGCTCCTGCTGCCAACTCCAGTGTCTCTTTCAAGCTATGTTAGGGCTGCTGCTTGCAACTCCAGGGTGTGATTCATCCAATTTTTGTGCTCCTGAACCCAACTCCAGTGTCTCTTTCAAGCTATGTTTGGGCTCCTGCTGCTGCTGCTTGCAACTCCACGGTGTGATTCATCCAATTTTTGGGCTCCTGCTGCCAACTCCAGTGTCTTTTAAGCAATGTTTGAGCTGCTACTGCTGCTGCTTGCAACTCCAGGGTGTGATTCATCCAATTGTTGTGCTCCTGAGGCCAAATCCAGTGTCTCTTGAAAGTAATGTTTGGGCTCCTGCTGCTGCTGCTTGCAACTCCAGGGTGTGATTCATCCAATTTTTGGGCTCCTGTTGCCAACTCCAGTGTCTTTCAAGCTATGTTTGGGCTGCTGCTGCTGCTGCTGCTTGCAACTCCAGGATATGATTCATCCAATTTTTGTGCTCCTGAAGCCAACTCCAGGGTCTCTTTAAAGTAATGTTTGGGCTCCTGCTGATACTTGCAACTCCAGGGTGTGATTCATCCAATTTTTGTGCTCCTGAAGCCAACTCCAGTGTCTCTTTAAAGTAATGTTTGGGCTCCTGCTGCTGCTGCTTGCAACTCCAGGGTGTGATTCATCCAATTTTTGTGCTCCGGAAGCCAACTCCAGTGTCTCTTTCAAGCTATGTTTGGGCTCCTGCTGCTGCTTGCAACTCCAGGGTGTGATTCATCCAATTTTTGGGCTCCTGAAGCCAACTCCAGTTTCTTTAAAGTAATGTTTGGGCTCCTGCTGCTGCTTGCAAATACAGGGTGTGATTCATCCAATTTTGTGCTCCTGAAGCCAACTCCAATGTCTCTTTCAAGCTATGTTTGGGCTCCTGCTGCTTGCAACTCCAGGGTTTGATTCATCCAATTCTTGGGCTCCTGCTGCCAACTCCAGTGTCTTTGAAGCTATGCTTGGGCTGCTGCTGCTGCTGCTTGCAACTCCAGGGTGTGATTCATCCAATTTTGTGCTCCTGAAGCCAACTCCAATGTCTCTTTCAAGCTATGTTTGAGCACCTGCTGCTTGCAACTCCAGGGTTTGATTCATCCAATTTTGGGTCTCCTGCTGCCAACTCCAGTGTCTTTCAAGCTGTGTTTGGGCTCCTGCTGCTGCTTGCAACTCCAGGGTGTGATTCGTCCAATTTTTGTGCTCCTGAAGCCAACTCCAGTGTCTCTTTAAAGTAATGTTTGGGCTCCTGCTGCTGCTGCTTGCAACTCCAGGGTGTGATTCTTCCAATTTTTGGGCTCCTGCTGCATACTCCAGTGTCTTTCAAGCTATGTTTGGGCTACTGCTGCTGCTGCTGCTGCTTGCATCTCCAGGGTGTGATTCATCCAATTTTTGTGCTCCTGAAGCCAACTCCAGTGTCTCTTTAAAGTAATGTCTGGGCTCCTGCTGCTGCTGCTTGCAACTCCAGGGTGTGATTCATCCACTTTTTGGGCTCCTGCTGCTGCTTGCAAATCCAGGGTATGATTCATCCAATTTTTGTGCTCCTGAAGCCAACTCCAGTGTCTCTTTAAAGTAATGTCTGGGCTCCTGCTGCTGCTGCTTGCAACTCCAGGGTGTGATTCATCCACTTTTTTGGCTCCTGCTGCCAACTCCAGTGTCTTTCAAGCTATGTTTGGGCTGCTGCTGCTTGCAACTCCAGGGTGTGATTCATCCAATTTTTGGGCTCCTGAAGCCAACACCAGTGTCTCTTTTAAGCTATGTTTGGGCTCCTGCAGCTGCTTGCAACTTCAGGGTGTGATTCATCCAATTTTTGTGCTCCTGAAGCAAACTCCAGTGTCTCTTTCAAGCTATGTTTGGGCTGCTGCTGCTTGCAACTCCAGGGTGTGATTCATCCAATGTTTGGGCTCCCGAAGCCAACTCCAGTGTCTCTTTCAAGCTATGTTTGGGCTCCTGCTGCTGCTGCTGCTTGCAACTCCAGGGTGTGATTCATCCATTTTTTGGGCTCCTGAAGCCAACTCCAGTGTCTCTTTTAAGCAATGTTTGGGCTGCTGCTGCTTGCAACTCCAGGGTGTGCATCATCCAATTTTTGGGCTCCTGCTGCCAACTCCAGTGTCTCTTTCAAGCTATGTTTGGGCTCCTGCTGCTGATTGAAACTCCAGGGTGTGATTCATCCAATTTTTGTGCTCCTGAAGCCAACTCCAGTGTCTCTTTCAAGCTATGTTTGAGCTACTGCTGCTGCTTGCAACTCCAGGGTGTTTTTCATCCAATTTTTGTGCTCCTGAAGCAAACTCCAGTGTCTCCTTCAAGCTATTGCTGCTGCTGCTGCTTGCAGCTCCAGGGTGTGATTCATCCAATTTTTGTGCTACTGAAGCCAACTCCAGTGTCTCTTTCAAGCTATGTTTGGGCTCCTGCTGCTGCTTGCAACTTCAGGGTGTGATTCATCCAATTTTTGTGCTCCTGAAGCCAACTCCAGTGTCTCTTTAAAGTAATGTTTGGGCTCCTGCTGCTGCTGCTTGCAACTCCAGGGTGTGATTCATCCAATTTTTGTGCCCGTGCTGCCAACTCCAGTGTCTCTTTAAAGTAATGTTTGGGCTCCTGCTGCTGCTGCTTGCAGCTCCAGGGTGTGATTCATCCAATTTTTGTGCTCCTGAAGCCAACTCCAGTGTCTCATTCAAGCTATGTATGGGCTCCTGCTGCTGCTGCTGCTGCTGCTGCTGCTTGCAACTCCAGGGTGTTATTTGTTCATTTTTGGGCTCCTGAAGCCAACTCTTGTGTCTCTTTAAAGCAATGTTTGGGCTGCTGCTGCTTGCAACTCCAGGGTGTGAATCATCCAATTTTTGGGCTCCTGTTGCCAACTCCAGTGTCTTTCAAGCTATGTTTGGGCTGCTGCTGCTGCTTGCAACTCCAGGATATGATTCATCCAATTTTTGTGCTCCTGA